>CM077189.1:31516765-31859265 GCA_039654105.1 Coreius guichenoti | reverse complement strand
ATAAACTCAGTAAAATTAATCCAAGAGAGTGAACACTGGATGGATGGATGAATGGATGGATAAATTGGATTGAGATCTGGGGAATTTGGAGGCCAAGTCAACACCTCAAACTCGTTGTTGTGCTCCTTAAACCATTCCTGAACCATTTTTGTTTTGTGGCAGGGCGCATTATCCTGCTGAAAGAGCCACAGCCACCAGGGAATACCGTTTCCATGAAAGGGTGTACATGGTCTGCAACAATGCTTAGATAGGTAGTACGTGTCAAAGTAACATCCACATGGATGGCAAGACCCAAGGTTTCCCAGCAGAACATTGCCCAAAGCATCACACTGCCTCTGCCGGCTTGCCTTCTTCTCATAGTGCATCCTGGTGCCATGTGTTCCCCAGGTAAGCGACGCACACGCACCCAGCCATCCACGTGATGTAAAAGAAAACCGTGATTCATCAGACCAGGCCACCTTCTTCCATTGCTCCATGGTCCAGTTCTGATGCTCACGTGCCCACTGTTGGCGCTTTCGGCGGCGGACAGGGGTCAGCGTGGGCACCCTGACTGGTCTGTGGCTATACAGCCCCATACGCAACAAACTGTGATGCACTGTGTATTCTGACACCTTTCTATCAGAACCAGCATATATATATATATATATACACAATATTTATTCATAAGAAATAAAATAAAAGCATTTTAAATATACATTTAAATATAAATTAATTAATTTAAATAAATAAAATTTTATTTAAAACAGAAAAATATCAACATTTCCAGTAAAATATCAGAAAATAAAACATGAAACAGCAAAACTGCATTTTAATACGCAATAGGCAATAATTAATAATTAATATGCAAGATAATATGACTTGTTTTCAGAGAATATAGCCTTTACTAATTGATAATAAATAATAATGAATAAATATTTCTTACTACATTGCAAATAATAATATAAAATATTTCATTTAAAACAGAAAAATATCAATAAAAATAATCTTGAAAAAGGTACACTTACTTATTACTGCACACACTAATAAAAGAATTCCACAAAAATATTAAAAATATGACTATATATCATTAATAAATAAACATGTATTTATAATAAATAAAAACATTTTAAATATAAATATACATGTATTTAAATAATTACATTTAATTTAAAATAGAAAAATATCAACAAAAATATTTAAATATATATATATATATATATATGTATTATCTTAAAAAAGGTACACTTACTTTATTACTGCACACACTAATAAAAAAAATTCAGAAACTATATTTTTAATAATTATTTTAATAATTACTTATCAGCAATGTCAAATAGCTTTTTACTTATTTTAAGCATAAACCTCAATTAAAGTTGAAAAAATAAAAACTACTTGTCAAATGAGGTGTGAAATATAAACTTAATTGAAGAGATATATTTTCTGAAAATGAATCTTAAGTGTTTCTAGAACATGCATCAAGTAAGGATGTATTGGATCAGCACCGCTGACACACAGATTGAGGAGAATTTGACAGGAACACACACACACACTCACTCAAACATGACGTCCCTGAAGGTCGAAGCATTTACAAATAGACACACACACAGTTACTCCCTACAGGTCAGTGAATTCACACACAGCCGAACCCTGCAGGTTGTTTGCTGCATGCGCACACACACACACACCACAGCAGCGACACACACTCTCGCCCTGCAGGGTGGGCTGATTGACAGCTCTCCTGATGGCGGGTGGCAGCAGCTGATGTTTCCCCTCATTTTCGTCTTCCTGTTGCCTGGGTCAGGTGACACCCACAGGTGCAATGGTGAGCACCCCTAGAGCCCTGCCGCTCCACTCACATATGGCCTCTGTGTGTGTGTTTGTGTTGATGTTTATATGCATGTGTTTGTCTCGGAGGAAGTAGGGGGGTCAGTTATTCATAGATCAGAATCACGGAGGCAGAAAGCAGATGTTACCCATCACTGTCAGACAAACGCATACACTGACATTAACGCCACACCAGCTACAGATCTAGTGTCTCGACCGCTCCTGGCCACACATACACTGACACAAATGCCACTCGTAGTTGTCGAGCGAACATACTACTATTATTCATACTTGCATACTACTCATATACAGGAAACAACGTCTCACGCTCAGGCTTGATGGTGGGTCCACATACACAATAAACAGACAACAGTTACACTGATGGTCATGAGAGAAATGCTTTTCTTTCTTCTGTGGAACAAAAAAGATATTTGGAAGAACGCTGGTGGTCTAAACAGCATTTAAGGCCCACTTACTTTCATGGTATGGACAAAAAACTGCGCTGTAGGGGTGTGTGATGGGTATCGTCTATGATAATATCATAATTGTTGTTTTAACAATGTGCAAGCTGACGTTATTAAATATGACACCCACTTTGCAAAAAACAAACAAAAGTGCCGTTTTCTGGAATTAGCATGATTGCAAAATGCAAATGTGTATTACGTAATAATATACGTTATCATTGTGAGTTACATTTCAGACACAGTATTGTCATGGTTTTGCTTTGCTTTTGTTTTTGCCAATGAAAGTAGTTCTAAACAAAAGTAGTTCCTCGTCTCCAAGCAATACACAACAGTGTTTCGTCACTGAATAAATGTACGTTTTTGAGTCACTGATTGAGTCACTGATTCAATGATCCATTCATAAAGACAGTTTGTTCCTAAATGAATCAGCAGTTTAAACGAATCTGTTGAATGAATGAATGAATGAATGAATTAATGAATGACTCAATGTCTCTGGCGGGTTTAGTTTCATATGGCATTACATTCAGATCGTGGCATGAAAGGTTGCAGTGATGAGCATTGTAGCCGATCACACACATGTTGAGCGCATGAATGCAGTGATCTCGTCATTGCAACTCCAGTTCTGCACACTAACGAGTGCTTTCATCATAACTAACAGTGCAAAGAAACACAATGTAAATAAGAGATTTGTTGATTATAATGGGAGTTTTGGCGCAAGCCCGCAGATAGACCTGCGCTGTTTGATTGACAGGTTCATTCTTTGATCGCTTTCTATATATAATTTAATCTCAGTTTAAACAACAGTTTATTTTCATCCTACTAATAGAAACAATGTGAAGTTGAGCGTTTAGTCACTGGTTTGATTTACTGACACACAGACAAAGAACATCTGACTGTACATGAAATCACTGGTCACAGATAGACATGTGCCGGTATACGGTAATACGATATATCACAATAATGAACATGCATGATATTGTTATCGTGGTCACTTCAAAATACCGTGAATAATTATTTATTACGAATTATTCAGATTTTAGAATGCATTTTAAGAATACTTTACCCATCTACCGTTTAAAATGAACAACACTGCTGTATGCTGCATCAAAGATGCACGTGCACTGATGTAAACAAGCCCAACGCGCATGAGCAGCACATGGCGGGACGGGTGAAGGAGACGCGCTGAATGAAAGTGCACATTCACTCTCTGACAGCAGATGGCGCTGATGGAACAGCAGAAATGCAGACGCTACTAAACAGTATTTAAATGTTTCAAACAGCCATTCAGTTTTCTGTATTCGCTATGACGCTCATCACATAACCAAATACTTAATACTTAAAGACTTACGGCTATTTATTTTCATATTTAAACATTTTATATTTTAATCTGGACTACATGCCCTAGATATTGTTTGAATATGTTCTGATTCTTTATTGTTCAGTCACACACTTTACCTCCATTATTTACCACTAGTTAATTCATTAGTTAAACTGACAATGAAAAATACTTCTAAAGCATTTATTAATCTTAGTTAAATGTAAATTTCAACATTTAATAACACATTATTAAAATCAAAAGTTGTATTACTGTATTATTTAACAGTTAACAGTTGTATTTTTTTAACTGCCGTTATCAAAGAATAATAACTTTGTAACAAATGTAGCTATGTGCTCTTTGTTAATGTTAGTTAATGCATTAACTAACGTTAACTACTAATGAGACCTTATTGTAAAGTGCTAGCCTACCTATTGTTCTTCATAATTCTTTTGCACTTTAATCTGTTTGAAACATTTGTTTACTTTATAGATTTTTGTGTATTGCTTTATTGTATTTAAATGTTCAGTTCTTTTTGTCATAAGAAAAAGTTATTAAACCTGTTATAGTATGACAACACTTTTTTTGCAACTTATTTCAATATCATGATAATATCGTATACCGTGATAAAAGCTTCAGCAATTAATCGCAACATGAAAATTTGATACCGTCACATGCCTAGTCACAGATCAGGCATTGGAATTAACATGTTGTGGCATTACTGTCGAGTGTTTGCAAAGCCTGCGCCGAAATTGCGACTGATTTACCAAAGAATCCTCAGTGAAATGTACCGAATACAAATAAATAATGCTCAACTGAGACATTCACATTGTTGAAAATAAATAAGCACATTCCTATCAGTTAATGTTATTTTTAGTCCAGCTCAGTGCAAGTTTTGCTCTTCTCTCCTGTCATCTCACTAACACACCAGTGGGCGGGGCCTAAGTTGCAATGATGAAGTAGGCGATGATTTTCTTCTTCTTTCACCTACACATCTGTTTTGGACTAACAAGGAAGTTTACAGTTCTGAAACCTACAGGATATTCTTATAGTATGATGACCTCATATGTCAAAAGCTCAAAGAAAAATTTGATTTCTCAGTTCATGACCCCTTTAAATTATGCAATTTTAATTGCAATGTACAGTAAATGCATTCATACCACCTCTGAGCAGCATTAAACTGTGTAAATACACCTAAATTCCATTTTAGATTCACCTTAGCACAAAAACACATCAAACTGGCGTTATCGAGAAAATCCTAGAAAATATTGAGGTATTATTTTTTGTCAATATCGCACACACCTTGGGCGCTGCCTACCTAGACAGCACTTTAAAGCATTACAGGTGCTCTCCTTGCACCAACTGATGCAAACTAAAGGCAGCAACATTATGCTCCCTTTTAAGGGACCTAATTGTGGCCAATATAACCTCCCTTAAAGGCCACTACGGGAAGAGGATGCTACCTGAATGGTCACTCCCAATGAAAAACAAAACAACTGATTCCTTTGACAATAGGTCCTTTTTCTGTTAGTGTGCTTACAATGGGCACTTGAGGGACATAATTTTGCTGTTTATGATCACTCAATTCTGGACAGTGAGTCCTCATGCAGTCCTTTGGATGGACAGAAATGACACACTCCAGTGATAAAGTGCCCATCATCTGGAAGGGACCCTCGTGAAGAGATTCTATTGTTTACTTTTGTTTGTATAGAATGAAAAAACACTCACGTGTAATTAAAAAAATTCTGGTTGGAACCGCCCCTACGGTTCAGTTCCTGTCCTTCAGAGTTGTAAAAATGATGTTCGGAATTCTCAGTGTGAATGTAACAAATTTTAAATATTAACAAAAGCAACTGAATAAAAATCTAATCATTTAAAGAAAAGCTTCATTATTTTATTATTGATTTAAAAAATCATGGATGGATAAAAGGGAAGAAACAGAGAGGAAGATGCTGAGGAAGGAGCGGGAGAGAGAGAGAGAGAAAGAAAGAAAGAAAGGGTTAGTTGAATAATTGATATTTGCTGAGAGCGATATGAGTTTTCTTAATGTGCCTCACAGCATTAGCTAAGAGTGCCGCTGTTAGCGTCCAACACCACAGGGCCAAAAACAGACCGTCTCAAAAACATTTCAGCCGCGCGCTTAGTCACACACACACGCTCACACACACACACACACACACATTCACTCACTCACTCACACACACACACACACACGAGAACCCTCTATAAAATATAAACTTAAAACTTATGCCTTATATTTATGTATTAAATCTGTGATCTCGTATGTATGTATGAACATTCACACACTTCATGAACATTTTACAGGCAAATGGTGAAAAATGGAGGGTATTACATTCTACTAACACAAGATGTACAATTAACAGAAAGGTTGGAGAATACCTGAATTATTAATTAATATACAGTACCATTCAGTTGAATTTTTTTCTAACAAAGTGGCCGAGTGTTGTATCTTATTACAATAAAAATACTGTTTTATTAATTACTAATTAATTACTAAGTAGCTTTAATACAATATAGCATGTCTCTTTATCTCACCCAACATAAATACAGATACTAACACACATATACACATAATGATTATGTAGAATTATTATTACATTTTCTTATCATTATAAAGCATTCACTGAGTTTAGGAAGTGTGTGTATGTGTGTAATCTTCTTTGATAAATGTGTTGATATTAAAGTAATGATGTAGCCTGTGAAAATGTATAACTGCACAGCTGGATCGCTGTATTGACCCAGCAGCATGTGCCTGTGTGTGTGTGTGTGTGTGTTGGCCTAAGGTTGCTCTCTCTGACTCATAATGAAGTCGAGCTGTCATGCTCACAGATGCCTGAACATACGGACACACAATCTCTACTTCATCTTCAGTTTCACACACACACACACACACACACACACACACACACACACACACCGTTCATTATCTTCAGGTCCACACACACTCATGAATCAGTAAGCGGTTTAAAATAAGGAAATCTTTTAGTGTTCAGAGGAAGCTCTTTCATTGCTCAGAAGACTTTGTGTGTTCAGTACTTCATCTCAGATGTTTCATTAGGAGAAATAAAAGAGACACAAATGAGACTTACAGTAAGAGTACAAAAGCTTGAGTGTGGATGGCAGCTCAGATTATGCAATCTTCTGAGCGAGAAATGTTTGAGTTCATACTGCGATCTCGAACTTTGCAAACTTATCTTGACAAATCTGAGCACAGTTTGAGACATTTCTTAAACTCCAGAGGAGATAAATGTATGATTAGGGTTTTTCCTCAGATAGTCATGCAACTCATCAACTAGTCCTCTGAAGTCATGCACTGCAAAAAATGATCGTGTTTTCAAGTACAAATATCTAAACGTTCTTAAATCAACATTTACTTAAAGTGCCCCTGTTATGCTATCTTAAAGGTTCCTAATTTTGTTTTGAGTCTCCTAAAATAGTTTTACATGCATCCAATGTCAAAAACTTTATTTTCTCATTGCAGTTTCAGCTCTTTTCTCACAGTGTCTAAAACGGTTTGATAAAGGAGTCAGTCTCTCTAAACCCCTCCTTTCTGAGAGCCTGCTCTGTTGTTATTGGTCTACTCTACTCTGATTGGTCAGATGACCATTTTCAATTTTACTCCGGCGGGAATAAAAGACAAGGATCACGTCAAATATTGCTCTCTAAGGGCCCTATTTTAATGATCTAAGCGCATGGTCTGAAGCACATGGTGCACTTAGGGCGTGTCCGAATCCTCTTTTGCTAGTTTAACGACGGAAAAAATGGTCGGCGCGCCCGGCGCATGGTCTAAAAGGGTTGTCCCTATTCTTTTAATGAGTCATGGGTGTGTTTTGGGCGTAACGTGCAATAAACCAATCAGAGTCTCATCTCCCATTCCCTTTAAAAGCCAGTTGCGCTTGCACCATGGCGGATTTGCTGTTTACATGGCGGAATCTGCGAGAGGAAAGACTGAACGCTTCTCCAGAGAGGAATCCTTTTATTTTTAATACTTAAAAATGTTTGTGTGCTGCTGCGCATCCCTGTGTGTGTAATAAGCAGAGTGTACGCGCGTTGTGCAGCCGCCTATAGGCGCATATTACTAACACGCCCTTTAAATAACACAAATAATACTGAGCTATTGACTTTAGACCAGGTTTTTGTTGGTCAATGGCGCAGTCGTTTTCAGTTCCTCAAAATAGCAACGCACCAACAATGCTCCTGAACACACCTGGTTATCAGACCAGCATGCCCATGGGTGAACAGATGCGCCAGTGCATTTGCTATTTAAACAACGTGGCGCTGGACGTGAAAATGATAACTGCGTCGGGCTGAAACTAGCAAAAAACACTTGAGTCGCGCCTGGCGTCGCATTGCGCCAGGTGTATGATAGGGCCCTTAGTCTTTAAAAGGCATACAGTTTATTGCCATGACTTAACTATAAAACAGGTTTTAATATGAGCTCTTAATCATACATTATAACAACTGTTCTCGTTACCAGTGTCAATATCATAGAAAAACAATATTAGAACTGTTTTAATGTTTTGTTTGACTATTTGAAAAATAAATATTATTCAAAGACAAAGCTGATGAACAACAAAGAAACCCATAACACGTAATAAAACGTGTCAGATCTATTAGTCTGCATTTACACTTAATGCACACATCTATTTTGACATCAGAATTTTTTTTCCTGTCCAATGCTGGTTATTATCACCATGTCAATCAATACAATGTTGGATTCAATCATGCATTTAAACAAGTCAGTCATTCCCAAAACTTTGCAATGTGTATACTTAGCAGCATGAAAAATAAAACTTTTTTCAAATTGCGAAAGAGCGTTCCCTTTATAATCACTGCAGCTGTCAATAACTTCAGTGCAAGCTCACAGAGTTCTGCACTGTTGTGAAAACTCCTGTTATAATCAATGAAGCTGGCTACACTGCACAATGAATCTCTAATTGACCTTATATCACATCCAAATTATTAGTTAGCAAGTTATTGAATTAGGTAGCTGCTTACCAGTTGACATCCACTACATACATTTGAGCAGTTAATAACATTAGCTAACTACTGCAAGTGGCAACACAAGACTAAACATCATCATTGAAAACACAACTCTCACGTGTCAAAACTCATTCCTGAACATCGCGCTTTCTGCAACTAGCGGTAATTGTTTTGGACCAGTGATAAACTCTTTGTTCTCGGCTAAAGAAAAAACTAATTTTCCAGGACATTTTACATTTTCTCTAATTTTCCATGTGTTTTCCAGGACTGGAAAATTTGTCATACATTTTCCAGGTTTTCAAGGTTTTCCAAGATGAGTGTACGGGTCATAATGCTTTTTATGTGATTTGTTAAATGACACAACAAACTGCTGTTGTTTGTACTGATATGCTGTTGAGTCAACAAACAGAAATTAAATTTTTGAATGAAATATTCCTCATAAAAGCCCTACATTGTGCTCATAACAGAGGCAGGGTTTCTCGCTTTCACCTATAACTCGTTAGTTTCTTCTGTCGTTCTCAGTCTCCCCCACGCACCTCCCCTCTCTCTGTTTCTACAGATGGTTAGGCCCTACGGATCACGCTGTCACAGTTCATCTCCTCTCGTGTGTCTGACAGCACGCCTGATCCTCCAGGAAGGGCTCAACCCCCCCTACAAACACACTGACATTTCTCAAAGGACCTGTGCTCATAAACACTCACAAACCATCTCGCTTGCTCTCTATCTGATACGCGGAGGGGAAAGCGTGACACATATCGGTCACTGAGATCCTTCGGTGATGTGATGACATTAGCTCATTCCAGATTAAACCATGTATTTAATGCACCCGAAACATGGTGGACTTCCATTGTGCACAATGCAAATAATGCAAACATTTTCAGAGTTTTCTTTATCAAAATGAATATTTTAAGTCGTTTTTGTAAAAAAGGATCCAATAACAGTTTATTTTACAGAGTCCTTGTTACACGTTACATGTAATTACTATAAATCATGCATAATTACATGCAATTAACCCTATTTTAAGGTGTCATTGTTAGTGTAATTATATATTTAAGTACTGAGTAATATTAATTAACAACATTTACTTACTATAGGGTTAGGAATAGTTGCATGTAATTATGCATCATTTACTATTATTACTATGGTAAGTGCATGTAATTATGTAACAAGGACACTGCAAAATAAAATGTAACCAAAGATCCTTAAAACAAACAAAAACAGCATAAACTGAGCTGAATAATGACACTTTTAACTTCTGTACAGCTGTTTTACAGCAGAAATTGAATTTGTTTTCATAATTGATGAATTTTTTTAAAAATATTAACATGTATTTATATAAAGTGCTATATAAATAAATGTGACTTGACAGCGTAATCTTATGACAAAACACATTTTGTCAATGGAATAAAAATATGTAATTTAATTCAAATTGTTAATTATTTTAATTAAATTCGAGATACACTCTCTGACGACAAGTCTTAATATATTATGCAATTTTGCCTCGCAAATAAATTTATGCTTATTTAGATTAGTAATTGATAAGACTTTATTTTACAGTGTCTTTGTTACACACATTACAAATCACTACATTACTAAATCAAACCCTAATCCTAACCATAACCCTATAGTAAGTACATGTTGTTAATTAATATTACTCAGAACTTCAAATGAATAATTACAGTGTAACAATGACACCTTAAAACAGTGTAAAATTATTTTTTGCAGCCTTTATTAAAAATTGAAACTTTTTAATTCCATACTCACTTTTTTAAAATGGCAAATGCTAATACATGTGAGCTTAAAAAATGGATTTACACTACATTTTCAATGTAAAAAAAAAAGTACTGACTACTCAAGATCAAACATCATATCTATTTCCTCAGAGACAAACCATTAACTTCTCACAGAGATGCCGTTTTTAACTATTGCAGTCGTGAGTGAATTTTGTGGCTAGTTTGCGTTAAAGATATTAAATTATGCAGGTTGTGGAGAGAAACCACTGCATTATGCCTGAGAACCACAGACGGACCCGACCGCAAATACACTGATGAGAACAATACTGAAACGATACGGAGAAGTGAAGTCTTTTAGATTATTCAGAAAGCTTATTTTTCATAGCTACTTTCAAGCTTTCTCCATCCAAACCGCATTTATGTTATTAATGATTGATGGTGGCTGGCCTTTATTTACCGATCTGTCATGCACTGTTAGCAATGCACATTAAAACTTGATTCTGCAGCTTTATGCTCGTCTGCAGACACAAACTGGGTCAAACCGCAAATGCAGAGAGAGAGAGTCAGAGACAGAGAGAAGTCCATAAAGTAAGCCGCAAGGTTCGGTGAAGTTTCTGATGGCGACGTTACATTTCAGAAGAAATAGTTCACCCAAACATCAATCATTTACTCACCTTCATGTCGATCCAAACCCGTATGATTTTCTTTTTCCTGTGGCACAAAAAAGGACATATTTTAAACAATATTCTTGCTGCTCTCTGCCTTAAAATAACAGTGAATGGCGAGAAATACAAGTGAACTATTGCTTTAATGTTGCAATTGCTATGTATTGCTGTTAAAATTGCAAGTTGTTAATATCTGATTATTATTTATAATAAATCAGCATTATATTTTTATTAAATATTATTTTATTTTAAGTAATTAATTTAATTAATACATTTTAAATGTAAATGTTTTAAATACGGTTTAATTTTAAATAGTAATAAAACCTTTTTTGCACTGTTTTTGGCAATATAATATTTAATTTAATGTATTTTTTTTATTTAAATATGTTTTTATTTTAAAAAGCTTTTTGCACTGCTTTTGCCAATATAATATTTAATTGAATTTTTAACTTAAATACAGTTTTATATGAATTGTTTTGTTTTATAAATTTGCACTGCTTCTGGCGAAACAATATTTAATTAAAAAATTGTATTTAAATACGGTTTAATTTTAATTGCTATTAAAACCTTTTTGCATTACTTTTGGCAATACAATATTTAATTACATTTTTAATTTAAATAAGGTTTTATTTTAAAAACCTTTTTGCACTGCTTTTGCCAATATAATATTTAATTTAATTTCTAACTTAAATACGGTTATATTATTGTATATGACATTGTTTTTTAAAACTTTTTTTGCGCTGCTTTTGGCAATACAAAGGAACAGTTCTTGTTATGGCAATAAAACACACTAAATTTAATCTGAAATAAGTCCATAAAGTGCTGCATTAAGGCTGCTAAAGTTTTCATCAGTGACTTTAAATTGCACTGCGGCCCAATTAAGTAAACTGTCCCGCCACAGCGAGGCTGAAGTGTCTCACCTTCTCCTTAATGGACTGAACCGGGCAGGTTTCCTAATTTGGACCCACTTGAGCTTGTGCCAATAGCAGGGGAGGCAGGAGGGGCCTGCGCCTGATTGTACTGCCCCAGGGCATCCCTCCTAGAGAATATATATATCTGCCTCTCTCTCTGGTTCATCCATGTGTGTATGTGTGTGCGCGCATGCATCTCTCTCCCCTCATAAAACACCCGAACGCACATCACCGGCCGCCTCTGGAACACAACATGACACAGACGCGCAGCAGGTAAGTCAAGCCGTTATCTGTGAATAAAAGTTATGATGTAAGTTTAAAGCAGATTAACCACTTTATGTGTACTTAGTGTGATTGTGGCGCGTATCTGAAGCCGTTTACTGAGATGCCAATCAAATGAGTCTTGATTAACTTTTTTTGAAAAGAAGCTGTGTGTGATGTTATTATGTGAAATTATGTGAAAACGTGTGATCTATATGATATGCTACTAAATGTGTAAAATAGACATCAGGGATAGTTGTGACGTGTGTTATACAGTATCTTTATATAAGGTTAAGTAAAAAGTCCATTTACACAATCTAGGGGTGGTTTTGTGTGTTGGTTTCAAATGTAAAGTTCAAAACTGTCTAAAAAATAGAATTGTTGTGTAAATTCTATGCGCAAAACTGAAATTCCATAGTTGTTATTTTTGTAATAGGTCTTGTGAACAACTGAACATAATTACATTACACTTGGAATACAAAGTCAACTGCATTACAAAAGTAAATTCTAAGCAAAAAGTTAGTTTTTTAACATAAATGTTTGGTCGGGCCACACTGTCAGATTTATATGGGGGCAAGTTGTCACATCTGTTTCAAATGTTGCAACTGCATTGAATTAAGTACAATGTTGTCTTTTTTCTGCTGTTTCATTCATACTTGTCTTTCTGTTTAAATTTTGCTATTATAGGCTGTTTAGTGACAACATAACCCATAGAGTAAGATAACATGTCCTGCCACAAAAGGTCAACGTGTGTTCAACGAATTGTATCTTTTTCTATAGGCAACAACAGTTTTTTATAGGCACATATGCAACTATACAAATAAAATGCTTAGAAATATTTACTCGAGTTAATCGTGTGACATCTCGCCCCGGGCTCTTTGAAAGGATGCCATACGTAAAGACATATAAAATATATTTTTTATTTTGTATTTCATATGTAATTGGCCACCCTGGCCTTTAAAAAAATACAAAATTTCTAAAATAAAAACTTTTTATTATTAAATACAAATTTTAATTAATAGTTAATAATATAAAAATGTATTATTGTAATCAATCACAAACTTGAGATAGAGAGACGTTTGCACACGGGAGAGATTGCCATTTAACATTAAATGTACACTAATATGTCAGAATCAACCATGAAATAAATTTTAGATACTTGTTTATTTTCCAGATCCTTCATAAAGAGTCAAACTGAGAAAACTTCAAGTGTCATGATCCAACTCATTCTGCTGAACTACTGTGGAGGTACGAGCCACACACACACACACACACACACACACACTATTTCAACCTATTCACACATGTGCTGTGCTTGACTATAATTCACACAAAGGACGTCCAAAACCATGCTCTAATTTCAAACAAGAGCCACTTAAAACTTTAAAATATATTACATGCCAATATATCCTAAACAGACATTTGCTTTTCAAGCAATCCATCTGTTTTGTTCGTTGTTTCCTGTGTTTGTGTGTGTTCTCAGTTCTTGGATTCCACCACAGTAAGTCGATGCTTTTAGCAAGCGTCCCTATTTAAGCGAGACAATACATATTTAACACACAACGATCAGAGTGTGTCCATGTGAGTGTCCGACCGAACCCTGAGGGCCTTAAAACTGACACACACATGCACACCACAAAGAATGTCCCGCAGTGAGAACAACTCTAAAATAATTTTATTGATTAACGCTAACAGCAGCAATTGATGTCCAGTTAAAACCACAGAACGGGTTAACTGCAATATGACCAAAACACACACACACACACACACACTGTTCCTTTAAATTACATGCAAAACTCCCATAGAAATGCCGTTAAAACACAGCCAGGATTTAAAGTTGCAGAAGTGATTGCATTATTTCTTTGAGTGCTGTAATAGATGAAAGTTTGGTGAAATTCCTCGCCACTCGTCTTCTTTAAACCTAAATCACTCCGGGCTCTCGTTGTCTAAACACCCCGAGATACGAGCAACAAAACTCACGCCTCAAAGCGGGACATTTCATCCTCCTCTTCATTTCCTGCATGTAATCTGCTTCATTTTCTTCTCTTTTCATTCCCTCTTTCTACCCAAAGGAAAATGCCAGGAGCAAAAAATAAATGATCAAGAATAAAGAATACTTTTATCATAACAGAGCGGCGTTGAGTGATATCATAGCCTCTTGCGCTTCTCTTTTAATTACACCATTATTTAATTGCTTTCACCATCTCCTATTCTTAATGCTTTTATTAACAACAAAAATGATTACTTAAATTACATCAGTGCAGTTGGTTCTTTCTGAAAGACTGTAGATGTAACAATTAATTTAAAACTTAATTAAATGTTACTAATTAAATAGTTATTTTTGAACTTTGTTTGAAAGGTAGTATTTTCATATATTTCATATAGAGTGTTAATAGACTTCTGATTTTTAATTATGAATGAATTTTATAAAATGAAATGTTTTAAGAAACATGTCTTTTTAATATCTCTCAAATTTTATTTTATGCATATTTATCTAGATATTAATACTTTTTCATGAAAAGTGTCAAAAGAGGAATTTTAGTTGTTCTATAAAACGTAATGTTAAAATGAGTAGAATGGAATATAATAAAAATGTAAATATAATAAATCAATTTTGAATGAATTAGTATAATTAATAATCTTATATTTGAAAACCAATGATCAGATCATCTTTAAGGCATTAATGCATATTATGTGAAATCTTTTAAGACATGATTATAGATTATAATTTGAAAAGTAAATCTTTTTTGGAATTTTTGTAAAATAAGAAAAACGCAAAGATTGACATTTCCTCTTATCTGATAATTCCTTTAGAACTTCTTTGATTGAAGAAGACAAAGAAAGTGAAACAAACACAAACGAACTCGGCAGGAATGAGGAGAATACAGAGACGTGCAGTGTAATGTACGAGAGAGACAGATGATGGTGGTGGACAGACTGATAGAGTGGGCGAAAGAGCAGTCAATCTGCCTTGACCCACATTCTTCTGCTAACGATGCCTCGCGGGCGTGATGCCAAACTCTCATTAACACACATACACACGGGCAGCCTCGCGTCCCTCTGCCCTTTGTCAGGATGTGCCTATAGCTGACCTTCAGGGTCCTGCTGTAAATACTACAGTGAACATGAGAGCCGCGCACAGGTGCAGCCCCCTCCAGAAACACACACACACACACCTCGCTGGTGCAACCCTGGACGTAATGAAAGGTGGCAGATAGAGGACTTTCGGCAGTTCTGCGAAAACCAAAACGTCTCTCATCATCACTTCTCTTTGTTAAAGTCTATGTGTAAACAAAACTGGCTCTATTTACTTTCTTACGACACGTTATGAACAAGAAACGACTTTTCTGATGTCATCAAACTTTATTTTTCAACCACCTGTCACACAGACACTTTTCACCAACCAATCAATTCCTAATTAATAAAATCAAGTCCTCTCCAAGTGTCACATTACAAAAGTAAAATGGGTTGCAAACAAACACTATAGTTTCACATTGACTTTACCTGACAATCTTTTAAATAAATATTTATTTTTCTACTTTTCTTTGTTAAATAATATTTTAAATGACTAAATGTAATATTTTAAAATATTATTACATTATTAAAAAATTTTTTACTGTAATAATATTCTGAATTATTAAATAAAACAATATAGAATATTATTAAAGTTTGTTTTTAGAATGATCTGAATAATCAAAATGATTTAAAATATTATTAAATTATTAAAGTAATAATATTTTGTTTAGTAATGATCTGAATTATTACATATAATAATTTAAAATATTATTAAATTTATAAAATAATAATAATATTCTAAATTACTGCATATCTCTTAAATATTTTTAAATTATTATAATAATATTTATTTTGTTTACCTGTAATAATATTCAGAATTATTGAATACAATAATTTAGAATATTAATAAATTATTAAAGTAATAATATTTGGTTTTTATAATGATCTGAATTATTAAATATAATCATTTAAATACTATTAAATGGATAAAATAGTAATATTTTGTTTAATAATATTCTAAATTATTATATATCATTTAAATATTATTAAATTGTTATAATAATATTTGTTTAATAATATTCTAGATAATTAAATATAACAATTTAAATTATTTTAGTAATAATAATTTTATTATCAAAAGTTTAATCATATATTTTCTTGATTTTCTCAACAGCTGAAATCTGATGGCTGTGTTCCTGCGTCCCAGTCCTGACCAAACACAAGTTTACTGTTCACACACAAACACACACTCAATGTAAACCTGTCCTCAAACGCACACATAAACACACAAGCTCCTCAGAAATTTAGCTTTGAGAGAAACCTGTTTTCATATCTGGGACTGATTCTGATCGCACCATGTCGAAGGACGACTGTAAGGTGGGCTGTAAACACAAGGAACGCAAGCCCAAAAAGCCGCACTACATCCCGCGGCCGTGGGGCAAACCCTACAACTACAAATGCTTCCAGTGCCCGTTCACGTGCATGGAGAAATCCCACCTGTACAACCACATGAAGTACAGCCTGTGCAAAAACTCCCTGTCGTTGCTCATCGAGTCCGACTGGCCGTATAAAAAAGACCAACTCCGGCTCCAGCAGGGAGGCGTTCGCTCCCGTAGCCCAGCGAAGGGTCACTCCGAGCAGGCCGAGATGTCGGATGAGCCCTCGCATTCAGCAGCGAGTCTGAAGGTCGAGGAGGCTGAGAAAAGAGAATCTGAAAGAGAAGCGGAGAAAGATGACGAGGTAATGGAGACAAGCGGCTCAGCGGTTATGAGTCCTGAACCTGTGGAAACGTGTTCCAGAAGCAAACGATCAAAGCAAGAAGCCGAACTCGTGATGGCGGATGTGTTCTCGCTCGAGGAGCAACTTTTGCGAGCACACTCAGTTGAGGTGGAGTCAAAGCTTCGACATTATAGGCTGTCTAAAACGTGTCTGTCGGGATCGGCAGCTTTGCTTTCGGAGCAATGGCGCATCCTTAGCAATCAGACTTCCGGTGCAAAGCCCAAATCGGATCCGGTGGCCTCTTCTTTACCCTGTTACCCTCCACCGGGGTCAACGGGTCAACTTGAATGCCCCGACACAACTGGTTTCAATCTGTCTTTGCTTGGCGTTGGATACCCACTGGCTCCTGGACTCCTTTCATACCTAAACCCGGCACTTACGACAGCGAGCACAGCGACCACAACCGCACCACTGCCCTTCTTGGCATCGACCGCACAGCTCGCCCATGCGCAAAGACACTCGGAGCGTCCTCTACTTCCTCCTCACCTGTATTATCCTTTCCTATGTGAGCACACCTTCGGTGCAATGCCCTCCACGACATCCTCCGAGACAAGTAAACTCATCAAACCACCCGCCGTAAGCTTTCCGCCGCCTTCATACCCTCCCAAGCTAAACCTGTGGAAGGTCCCGGCCCTGCGGCCCAGCCAGACCTCGCCCGCGGCCTGGGGGTCTCCCACGTGTTCGTCCCCAGAGCCGAGCCACGCCGCAAAGGAGAGGATACGATCGAGGGAAGGAAAGACAGGCTGGCAGCAGGACGCTTCCTTCATCAGAGAGCAAAGTCTGAAGAGGACAGCAGCATCGTTGGACTCCCATGGTGCACCAGGGGAGAAGAAACCAGCACTTGAGTTTGCCCTCGACTCTCTGAAAAACACTCCGAAATCTACATCCATCGCCTCCCTGATGTCCAGCAGGCTGCCTATACACAACAGGTAAGACAAGAACCCTAAAAATGATAGGCAGTGGCTATTTACACTAAGTTTAAATAGCAATAGATTCTATTTACAGTAAGTGAAAATAACAGCATTTTCTTAGCAATATGCTATTTACATTAAAGGTGCACTGTGTCAATTGTAGCAGCATCTAGCGGTGAGGTTGCGAACTACCCACCGCTCACCCCTCCCTTTCGAAGCACATAGAGAAGCTACGGTGGCCAACACAGGACAAAGATGTCGTCGTCTGAGACAGCAGAGAGTAGCTAGCGCTCTGTAGAGCAGTTTGTCCGTTTAGGGCTACTGTAGAAACATGACGGCACAAAATGGCAACTTCACTGTAAGGGGACCCGCGGTGTATGGAGATAGAAATGGCTCATTCTAAGGTAATAAAAACATAACGGTTCATTATGTAAGGTCTTTATACTCCACTGAAAACATAGTTATGTATATTATATTACATTACTGTCAATAGATCCTCATAAATACTACACACTGCACCTTTAAGTGAAAATAGCGATAGATTCTATTTACACTATGTAAAAATAGCAGTATTTTCTTTGTAATAAGTGTAAATAGTAGTTAGATGCTATTTATACTTATAAATAGTGGCAGATACCATGTGCACCTTAGTGTTGTTGTACATTAAACAGTATGCAATAATAACAGAGTGTAAATTATTATATTTATTAAAATTATTAAATAAATGCCACCGTATTGGGACAATAAAGCCATTCCTACATCTACCCCTAACCCTAACCGATAAACACTATTATTAAACCCACGTTGGACACTTTATTTCCACTTTTCAATTTTGTTCTTTATTTTTATTGAAAATAAATGCCTTTCCGATCTGATATGTGATGGGAAAAGGGAGTAGAGCGAGTTCGGCAAAAGGCGAATTCTAACTTGGGTCGATTTGCGTAAAAAAACGTTCTGCCACACGCCTTACCCCTACACTATCCGAAATCGCACACCCTCTTGAGTAGGTACTTATTTTGAATAAGTAATTACTTCACGACCGCTAAAAAAGTGTGTTCTATGTAGTATGAGTGTGTGTAGTATGAATGTAATCCGGATGTACTACATTCGCCATGTTGTCATTATCATGTGACCTTCCAGCGTCAGTTGCATCACTCATGGGATGGTAAAGTGTCCATCGTATGCACACTTCAGAATCTCACCGGAAGTAGTAGGTCATCCCGGGACTTTTTACCTACTCTGTTATGAGTACTGTGAATTCAGATATACTTCTTTTGTCATACTGTTTTTCACCTACTATACAGTAGGGAAGTATGTGATTTCCGTAATTTTGTCCGGCCCAAACAGATGTCGGTGGGCGGGGTTAGTGTAAATAGCCTCTGCCAACAAGGTGCCAACACTTAGTGTAAATAGACACTCTGAGAATGCAACACTTGAGGCCTATGAAGCCTGTTGTATAATAATAAAAATAAGTAAAAATAAAGAAATATATACAAAGACGCTTTACATCAGCTATGTTTTGCTTGAGTATTCTTTCTGTCTATACATTACACACTCAGGACAGAGTTGATGAATGGTATTTAGATACAATTAAACTGTGTTTTCACAGCCCCCGCAGTGACGTCTCGTCCCCGCTGCATATGTTTGAACAGCTGGAGGCGAGACAGAGAGGAATGGAGAGAGACGCGGACCCGGCAGCTGCTCTCCTGCAGGATTTCTCCACATTACTGCAGCAGTACCAGAACACGGAGCAGCGCGCCGCATCGCTGCCCGAGCAGTGCCACCTGTGGGCTCACCTGGGAAAGATCCGTTCGGAGCTGTCGCACATTCAACAGGCGCTGGAGCGCACGGCTCGCACCAACGAAGGGCCGCTCGATCTCTCCCTCAAAAAAGACCCTGCGGGAATAACAAACGGAGATGTCAGCGGAAGAGGCGTTTTGGGAGAAACAAAAGACACGGGAGATGAAAACTGCTCAGAGAGCGAGGAAGAAGAAGAGGAGGAGGAGGAAGATAAAGACGACAGAGACATGGTGGAACGAGGAGGCGGTGTTAAAGAAAGGCAGAAGTGCTCACTGGAAGCGCTGATGAAACTGAATCCGTCCCAGGTGCCCGTGGTGAAGACAGAGGTGCTGTCCGACGGCGGGCTGGCCATACGGGCCGGGACGGCTGAAGCTCTGTGGCACAGCAGAACCACAAAGTGTGAAGCCGACTCAAGTGTCCTTCTCTGCTCCAAAACACCCAACAGACCTCCGTCCATTCAACATCTGGACACACTGTGTCCAACCAGCCCGCTAACAACCACCGACACGATGGTGTAGCGAACATGAACTTATCATTTATATATGTTTGGACACACTTGACTGACACTTCATGTTTCTTATGATCTTAAACATTTTGATCTAAAGGCTTCTATTGTACCATTCAAACATTTGGGGTCAGTGAGATTTTTTGTTGTTGTTGATAGAAATTACTACTTTTATTCAGCAAGGATGCATTAAATTGATCAAAAATTTGATTTCTTTTAGAAATAAATGCTATTTTTAACTTTTTATTCATCAAAGAATCCTAAAAATAAAAAAAAATCACGATTTCCATAAAAATATTATGCAGCACAACTGTTTTCAACACTGATAATAATCATAAATGTTTCTTGAGCAGCAAATCATCATATTAGAATGATTTCTGAAGGATCATGTGACACTGAAGACTGGAGTAATGATGCTGAAAATCTAGCTTTGATCACAGGAATAAATTACACTTTACAATATATTCAAATAGAAAACAATTATTTTAAATTGTAATAATATTTCACAATTTTTACTGTATTTTTGATCCAATGAATGCAGCTTTGGTGAGCAGAAGAGACTCACAAAATCTTACCTACTCCAAACTTTTAAACACTAGTGTATATAAGTACACTGTAAGATTAACATGCTATATAAAACGCTATGCGATTTACAAAATAAACAGTTGAAAAGCCTATGAAATAGTCTGATATGAAATATCAAGTAAAGCGAAGACAAAACAAGCACCTTATGCCAAAAAGAGCTGATGGAGAAGGACAAAATACATGCACTGACTTAATGATTATTTAAATTAAAGTCCAGTAATAGGACGAAAATTATTAAGCATCAATGAACTACAACTGTATTTATTTAATGTATTTGTTTGTAATTTATTAATTCAATTTTCTAACATATTTGACACATTTAATTTATTTATTTAGCATTCTTCCATTATTTTTTTCAAGACGTTCTGTGTTTTAAGACTTTTTGTCTTCTGTAAATAATTATTTTAAATAAGATAATCTAAAGAGATGATTGTTTCACAAAATAAAATTGAAGGACGATACTGCAAATCTCACATTATTGATTCATGAGTGTGCATTAAGTGTTTATTTAAGATCTGTACATAAAACACCCTGCAATAAAAATGTGAAATTATATTAGTGCTTGTGTGAATTTTCTGCATTGTAAGACAGTGGTGGAGGAAAAGATTATGGTGAGGTGCGGCAAACAGTATGACTGCGTAACACACAGAATAAATACTAATGGACAGATTGTGTGAAAGAGGTTAATGTTTCAGTTCAGGATGTCGGGTAAAGCGGTTTGAGCTAATGCGTGGTGATACGGTGCTTACAGGTGTACAGTATTGGTCGTGACGTGTTGCTCTGCTGTTGTAAAGGTGAACTCTGACCGTGAGCCGTACCTGAGCAGAAGCTCCTCCACACTGAAAGGTCAAAGCTCCAGGGATGAGCCGGTCCATGAGCATCACACACCACACCCGACCCTCTTGCCCGCTTTCAACACATGCACCTGAAAGGTCACCTGCCACAAACAAAAGTGTCAAAGTGCAGCTGCGCACCACAGACAGGTCAAACACAGATGCCATCCATGATTATTATTATTATGAATGTGGTGTAAGAGAAGATTTCTTACTTTTATTTGAATAAAGTCAGTGCAGATAATGTCTCAGTTTAACCTTAGAACAATTATTAAAGGGATAGTTCACCCAAAAATTTAAATTACCCCATGATTTACTCACCCTTAAGTCATCCTAGGTGTATATGACTTTCTTCTTTCAGACGAATACAATCAGAGTGATATTAAAAAATATAACTATACATTTACATTAACTATACAATAACTATATTAAACATTTTTTAATATAACTCCGATTGTATTCGTCTTAAAGAAGAATGTCATATACACCTAGGGTGGCTTGAGGGTGAGTAAATCATGGGGTCATTTTTGTAAATAAATACAGCAAATGTAAAAGAACTAAAACTGATTTGACATTTGCTAAGATAAATGGTTAGAAACATTTTGTGATTTTAAACATTGGGATGAAAGCATAATACAACAAACTTTAAACCAGCTTAAAAAAAATTAAAATAATAAAATAGTAACTGTTCATTGTTCTTTTTGTGGTTAAATTAATAAAGCAAACCTAATAAGATTATTATTGTTAATTTTTTTTCTATTCTCAAATTCTATGAATACATTTCAATTACAAAGAATCGTCCAACAATTAAATAAAATAATTACAGAGAACAATATAATCAGATATAGAAGGAGTAAAGAGTAATGCTGTGGCATCTTCTTCATTAAATAAGACAGAAAATGTAGATAAAATAAAAAATAAAATAAAAAAAACATACATAAGATGGTGCCTACAACGTCAACTCATTTGCTACGCATTTTAACACCAAACACGTAAAATAAATGTAAAAAGTGGAACTACAACATTTTATCAACCTGATGTTTTTCCCCGGTGTTTTTTTAGGGCATTTTTAGTATAATAATATAATTGTATACATAATGGATAACAGTCTTTACAACCTTCCTGAGGTAAATCTTCATCACTCTTTCTTACCTGTCTGCAGGCTGTGAACATGTAAAGCTCAATCGTGCCCTCTAGTGAACATAAAGCGGTCCAGCATTTGCCAAAACTCAAATAACCCGTCGTTTCAGATGTATTTTCTTAAAGTATCACATATGAAACGGTTTAATTATACGCTACAACAGCATCTATAACTTTAAAATATATATACACATCTCTGGGTGACTCTATGCGACTGTACATTTCTAAAATGTTCAAAGTTTCTAATATCACATATCAATCGCACTTCATACAGTAAAATATGAGCATCAATTTGTAGCCACACGAGATGACAACCATTTGAAGCACATTTCTGACACTGCGTGTTTTCAGGTTATCGATATTATTGGGTGATCAACGCATTGTTTACGTCGTTTCTTTTTCAGTTAACTGGTTATTCTACCGCAGTGCTGTAGGGGGCGCTGCAGATATATTTATCTGCGCTTACCCACAGTACAACCCTCGTTTCCGGTGGAATTTTAGAAAAAATATATCTTAAAATACACTTTTCACACTCTCACTAGTTTACTTAATCTGTCTACTAACTATAAATATTCACCACAGGGGAATTGTGTCGTATTTTGTCATTTTTCCCGAAGAACATTTTCACCAAACTGTCATTTCCACCTAGGGTTGCCACCTTCAGTGTTTGAAGAAAGTGTGTAACCAGGCTGCTTCGGGGGCACCATTGACTTCCATAGTAGGAATGTATCTTCCTGTGTTCAACATTTCAAAGAAATTTATACAGGTTTGGAACAACTTGAGGGTGAGTAAATGACGACAGAATTTTCATTTTTGGGTGAACTGTCCCTTTAAGCAGTCGTTCTGAATCACTTTTTTGACAATTCTGAAATTCAAAAATGTTGAATTTTTTATTAATTTACTTAAATTATTACTATATTATTATGTAATTATTTGTCCCATTTTTATCTAAATATTTTTTTTAAATGTCATAAACTTTATATGACAGGATTATTTATTATGTATGATTAATATAGTAGCTAAATTATACATTAATAATAACATTAATTAGGCTATAATCTATTAATTAACCTGTCTAATGTCTAAAAAAAAACATTATTCTGTCTGCCAAGCTCTGATAATGTATGGAATATTATATTAATATATTATCCATTAAAAAAACAATAGGCCTATACCTTTAGAAGCACGGATGTGTCTGTCACCGCATGCTGCTTTAAGTCAGACAGCCTGAGCAACTGAAATGCTTCTCTGCAAAGTGTGCAGTTCGCCTTACGTTCATCATGAGTTACTGGACAGACCCATTGATTCCTTTTTTATATTCAGCCCTATATCTGGAGATATAGGGCTGAATAGAGCTCGACATGTTTTTAAAAAACCGCGCAAGTTTACAGCGCAGGTTTTCGAGACTCCGTCGCTATGGCAACAAATCACGCGCAAATGATCTTCTGAACTACTTATTGTGAAATTGATTTCTTTATATTTGCTATTAGTATTCTCCACACTGCAAAATCCTTATGTGTTTATTGAACTATGTGTGGACCTATGTAAAATATTGATTTGATACGGGACGCGTCATTTTGCCTGTAAATACGGGACGATTCCGTATTTCACGGGAGGGGTGGCAACCCTATTTCCACCATACCTAAAAATTTGTATTGAGCTGAATAACGTTACGTTTTGAGAGGATATTATATTAAATAAAATACTCCTTCGTCTTGCTACGACTAATTAATAGTTACTACTAAAACTATTAATGTATCTTATCACACGTTTGGCAAAACTTCATATATTTACAGTTTGATTGGAAATAATGCTCAATAAAAATATTGACATTTAGGCTACATATTTTTCTTTGTTTCTTCAAACATAACACTTACTGTATAAGCACTCTTGTCATCATGGTGCACAAATACAGTAACTCTTGATTAAAACTGTAAATTGTTTATTTAGTTTAGTCAGTGTTGGTTGTGATGGGAATGACGTCACAACTAAAGGACAATACATAGTATTGATGTAAGTCACTTAGTTTTAAAAAGTAGCAAAAATTATAAAGGCAAGGTAAAAATGAATTCCCAAGACTGTTTTAAAACTGTTAGTTTTAATGAGGGGAGAAAAAAAAGCCTGGGACAAACCAGATAAACCCTCACATGTCTTGCGTTCTGATCAATCCAATCATCCAGGATTGGACATTTAATGGACTCCAGGCTTCTCGTTTTTCACTTAAACTGGCTCCAGATCCAAAATACAAAGAGCAAAATGCAGTTTATGGTAGAGTAGCAATGTCAAAAAAACATAAATTAGATCTCCAAGCCTTCAGTCTTTTGAAAAGACTTGAGAAAAGTGGAGCTTTCTGGATGATGTATTCAAATTTCACTACACAAAGCAACTTAATAGATAGCATTTATTCAATCACATCTCTATAGATCACATTAAGATTCTGTGCACAAAGCAATTATCACGTGTGTGTCCAGTTCAGCAGCAAGATTAAGACTCTGATCCCATAAGCAAACACACACATAAACATAGACACACACTGTTATTCAGATCTGCACAGCTGTGATGTTCAATCCCCTGGCAAATCCCCCAAAACACCGTCTCAACTCCAGATTTGCAGTATCAAATACCGACACGGTAAACCTTCACAACATCACCATGATGGATATTTACATACTTCTCTCTTGGATTGTCATCTCAACACTTGGCAAGCTCCTTTTCAGGTAATTGACACATTTTAACTAAAACTAAAAATATTAAAAAATAATTTTCTGTAATTGAAATAAATATAAATATTAAATGAAAAACTTATTTTTCATTGACATATTTAAGAAAAACTAATAAAAATAACAAAAGCACATAACATCATTTCAAAAACTTAAACTAAAATTAAACAAAAAATTGAAAATGCAAAATCAGAATATTATGCAAACCTGCAGCAATTAAATAAATAAAAAAATCTGTTAAATTTCACAAATATACTTATACTCACGTCAACAATGTACTAAAAACAGACTACAACGTTGTCAAAATGATCCCCGTTCACACAAATCTGCGAAAATGACTAAAAAGCTGTATTATGCATGCCATACGCGAACACGTAATACGCATGCGTGAACATGTAACACGTATGCGCATGATGTCACCGTTTTCACAGATTCACGTTTTTGTTGTTTACATGGAGACGGTAAAGGTCAAAGACTATATATATATATAGGAAGACAGTGCACTCTGATTACTTATGAATGGGAGAAAGTGCAACGCCCAATATGGTGAATAAGCCCCGCCTTCTAAATGAAAGAGCCAATCGTTGATTAGTAAAGTCGTCGCATCACTGCAGGACTGCGCATGCGCATTAGCTTTGTCCAGGCTGAAAAATGCTGTTTTGTCATAATTCGAGTGTTTAGAAAGTTTAATCACAAGCTTTGCGAACAGTTTTGGAGAATTTGATGTTTCCCCATTCAAAAAGATAAGAGCTGCACTTGCATGCCCGAGAGGCGTTTCAAAGATGGCCGCCGAGTGAAATGACTTGTCTTAAAGGTACCGTTTTCAAAACCTTGCATTTTGAAACCCGTTTTCAAAAGCTTGCGTTTTCATGCCTCCAAAACGCTGTTGTTGTGTAAATGAACGGCCAAAATGTATAAAAAGTTTTCTGTTTTCAGTTGAAAACAGTCATCTAAACATACCCTAAAAGTGTTGAACTTTTCTTCTGCGTAGAGCTGAAAGGTTTGTTTGAGCTGCGCCCTCTACTGTACAGACGTGAATTTGCATTTCCTTTAGCCTGAGGTTTATTCATTTCACTTTTGGTGTAAAGGGCCTTCAAATTTGCCAAAAATAGAACTTTTGTTTTTGTTATTAAAAACCAAACAAGCAAGCCCAGTCCAGGAGATGAAAAAGTAACACAAAAGTAACGTAACATATTAGTAATTATAAAAGTAACTACGTAGGTAACGCAATTAGTTACTTTTTTATGGAGTAACCTTCCCCAACACTGCCCCAAAGTATAGCTAAGTAAAACCACACACAATAACCTCCCCAACCCTGCCGTATTCATACTTTTGACCTTTTGCACACTGACTGTTTCCTTGAAAACTGGAGGAAGGAAAAAGAGAAGTCTGTTTCTGTCCGGTTGGCACAGTTTCAGGTAATCCTGCTAATCTGAACAAGAGGTGCCACTTCACTGAGCAGGACACACAAAAGACTGCAATGTCCCACAATTATACTGTGTGTGTGTGCTTTGGCAGCCTGACAGAATGTGACGAACGGCTCATTCATTGACACTCATTCATAAGTATCAGAGTGTTTCAACAAATCAAAGTGTTAATTCACTTCAGTCTCCATTGAAGGACGGTGTGTTCAGAAGCATCCAGCTCTCAGTCATGTGTGTTTTTGTGAGCATGAGTTTGTCTTTCCTGTACTAGCGAGGGGTCACTTTTGCCCTCAGCTGTGGAGTCAAAGGTCACACACACCCTCTAATTAATGTTTCCTGTTTAAGGAGGTGTATAAAAACTCCCTGCCCTGGGGAGACGCTTTCAGTCACACTGCTCGAGCATTCACATTGGTTTATTAGTGAAGCTTGCTAAGACAAGCATCCCTTTTATTAGTGCTCATATTTAGGGTTAGTAATTTGAACAAACCCCAGACCCTGAGGATTAAAATGGATGTGTGAAAATACCTTCATCTAATCATTTACATAACATATTGCTTGAAAAAAAGAACATAAAACATAAAAATGTGTTTTTGAATGCACAACACGTATTTCCCCCATTTGTGCACAAACACATGCATGCAATCATATAATTAGAATATTATTAGAATTAAATCACACTGTGTAAGTATAATTATACCTCAAACACACAAACACACCCATGAACACAAAGATAGCAGGATTCACACACAATAAAGAGGGAAGGGAATTCCCTCTAAAACATGAGCCCACCCCCAACACACACCCACACTCTCACACACACACGTTGGGTTTTCATGTTTTATGGGAACATTCCATAGACAATGGTTTTTATACTGTACAAATTGTATATTGCCACCTTTGTGGGGACATTTTGTCTGTATAATGTATAAAGTTTACCTGAACCACACACACACACACTCACTAACACACATTCACCAACACACACACACACACACTAACACACACTCACCAACACACACACACTCACTAACACACACACACTCACACACACTCACTCACAAACACTCTCACACACACACTCACTAACACTCACACACACACACACAAAAACACTAACCAACACTCTCACACACACTCACTCACACACACACACACACTCACTAACACACACACTCACTCGCCAACACTCTCTCATACACACACACACACACACACACTCACTAACACTCTCACACACACACACTCACTAACACACACACTTACTAACACTCACAAACACACACACACACTCACTCACCAACACTCACACACACACACACACACACACACTCATTAAACACTCACAAATACACTTACTAACACACACATACACAAACACTCACTAACACACACACACACAATCATTAACACTCACACACACAAAAAGACAGTCACTAACACTCACACTCACCAACACTCTCACACACACACACACTCACTCACTCACTAACACACACACACACACACACACACACACACAAAGACACTCACTAACAGACACACTCACCAACTCTCTCTCTCACACACACACACACACTCACTAACACACATTCACCAGCACACACACACACACACACACACACTCACTAACACACACACACACACACTCACTCACTCACTCACTCACTCACTCACTCACTCACTCACTCAGTAACACACTCGCATGCATACATGCACACACACACACACACACACAGAAAGAGTGGGATGAAATTAAACTCAAATGGTTCCAATTAGAACCATAGATGTTCCACAGCCTGATGTCACTTTCCAGTTCCGTAAGGAAATCTGTTATTCTCTAGTTCTAGACTATTAGTGCTTTAAAGAAAGCAGAAACAAAAACACTGATCTGAAGAACCTGAATAATGAAAGAACTAAACACACTTGTGCATATATTGTGAAAGTGACAATTAATCAGCAGCCGCAACAAACCCCTTCATTTAAGACCCTTAGTCACAATACACAGTATAATCTTATCTTAAGGGTTTGATGCATCTGCACACAGATAGTTAAGAACACCTCAAATAATTGGTAACACCTCAATTTCTAAAGCTAAACCTTGAGAACCAATAAGAACACTCACAACAAGTGCCAAGTTGCAATGCTATAAGACAAGTGACGTTTTAAAGTTAAAACAGTTTAAATATAGTAGTAATTTATTAGTAGTAGTTATTATAATAGTTGTTATATATAATCAGCATATTAGAATGATTTCTGAAGGATAATGTGACACTGAAGACTGGAGTAATCAAATAAATGCAGCCTTGGTGAGCATAAATGTTAATTATTCCAAATATTTGACAACATGAATATAGATGCATGCAATTATAATAGGATTGTGCATGCATTTTAAAACTAATGCACGTCAACTGGTCGAACAAGAACATTATTTGTGATTGGGGTGATCAAGGCGGATCCACATTTCAATGAATAAAATAAAACTTTTAGACCTGGACAGGACATGATTTTAACTAACACTTCCTGATTTATTTGTGTATCAGCTGTTTATAGCCAACAATTCACACAACACATGCTAGTCAAGTCAATTGAGCTTCCACTCTTGTACATTGTAAATGTGACAAAAGGGGCTCTCTTTCAGTTTGCAATCTTTTCAGTCGTGTTTTCAGAAAGAGTGGCGGTAGCATCTCTCCCCCGCTGTGTCTGCAGCGGTGAGCCCCTGTGGGGCTAAACACACACACACACAGTCGTCTAAAGGGTGTGTATGTGTGTGTTTAGCCCCTGAGGGAGGTGGCCAGGCCGATGAATGAGAAAATACATTTTGGAGGGAACTTCTTGTCGAGTCAGGAACACAAAAAACACCCTAACAAACACACACACTGTTGTGTCTGGTCAGACAGGGGTTTGACCCTGAGGGCGCTGTGTGTGTGTCACAGATGTGCTATCGGTTTCCCTCCAAAATGTACTGATTTACAATGTATCAATGACAAAAGAGTCAGTCACTCACACAACACAGGCCGAATGAACGAATAACAGGCAGAAAACGAGGGCGCAAAAGAGACAAACATCTGAGTTTCTCTGTTGTTCTCGCAGAACAAACCTCGCTGTCAAACGTTATCACCGATGGATCTCCAGCTGTCAGGACATTCACTAGTATCATTGCAACATCTTCATTTGATGAGTAATACATACACTGCTGATCAAAAGTTTGCAATAATTAATATTTGTTAATGTTTTTGAAAGAAATTCTCATAAGGCTTCATTTGTTTGTTTAAAAATAGTCATGACCAGCATACAAACGTTTGACCAGTAGTGTGTATGCTACACTTCAAATACCATTAATACATTTACATCGAGAAAGCACAGATCATGATATTTCATGAATTTAACACAAAAAGAGTGCCCGGAAAATTTTGAAACTGCTTAAATCCTTTTAATTAACATATACTGATGAGCTGATAAGCCAAGAACTGTTCTCAATCAATGAAGTAATGTTCATTAAATATTTTAAGAATCAAAATTCACACAATTGTTATTTCATAATGAGTGTTACAGTTGCCCACAATCAGTGTGAGCATCTGTCAGATACATTTTAAACTAATAACCTAAATATGAAACTCATATGAGTTTAAATCCAACGGTCTAAAACCTAAAACAGCAGATGAAAATACTGGACATTCAAGACAAATTACTTTTATATCTCAAAATCAACTTGCTGTTAAATTTTCTCTCAAAGTGAAGCAGCTCTGAGGCGGTTTGTTACAGTCGGCCGTCTGTCTGTCTCCCCCACTAGAGCTGCTACATTACACCAGTCTCAGTCTGTAACTCAACACTATTGAAGAGATTACCTGTCCTTGTAATTGGTCTTAAATGAACAAACACATCTACTCCTTTTGAAACTACTTGTTCTCCAAGACCAGGTTAGTGCGAAGAGAGGAGAAAGTAATAGAGAAATTGAGAAAAAGAAAATCTATATACAAATGTACATATTTGTACATATACCAAAAAAAGTACATATACCAAAAAAAGGCATACAAAAGTGCAAAACAAAGCACACAAAGAGTACAAAAAAGTAAAAGTATGAAAGTACAAAAAAAAGTAAAACAGACATACATACAAAAGTACAATAAAATAAATAAATAAAATAATATAAAATAAAATAAATGCATACAGACAATAGACAGGTATAAAAATGTACACACAAAAATAAATAAATAACACAAAATAAGACGGGCATTCAAGTACAAAAAAACAAATAAGGTACAAAAATAAAACAAATGAATAAAGCAAAGAAAAACAATAAAACAAAAACACAGTACACAAACTAAATAAATAAATAAATAAAAAATAGACAGGCTTACAAAAGTACAAAACACAGCACACAAACAAAAAAGCAAAAAAATAAATAAAAATAGGCATACAAAAGTACAAAAGAGTACACAAACAAAAAGTATGAATAAACAAACAAACAAACAAACAGGCATACAAAAGTACAAAACACAGCACACAAACAAAAAAGCACACTAAATAAATAAATATAAAATAAATTGACAGGCTTACAAAAGTACAAAATGTCCACAAATAATAAAATACAAATAAAATAAAATAAAAAAGTCAGTCATACAAAAGTAATTCTTTATACCTAAATTGTTACCTAACAAATAAAAATAAATAAATAAATAAAATAAAATAAATGTTTGTCTTATGCATTTCGCCTTCATTTACAAAACCAAGTAGTTATCTCAAGTCTCCTCTAACTACTGACTCATTTGAGTCTAGATTTATCCATCCTATAAGGAACTGTAAAGGATACACTTCCTGAGTCTCTTGAAAAAGCAACATCAGCACAATAAAACTGGAAACTTTTGGTTGATTTAGTGACAATCTAAATGAAAAAATACTGTTGAGTACTGTTTATATTCATCTCCTGTCCTCAAAACACATCCATTTCAACCCAAACAGAGCAGAGAGTGTGTGTGATGCGTGTGTGTGTGTGTGTGTGTGTGTGAGGCTCTTTCACGTCTTCAAAAAATGCGGCAGAGTGTGTTTTCTGATTGGCTGATAATTAGATAAATGAAACGCACTGACAACAGTGATCTTTGTGCAGTTCGGCCAGTGTGTGTGTGTATTTGTGTGTTTGTGTGTGTTTGACTAATGATCTCTGACAACACAGACTCGGGGGTCAGTCGGGGTCGAGGCAGGAGGTCAGAGGGCAGCTTTTCAGAGACACTCAATTGCACTGTCATTAAATCGTGACATGCTACCATTTACCTATCTGTGAGTGTAATTCTTGTAAAATCATATTCTCTTAAAAACAAGGTTTATCCTCCCGCACTTCACATCGCATCACATTCCTTCAATCTCAGCTCATGCATTTTGCCCGGCCAGCTCTATTGTGCTATTATTGATCAACTCACACACATACAAATACACTCAAATCCCCAGGGAATCCCAGGCAATCTATTCCTGAATTCCTCAGGAACGCAGAAATGGCGGTAAAATTGTCTTTATGGTTTGAACTGACTCTGACTGACTCTTTCAGCGCCTCGTCTTTGTATCTGAACCCCTTCCATACGCATTACCATCACAAACATCAGACCCTCGCTGACCTCCGTCACAAAAATGAGGCGCTTGATTAAAAAACACATACATATGCAGACACACACACCAGTGAGGGGTTCAATCCTGAGTTTTGTTGGTCAATTTGGTGGAAAACTATTTGGCTGCACTGAGAAGAAATGGCAGCACAATAATGAGGCTCAGGATCAGGCCCTGACTAAATCAAATAAATGCTTGTCTTGTTTCGCCTTCATTTATAAAACCACATCAAAAATGATGTTTTACATGAAAATACTATTTCAGTCTTTCTACTTCAAAATTTCATGTTTAATTCAATTTAATTTTTCAAAGTAAATCCTACAGCATTTTTTGCAGTGTAGAATCAAAAACAGAATGTTTGCTTGTTACCGGGGTGTTGCTATGCAGTTGCTAAGCAACCTTAGAGGCTTTTAAATCTCACTTAACCTTCTGGTGCTGTTCATGTTTCGGTCAAAAATGACTGATTTTATTTTTTTCAATGAAATGATTGTACTATATTTTAGATTGTCATTTTTTTTATTTAATATTTTTTATTTTTAGGGGATTTTATGGTAGTAAATTGTATTTACACAGTAGTTATAACCCATTTATACACATTTTGAGCATGGACATGAAAATTAAATTTCCAACTTAAAGAGTCATAAATCTTGAATGCTTTGGAGCACAGACTGAAGTCTGGTCTCTTTTTAAAGACGACATTTGGCAGATTATTGCTGAAGTGGAAAAAAAGTTTTAAAAAGTGAACTTGAAAAAGTTATAAAATCTTACATTTATTGTTATGAAAAATGCACAAAAATAAAATTTACAATTTTTATATGAAATGCATATTTTCCAAAACACGTTTTACTCTAAAACTGTGATAAAATCAAAGCCGCAAATCTAAACAAGTTGTGTTCCAAATTTAAGGGTTGATATCTCAAAAAATGAGCATTCGGTAAGATTTTGTTTGACTTACACTCTGGTACTGTTCGTGTCTCGGTCAAAAAGTAATGGAAAAAAAATCAATTAAATGATTATACTATATTTTAGTTTGATAATGTTTTTTTATTTAATATTTTGTATTTTTAGGGATTTTTTTTTGGTACTAAATTATATTTATGCAGTAGTTATAACCCATTTATTCACTTTTTGAGCATGGACATGAAAATGAAATTTCCAACTTAAACTGTCATAAATCTATAATGTATATTTAATATATATTTTCCAAAACACGTTTTACTCTAAAACTGAGAAAATCAAAGCAAATAAATCTAAACAAGTTGTGTTCCAAATTTGAGGTTGATATCTCAAAAAATGAGCATTCAGAAAGATTTTATTTGGGCGCAGTACCAAAAAATTCCACTAGATGAAATTCATCTCCCATTCATTTCCAAAAGGCTCATTTTTGACCGCGAACAACACGTGACAATTTTTTTCAGGAACATTTAACCTTTTCGAATCATGTCCATGATTTTTTTGTGTTCACACAGCAAGTGTCAAAACCTTTAACAAGTTTCGTACCATTCAGATGAAGTAAAAAATTATTTTAAAAAAACAAACAAAATGGTCAAAAATGACCGAACAGCACCACAGGATTAAAGATCTCATCTCTTTTCACTGGCATTTGACTGTGTTTAATCTGTGTAATTTATGTATGCATTTGTTTTGTACTTGGCCTCATGTTTGTAAGGTGTATGTAAAGCGCTGTGGCCAACATGTGTTTTTAAAAAAAAAAAAAGTGCTTTAGAAGTAAATGTGATTGATTGATTGATGTATGGTGCACAAACGCTGCAGGACGACACACACAATTTTAGTTCTAAGTGGTAGAGGACTGGTATATACTATTGTCTTAGTGAACACCACTAATTACAGTCACCTATTCAATAATGACATGATCACTGGTTTCACAGAGGTCCTTTACAGCTTATGCAACACCTTATGGACTATTTCTGCTCTGCTTGTGTGAAAAGACCACCAACTTACAAGGAAGTCTTTGCAATAAAAGGTCCTAATAATGGTTAAAAAAATCACTCACATTGATGCATTATTAATTGAGAATAATTGAAATGCATCTTACTTCATTTTTAAAAAGCATGAGAAAGCTTACCGGGCAAAAATGCTCACTTCAAAGCTTCATTATGAGAAAGTTGCTCTCTCAGCTCAGGAGACGTAATGTAGTCCTCCATTTCATTTAAGTCTCTAGGTCTCAGATGTTTCTCCTAATGGAGACATAAGAAAGAGGGCATTCTCAGCCATGCCATTAAAGAACCTTTTGTGGAATGGAAAGGTTCCATGGATGTTTAAGGTTCTTTATGGAATCATCACCGCCAATAAAGAACCTTTATTTTGAAGAGTGTAAGTCTGATCGCTTGCATTGACATTTATGCATTTGCATCAGAAGTTTAATTCTTGGTGTTAGCAGTTAGTTTGAATCACTAAACTCAGTATGAGCCATTGTAAAAGTGATGTTTGACTAAATATGGATAGAGATTTCTCCCACAACACTTCTTAGTCTGAAAAGCACATTTAGATGAGTGTGTTTCAGGAAAATGAGTGAGTAAACAAGAGCTCGGGAGAGACGCGAAGGCCAATCTTCCGTACACACAACCGACACTAAACACACACACACTCATACTCACACACATGTAATAGTGTACTTTCACAGATACACCACAGCTCTGTGCTCATGTTTCTTTACTCTCTTTCCTCTTAAAGGTTGTAAGAATATTTAACCTGACTTTAGCACATCACTGTCAATCATGAAGAAACTATTTCACACACAGCTGCAGTACATCCGCTGATTTTAAATCACATTTAATATTACAGTCCTTATACCAAATCCAGCAGAATTAGCAGAATTAAAAGGAAATGACTTTTCTTTATTTATTAAGATTTATTAATGCTTTGACACTGGACTAAAATACCCATAACCATAGTTAAATAATAGTTAAATATATTAATCATAATAATAATAAAAAACAACAACAATTCCTCTGCCTGGTAATGTAGCTTATATGTGAAATGTGGCAACGTAGAATTTTGAGTCTGAAAAATGTGTTTTATAATGTATATTTGGGTAGTAAATGAAGTACACTGCCATGCAAAAACGTTGGGGTTGGCACAATTTTAAATGTTTTTAAAGCTGCATTTATTTGATAAAAAATACACTAATATTATTACAATTTAAAATAACTGTTTTCTATTTGAATATATTTTAAAATGTAATTTATTCCTGTGATCAAAGCTGAATTTTCAGCATCATTACTCCAGTCTTCAGTGTCACATGATCCTTCAGAAATCATTCTAATATGATGATTTTCTGCATTTCTGATTATTATCAATGTTGAAAACAGTTGTGCGGCTTCATATTTGTTGTGGAAATCGTGATACTTTTTTTTTTAGCAGTCTTTGATTAATTCACTTAAATGCATTTACCTGAAATAGAAATCTTTTGTAACATTATAAATATCTTTACTACACAATTGAATGCATCCTTGCTGAATTTATTTAGCTATTTAAACAGTATTTCTTTATTTTTCATAATGCAAACGATATACGAGAACTTGGATCTTTCTTCAGTTTAATTCTGTGTCTCATCATTCCCTCCATCTCCCCCACGTCTCTAAAGCTGTATTTCTGCATTTCATCAGTTTAAGTGTGTCCACCCATCCTCCTATCCTCTCTCCCTCCCCCTCCAGCATTCACTCATTCTCTTCTTCATTGACTCAGACGGATATATCTCTGCGCTCTCTCTCTCTCTCTCTCAGTCTGGACTCCTCTCTCTCATTGTGTGTCCGCTCACATTAAGCGTGATTAGCTCACACCCTCTTGCATACACGTTCACGCAGCCGTATTCACAGACAATGAACGCATGCCAGTGCAGTTTGACCCCTGAGAGCCACATCTCCTCCCCCTGCCGTCAGCACCGCCGTCTAAAATATCTCCAGTCTTTTGAGAGAGAAAAGTCAGTCAGGATTCTTTAAACAGGCCGCATCAGCAAGACGCCACAAATGATCTTTTCAACACGCATACGTGTCCTGCTGAGCAAAAGACCCTAGTAATGTGTCTCATTTAGAGTTTCAGAAGAGATCTATGCTCAGATTTAGGGTTAGGGTTAGATCCCAAATGTCCAATAAAAAAATTCTCAATATGAGCCCAAACATTTTACACCAAAGGCTGTTGTCCTTGTACTATTTGGTATGTAAAGAGGAGATCGTAAACACAACCACTTTTAACAGACGATACCGGACAAATGAACTGAAGACCTCCTACAAGATCATTACAAATCACACTGTATGACACTGATCTAATAAACTTGGGTAGGACATGTATGTAGACTGTACGAGGATGACACCATTGAATCTATCAAGGCTATGACGCAAGTTAGAAGAATAATACATCCTCAGCATGCGCTAGTGGTAAACAGACAGTGTTGGGGAAAGTTGCTTTGAAAAGTAATGTATTACAATATTGCGTTACTCCCTTAAAAAGTAACTAATTGCGGTATTTAGTTACTTTTTAAATAAAGTAATATGTTACTTTCGCATTACTTTTGCTTGTTTTTTTATAACAAAAAAGTTCTATTTTGGGGCAAATGTAAAGGCCCACTGCACTTATTAATTTTTGAGGACTACTAAATCTTTTTTGTGCAAGAGAGATTAGTAAACGCATGCTTACATTTAGTCTAGACCTACAATAACTGTCATGTTTCCACAGCACACACGCCTCTGCACTTACTCACGATTTCTCTCAACATGGGGACTGGAGAGGTGTCAGTCAATATATGAGAAAACAAAGTAACTTGCGTCACTTATTTGAAAAAGTAACTCAGATATTTTGTTGTAAATTTAAAAGTAATGCGTTACTTTACTAGTTACTTGAAAAAAAGTAATCTGATTACGTAACTCGAGTTACTTGTAATGCGTTACCCCCAACACTGCAAATAGAGCAAGATGAATCGCACTTTGGCAATTGTGGTTTTTATGTGCGCTGAAAAAAAGGGGAGGAAGCGAAAGAGGAGAATATGGACACGGTCATGGCTAGGGAAAAGATGGAGCTTGAGGTAAGTGGTTTTAAGTTTTAGCGCCATGTCGCAAGCATTTCATGTTGCACTTTTATTGGCTAGTCAGTAGACGTAGGTCGTAGCAGCAAACACACTGTGAGATGATCATGCTGAATTTATGACACTGTCAGAAAATTACCGCAGGCTATTTTTGATCGCAACTGAACCTCTCTCACTGTATGACGTAGGACCACCGTTTAGGAGCCACGATCACAGAAATCGACAGCCCAAAATCGTACAATATGTACCAGGAATAACAGGCAAACAGGAACAGGGAAAACAGAAACGAAACCAAAACAGAGCATACACGTTACATGTACACTCTCATAAATCTTAATAAATAAAGAAAAGTCATTTCCTTTTAATTCTGCTGGATTTGGTATAAGGACTGTAATATTAAATGTGATTTAAAATCAGCGGATGTACTGCAGCTGTGTGTGAAATAGTTTCTTCATGATTGACAGTGATGTGCTAAAGTCAGGTTAAATATTCTTACAACCTTTAAGAGGAAAGAGAGTAAAGAAACATGAGCACAGAGCTGTGGTGTATCTGTGAAAGTACACTATTACATGTGTGTGAGTATGAGTGTGTGTGTGTTTAGTGTCGGTTGTGTGTACGGAAGATTGGCCTTCGCGTCTCTCCCGAGCTCTTGTTTACTCACTCATTTTCCTGAAACACACTCATCTAAATGTGCTTTTCAGACTAAGAAGTGTTGTGGGAGAAATCTCTATCCATATTTAGTCAAACATCACTTTTACAATGGCTCATACTGAGTTTAGTGATTCAAACTAACTGCTAACACCAAGAATTAAACTTCTGATGCAAATGCATAAATGTCAATGCAAGCGATCAGACTTACACTCTTCAAAATAAAGGTTCTTTATTGGCGGTGATGATTCCATAAAGAACCTTAAACATCCATGGAACCTTTCCATTCCACAAAAGGTTCTTTATAGTGGAAAAAGGTTCTTTAGATTTTTAGAATGTGCTTCACACTAAGGAAAAAATGGTTCTTTTAAGAACTGATCACTGAAAGGTTCTTTTGGGAACCGAAAATGGTTCTTCTATAGCATTGATGCTAAAACACCCATTTGGAACCTTTATTTTCAAGACTGTACACTTGGGAAATGATAAAATGGTGGGGAAAAACCACATTGACCTACACTTAAGGAGAGGCAACAATACCTAGCAACCACCCACAACACCCTAGCAACCACAAATCAACACACTTTAGCATCTGCATAGCAACGCCCAAGCAACCACACAAGCATCATTTTTTGAACAGGAAAGCATCTGACATTTCCTCCAATGTTAAAAGTTTCTAATAGTTTTCAATTTTCTAATTGTGGCACAGAAATAATGCACGCATGAAAATACACAAGCGTATAAATAATGTTATTTATATATTTTGACTTAAACTACCATTTAACAGTTTGGGGTCTGTAAGAAATTGATACTTTTACTCAGCATGGATGCATTAAATTGATCAAAAGTGACAGTAAAGACATGTATAATGTTACAAAAGATTTATATTTCAAATAAATGCTGTTCTATTCATCAAAGAATCCTGAAAAATGTATGACGGTTTCTTGAGTATCAAATCATCATATTAGAATGATTTCTGAAGGATCATGTGACACTGAAGACTGGAGTAATGATGCTGAAAATACAGCTTTGATCACAGGAATAAATTACATTTTACAATATATTCACATAGAAAACAGTTCTTTTATACTGTAATAATATTTTACAATACTACTGTTTTTACTGTATTTTTGGTCAAATAATGGTGAGCAGAAACATTAAAAAATCTTATTGACCCAAACTTTTAACATATATACTGTACATACAGCTCTGTACAGTAATAAAGCAACCTATAAGTCAAAACGCATCACATAAAGTTGTACCCAGTGTTATGGTTTTCAACAACTGAATTAAAATTGTTCTTGGCATAAAAAATATAGGCTAGACAAACCTGAGTTTAAGCCTTTGTAACCTTGCACACAATGAAAGTGAAGCTATAAACAGAATCTTTCTGTCCTTTCTACTATATATGACCCTTCTCTCAGTCTCACTGTCTATCCGTGTCCTTTAATCTTTCCATTATAGCAGCGTAAGAAGTGCCTTCATTGAGGAAACACACACAATGCTGTACTTGCCGGCAAACCCCTATGAGAGAGCTGTGAAAAATGACACTGTTGTTCTCATTGCTCTTTCTCATGTGAGTGTGTGTGTGCGTCAAGGGGAAAGACTGCAAACACAGCTGGATCAAGATCTGAGCAGACCAACACTATTCCACCCCCAAACACACACAGAAACCCATAATTGGACTGGAGGAACATGCTTGAATAAGGGACCAAACACATCAAGGATCGCCACAGAGCTTAAATAAAGTTGAAAGCTGATTTGTTGAGGGCCTAGATCGATTAGAGTGATCGGTTGACTTTTTGAATGGTTGAAAATGTTGCCAGTGAGTTCTTTCAAAAATCAAACTGTCCATAAAATGCTTTTAAAACATAAGAAAATATGTAATGCATCAACATCATTCAAAATATGATCATAGTTAAGCTGTTTTCACTCAATTCCACTGATAATCAGAACTTAGTTTCGTAATATTTCTTAGTTTTCATGCATGCACATTCATGTTAGCTTTCATGTGTCTATTCTTTGAAGTGGCCACCAGAGAACAAAAGCCTCACTTTATACACAGCAGATCAGCAGGGAACACAAAACACACACACTATATACACACCTCAGCAGGGCTACTGGACATGAGGCTTTGAATATGTCAAAGGTCCTGTCATAACCACATCAAAGGCACACACTCGCATACACACACACATGCACACAATCCATAAAGATAGATTGCAGTGGTGATACAAAAGAATATTTGATTTGCTTATAATGCAGTAAGATGAAAGAGTCCCTCAGCATGGGCCGCACATAGAGCAGGCGTCACGCAGAGAGCTCCATTTACCCCCAACCAACCCGGCCATCCCCCTCTCTCCATAAGTTTAAGTAGTAACATTAGAGTGGATTTATCATGTGTTGAGCTGATTTCATCCTAGTTCTTCTCAACTTCAGCTTTGACCAGACCTGCAGTTTTCTATTAAATTATCAAGCACTTTGTATCTTATTTTTAGACAAAAACTGCATTACAAACAGAAATGAATCAACTTCCAGCCATCTTAATTAGATTACAATGAATATTATAATTAAGATTGATTGCATTACAATTTAACTTTTGACCACATGGTAATGTAAAGCATTTAACTGTGTTAAAGCAAACTTCGCTCCTAAAGGGATAGCTCACCCAAAAATGAAAATGTCATCATCACTTACTCACCCTCAAGTTTTTCTAAACCTGTATGAGTTTATTTCTTATGGAAGCTTGTTTCCGCCACAGAATAAAAAATAAAAAAGGTAATTGCGACTTCTAGCAATTGTGTGATATAAAGTCATAATTGCGTGTTATAAAGTCAGAATTGTGAGATATAAAGTCAGATTTGCGAGTTATAAAGTCAGAATTGCGAGTTATAAAGTCAGAATTGCGTGGCATAAAGTCAGAATTGTGAGATATAAAGTCAGATTTGCGAGTTATAAAGTCAGAATTGTGAGATATAAAGTCAATTGTGAGATATAAAGTCAGAATTGTGAGATATAAAGTCAGATTTGTGAGATATAAAGTCAGAATTGTGAGAAATAAAGTCAGATTTGCGAGATATAAAGTCAGATTTGCGAGATATAAAGTCAGAATTGCGAGTTATAAAGTCAGAATTGTGATTATAAAGTCAGAATTGCGTGTTATAAAGTCAGAATTGTGAGATATAAAGTCAGAATTGCGTGGTATAAAGTCAGAATTGTGAGATATAAAGTCAGATTTGCGAGTTATAAAGTCAGAATTGTGAGATATAAAGTCAATTGTGAGATATAAAGTCAGATTTGTGAGATATAAAGTCAGAATTGTGAGATATAAAGTCAGATTTGTGAGATATAAAGTCAGAATTGTGAGATATAAAGTCAGATTTGCGAGATATAAAGTCAGAATTGCGAGTTATAAAGTCAGAATTGCGAGTTATAAAGTCAGAATTGCGTGTTATAAAGTCAGAATTGTGAGATATAAAGTCAGATTTGTGAGATATAAAGTCAGAATTGCGTGTTATAAAGTCAGAATTGTGAGATATAAAGTCAGATTTGTGAGATATAAAGTCAGATTTGTGAGTTATAAAGTCAGAATTGTGAGATATAAAGTCAGATTTGTGAGATATAAAGTCAGATTTGCGAGACATAAAGTCAGATTTGCGAGATATAAAGTCAGAATTGCGAGTTATAAAGTCAGAATTGCGAGTTATAAAGTCAGAATTGTGAGATATAAAGTCAGATTTGTGAGATATAAAGTCAGAATTGCATGTTATAAAGTCAGAATTGTGAGATATAAAGTCAGAATTGCGTGTTATAAAGTCAGAATTGTGAGATATAAAGTCAGATTTGCGAGTTATAAAGTCAGAATTGCATGTTATAAAGTCAGAATTGTGAGATATAAAGTCAGATTTGCGAGTTATAAAGTCAGAATTGTGAGATATAAAGTCAGAATTGTGAGATATAAAGTCAGATTTGTGAGTTATAAAGTCAGAATTGCGTGTTATAAAGTCAGAATTGTGAGATATAAAGTCAGATTTGCGAGTTATAAAGTCAGAATTGTGAGATATAAAGTCAGAATTCCGAGTTATAAAGTCAGAATTGTGAGATATAAAGTCAGAATTGTGAGATATAAAGTCAGATTTGTGAGATATAAAGTCAGAATTGCGAGATATAAAGTCAGATTTGCGAGATATAAAGTCAGAATTGCGAGTTATAAAGTCAGAATTGTGAGGAAAAAAAAGTCAGAATTGTGAGGAAAAAAAAGTCAGAATTGCGAGATATGAAGTCAGATTTGCGAGTTATAAAGTCAGAATTGCGAGTTATAAAGTCAGAATTGTGAGATATAAAGTCAGATTTGTGAGATATAAAGTCAGATTTGTGAGTTATAAAGTCAGAATTGCGAGTTATAAAGTCAGAATTGTGAGATATAAAGTCAGAATTGTGAGATATAAAGTCAGAATTGTGAGATATAGTTAGAATTGTGAGATATAAACTCACAATTGTGAGGAAAAAAAAGTCAGAATTGCGAGATATGAAGTCAGTTTGCGAGATATAAAGTCAGAATTGTGAGATATAAAGTCAGATTTGCGAGTTATAAAGTCAGATTTGCGAGATATAAAGTCAGATTTGCGAGTTATAAAGTCAGAATTGTGAGTTATAAAGTCAGATTTGCGAGTTATAAAGTCAGATTTGCGAGATATAAAGTCAGATTTGCGAGTTATAAAGTCAGATTTGCGAGATATAAAGTCAGATTTGCGAGTTATAAAGCCAGAATTGCGAGTTATAAAGTCAGAATTGTGATTATAAAGTCAGAATTGCGAGATATAAAGTCAGATTTGCGATTTATAAAGTCAGAATTGCGAGTTATAAAGTCAGAATTGTGATTATAAACTCAGAATTGTGAGATATAAAGTCAGAATTGTGAGATGTAAACTTGCAATTGTGAGATAAAAAGTCACAATTATCTTTTCAAATGTTTTATTCTGTGGCAGAAACAAGCTTCCATAATTTCTTCTGTTGAACACAAATGTTGGTGACTAAACAGTTAACAGTAGCCATTGACTTCCATCAACTGTTTGATTACCAACATTCTTTAAAATATCTTTCTTTGTGTTCAACAGAAGAAAGAAACTCATACAGGTCTGGAACAACATTAGGGTAAGAAAATGATGACAACATTTTCATTTTTGGGTGAACTGTCCCTTTAAAGCTGGAGAGGAAACATTTGTTTGTGACTGACTTGAGAACGATGTTGTTAGTATTGAAAATTAACATTCTGGATTAAATATTAATCATATTGGACAAATGCTACAGCTAATTTTGCTAATAATATTATTTTGAAACAATAAACAACACAAATTCAACGCAATCTATATAAACTGATTTAAAAACAGTGATTAAAAAAATGAAAAGTTAAATGCTGAATTTAGGGATATGACAAAAAAAAGAATCGGTGAATCATTTAATCGGTTCACTGAACAAACCGCTCGAACCAATTGATTCACTAAAATGATTCAACGCTACTGCCAACCCCGTGTTATGTTTCAAAATCCTTCACATAGCCTACATTCAGAAGAAGCTGATTAAATATTCTTCCGTCGTAATCCTTCACCCAGTGTGAATAGACGAGATGCCATTCATTGGACTTTAACTGCGGCGAAGCCACGCCCCCTGCTGCTGCTGTGGGCGGGGTGTAAAGTTTAGTCCCGTTCTGAAACTCTTGCGCTGGAACTCAGTCAGCAGCTGTGCGCGCGCGGTGTCAGTCAGTCAGTCAGTCAGCACACTGCTCAAGCCCTACGGACTGATCTGCAGAAAGAGAGGGAAAGCTTTTTAGACCGATCAGTCTTTTAGAGCAGACAACAGTATGGAATCAGTAGTTATCCGTTGCGTTTAAATATAACTTCGGAACAGCAGCGAAGAGAAGGACTTTACGCACGCGCCTCTGGATAACCGCAGCTTCTCCTCGCGCAGTGATGGAGGTTTTGGGCTTTGGGAATTTTGCGCTTTGGATTTCATTTCTCACGGGCTTCACGATGGCCAGTTACTCCGAGGACCAATGTAGCTGGAGGGGAAGGTAAATATAATCAACACAGAGTTAAATGCTTTCTACTGGTCTTTAATTCATTGCGTATATTTTTACATTTTGTCCTGGAATGCATTGATTTTTAATGCTATTGCATGAGTTTTGTGCACATTTTAAGTGTGCTAAAAGTATGCATTAGTAAAATATTTTGTATAATAGTAAAATAATTACAATGTAAGTGCAATACTCATCGTATATGTGTCTGAATTGCATTGCATTGCATTTCTATCTATCTATCTATCTATCTATCTGAGGATAGTTTGTGGATATAGTCAAGTTTTGTATTATCATTTTGTGCAAAAGGCAAGGGTAAATGTATGCAAATAGGGTAAATTAAGCACTTATAGTTTAGAAAATATAAGGAAGAAATAAAAATATAATAGGAAATGTGATATGAGGGTTGCAATGGCTGTTTCTATTAGTGCGGCAAGTTTAAAAGACTGCAGTTAAAGTAACCAGTAGGGGGTGTTGAACTTTTCCTGCAACTTTAATACCCACTGGACAAATTCAAGTTTCAAGTTTATTTGTCATGTGCACAAAAAGTCAGTGAAAAATTGTAAATTGAACTGCTTGCAGTGAGGCACGGGTATTCTACAGCAGTACAATACAGGAAAAACATCAGAAATGACTCAATATGCTTGCACCAAATTTAATGTGGATAAATTCCTCTGGTTAACCTCTTGTTTCCCTCTCTGCAGTGGTCTCTCTCAGGCGGTGAAGAACGTGGAGCAGGTTTGGTTGAGGTGTGCGGAGGGTTCGGTGGAGTGGCTGTACCCCGCTGGAGCGCTGCGCCTCACCCTCTCGCCCCGCCTGCCGTGGAGCGCCATGGTTCTGGGCGAGTCCAGCAGGAGCCCGGTGTCGGCCTGCATCAAGCCGGATCAGCACTGGGGTGGAGCCCAGCTCTACCTGGAGCGAGACGGGGTCCTGGAGCTCCTGGTGGGAGACGAGACATCCGAGACGCCCGGCCCAGCCCGTGTGCGCTGCTTCAGTGCCATGCCTGGAGAACGAACAGCCCTCTTCCTGCAAGCAACACCCCACCAAGACATCAGCAGACGCATCGCAGCCTTTCGCTACGAGCTGAGAGGGGATTGGGCGGCGCAGCCGTCAGTCAACACGGATCCAGTTGGCATTGAAGGTGAAGATACAGTAGTGATAGACATAATACAATATACATAATGCAACAATGAAATTTCGGAAAAGATAAAGAAATCTTTACATGGTAATTTCTGTGCATCACCCTGCAGATGAGTCTCAACCCATTCAAACACTATGAAACTATGCAAGGTTGGAGATGAAGTTCTCCTAAATTAGTTTGAGTTGACCTCTGGGAGGATGGGGGTGCAGAACGAGGGCCAATCATGAACAGAGCATTCATTCAAACTTTAACGAGACTTGAACTTTAGACTAATGCATTTTAGAGTGGATCTGCCATGTGAAGAATCCCACAACTTGCTTCTTGAAAGGCACTAATTCGTCACTTTTACTTTTCGACCTGTAATTGTAGCACTGCAATTATTTAAATGTAACGTTTTAGGTAATCTCAGCTGGGCAGCTCCTTCCAGCCAGTTGTGAGAAATGGGGGAGGGAGCCTTCAGATTCGGAGAGCGGAAAAGACGAGAGGGGAGGGGGGGAGGGAGAGAAAGACAAAAGCTTAGTATGGAGGGAGGGGGGGTCGTCTCAATAGTGAGCCATTTCAGAGAATTGCATGAGAGCACAGTCGCCGTGGTAACGGGGGGGTTGGGGGGGAAACTACGCAACTGAAAAGCGGATCTTTTGTTCAGAGTTTTGGGAGCAGAGAGGAGACAGGGAAGGACGTTTAAAGTTTTAAAGGGCCAACAACTTTCTCTCTCTCACACCCACACGGACACCTGTTGATCTGTTTGAAAGTGCACGTGTAGCTGCATTCGTTTCAACTTCTAATAATGATGACTTTAGGTAGTGCTCAACTTTAAGTAATGCTTAACCAATATGGCCGATATCTGAGTGCAGAATGGATGTATAACTTTAAAAAAAAGTTGAAAATAGCCTAACTTATTTTGATGAGTTAAAGCAATGCAAAAACATATGTTGTCATTACTTATTGATCATATATTTTTTTTACAGTGCAGTACAATATATATATATATTCAGCTTGTTGCCAACATTTCTCATTTTAATTGTTTAATTTAATGTACTAAAATAACTAAAACTGTAAAAAAAATAAATAAAAATAATATAAACTATATAGACACTAAAATTATTAAAAAATGACCAAAATATACCATAAAATTACAGAAAATATAAAATAAATACAGATTCAAAATATTAATAAAAACTACAATAGTATCTCAATGATACTAAAATAGCACTGATTTAAGAATGTGTACAAAAACTATATACCACATATTAATTTGTGGTGATTTTACAAAAATATTTAATTTAAAATTAATTTCGGAACACTTTTTAAATCGTATATATTTAAATTTATATGACATTTTACATTTAATTTGACATATTTCTCAATATATTTTTGTGTTACATAGAAATTTCAATGTTGACAAATATGAAGTTGAAGAAAAAAATAACAAAAAAATGTAGACGTGACCAAAGACATTCAGATTAGCACAGCCTAAACCCCTCGTTTCAGATGAATTAAGTCATCTACCCTGACTTAAAGTCTGATATTTTGACTAGAAACTATAGTCACCATGGTCAATTTTTGTAAGCATCTATACAAACATCTTGCATCTTCCAAACAATACAAACTTGAAAGAATGAGATGGTTTAGTCTCTGTCTGGGTGGGTTTTATAAGATCAGCTGTTCAGTTTACAGACTTTACTAGCCCATATAGATCAGCCAAAGGAACAATAGAGAGGAAGAGGGATGTGTTAGGATCTGGAAAGAGGAGATACATTACACACCTCTCTCATGAGCTTTGATGAGGTGAGATGGCTCACACCTATCAGAAGGTTATTCACCTCCATCACACCTCCACTGCAGAGCCGTAAAGTAGCAGCTGCGCGTTACGCCTCATCTTGAGCTCTTCCTGTTCTTCTGTGTCTCATATCCCTCTTCTCTTTCTCTCTCAGGAGCCTGCAGGCCGTGCAACAACACCGAGATTCTGATGGCTGTGTGCACTAGTGACTTTGGTGAGTATTTGAATTTAGTTATTCTTCTACTTTATTAGGATAAAGGCGTCTTTATCCAAAGCAATCAGCAGGACGTTTGCATTGAGGGTGGATAGCAACAACCTCAAACCTACAACCTTCAGCTACCAATCCAGATCTTAAACCTCTACGCCACACTTTTTGGTGGTTCAGTTAAAGATCTGGACTGGCAAACCTGAAGGTCACAGGTTCAAACCCAAGTAGAGGTCAGACCTTTTGTCTGAAAGGTACTGCTATTTTATTTGGTTTTTATTAATATTTTGAATTTATTTTTATGTTTTCCATTTTATTTTATTATTTTTTTTAAATATGTCTATATAGTTTTTATTAATTTTTATTTCGGTTTTAGTTTTTTATATTTCAGTTTGTTATTTTTATTTATTTTAGTATCACTTAGATACTATTACGATTTTTATTAATATTTTGAATTAGATTTAATTTAAATTTTTTGGCATTTTAATTTACTTTTTTTTTTTTTTTTTTTAAATATGTCTATAGTTTTTATTAATTTTTATTTTTCAGTTTTAGTTTATATTTCAGTTTGTTATTTTTAGTTTTATTTATTTCAGTATCATTGAGATACTATTACGCTTTTTATTAATATATTATTATATTTATATTTATTATATTTTCCATTTTAATTTAAAATTTAAAGTTGTTTTTTTGACATTTTTATTGTTTTTTAAATGTCTATATAGTTTTTATTAATTTTTATTTCAGTTTTAGTTTTTAAATTTTTTTAATATATCATAGGTTTTTTTGTATTTTATTTCAGTTAAAGTTTATTTTATTTCAAGTAACGAAAATGGTTTTTTTTATGGTTTTAGTTTGCTTTACAACAGGTTACTCCTTGCAAACTTTGACTGTAAATTGCTTTGGATAAAAGGACATTTCTGATTTATTCACACCAAACCCTTAATCCAGGTAAATTTAGTCCCATCCAGCTTTAATTTCTGGTTTAGATGAAAATCGTAAACCAACCAAAGTAGCAAAAGCTCAAGTTTGATGTTAATTAGCAATATGTACGCTTTTTTAAGAATCTGCCTGTACTAATGTAGCTCTGTGTGTTTTCAGTGGTCCGAGGGAACATCCGTTCAGTGGAGACAGACTCAAATTTGAAAGCGGCAGTGATCAAAGTGAGTGCAACACGAGTTTACCGGCAAAAGTTCGCGTTGTTCCCTGATTCCGGGCGTCTGACTCGGTCAGGGGAGATCCGTACACCTCTGCAGTGCGGCGTTCGGCCCGGCGCTGGGAGCTTCCTGTTTACCGGGCGTGTGCACTTTGGGGAGGCTTGGCTCGGCTGTGCTCCACGTTATAAAGACTTCCTGAAGGCATATGAGCAGGCCAAACAATCCCTAATGATCCCCTGCACTCTGGTGAACGACTGACGAAAGAACAGCGATCAAGTACGGGCGAAACTTGACAGACCCTTGATTCAGATTCAAAGGGTCTGAGATGAAACTCCTGAACGAAAGAAAGAATAAAGTTTAGGAGGACAGAAGAAAAAGACACTGAGACACAGAAACAACCAAGGAGGAAATCTCAGTGCAGATCACTGGATCAAGATGGATATCTGAATAAGGACATTTGGGGATATTGTGTCGACGTCTATCTGATTCCACCGGTTTAACCCTGAACTGGGGCTCTATTTTTACACTCAGGAAATTGTCTTTGGACACTTTGATATGAACGTCATATCATTGAAATATCCAAAGTCCTCATGATGTTGGGGACAAACTCTGTTCCCACCTCGTGGGTTGAGTTGGTAAATAAGCTGTACGCAATGCATGTAGCGCAGTCGTCTTTTGCAGTATTTGACGCCACCGGAAAAACCCTATTGATTTGTCATCCTTTATATGAAAAATATTTTAAACACTCTGTTTTTGTATTGAGAGTATATATTTTTTCCACATAAGATTTTTAAAAAAAATAAAAAGCGTCTATTTTCTAAATTTGCACTGGTGAAAGGAAGGGAACTGGCGATACCTGGATGCTGCAAGCACTGAGAAACCAAAACGCATCTATATGTAGCATAGCAAAAGATGTTTTATATAAATATATTTCTATAATATGAAATCAGCTAAGGTTTATATGCTAACAGACTGAGAATAGCATGCAGCTAACATGAAAACGGATACAATAGCAATAGTATATTAATTATTCTATGTCTACAGATAGCATGTGCTGATTACCTCACTGTTAACGTCACCGCTAGTTTGCTTTGATGTTGCTAATGTTATCAAGCCGATAGCATTTACCATTCGGGTTGTTCTAGCTTGAGATATACTGAGAAGTTCAGAGCACAAAAACAACAACAAAGGTGCATTCACACTGACAACACCATTCATTTTTCCATAAATTTAGCGAATTTTGCGCACTATTTGCATTTGGACAAAGTTGAGCAGTTTATGCAAATGAGCAGTGGCGCAATGACCAATGGGAGTGCAGACAGTGACGGTCATGTGATGCTGTATTCTAGTTGGAACAACCTCTCACGATTAAACTGTTGTCAGTGTGAACGCACATTAACAGGGTATGCTCACAAATCTGGATTTTATTTGTAGTTAAAATATATAATCTATAAAGATAATTTAACGTCTGAAATAACACTCTCTGTAAAGCTTGTCAACACGCTCAAATTGTGGACTTGTGTACCAAAACATTGACTGCTGGTCTCAGGCTGGACTGCAAGCACTGTCCTGTGTCTAATTCTGCTTATCTGCTATTGCTCATGTCTTTATTTTGTGCTTCATATCCATTCACTGTCAGCGATGGACGTGCACTAAACAATGGATGAACCAAACATGGAGAGCGAACCGACATGCGAAGCTGCCATATTTTTATGCTGCCTGTGTTTTTGTTATTAGTGTGTCTTTAAAACCAATGTGACTGCTGTGTGTAAAGTAAATGTATATGTGTGTTTATGTGGATATCAATGTATATAAGATGTTTTAGAGTTTTAAAACTGGATGAAGAAATATTCTGTTAACATTGTAGAGTTTGTATTAAAGTTTGGTTAAAAAATAAACAATTATAAAGATCAAAAATCATATTGAATTTGTGTTTGTCTGGTTTCTGAATTATTGAGTTGTATAGTAAAAAACAAGGTGTTATATATATATATATATATATATATATATATATATATATATATATATATATATATATATATAAGAAATATCTGAAATATCTAATACTAAATAGAAAATTACTATTAAAAATTATTCATACATATACACTTTTACACTTAGTTTCTTATGCTCATAAAGCTTTTATTTATTTGATAAAAATAAGTAATATTGTGAAATATTATTACAATTTAAAAGAACTGTTTTCTATTTGAATCTATAGTAAAATGTAATTTATTCCTGTGATCAAAGCTGAATTTTCATCATCATTACTCCAGTCTTCAGTGTCACATGATCCTTCAGAAATCATTCTAATATGATGATTTGCTGCTCAAGAAACCTGAAATAATTATGAAAACTGATAAATAATGTTGAAAACTGTTGTGCTGCTATTTTTTAGGATTCTTTGATGAATAGAAAGTTCAAAAGAACAGCACTTATTTTAAATAGATTTTTTGTATCATTATAAATGTCTTTACTGATCAACTTAACGCATCCTTGCTGAATAAAAATATTAATTTCTTTAAAAAAGTTTTACTGACCCCAAACATTTGTACATGGGTAATGTAACTATAAAAGGATGTTTGTCAGCATAAAAGGTTATGCTGCTGTCACACTGACCATGTTTCACATTATTATTATTAGCAAATGTACAAACTTATACTGTAGTTTTAAGGTGAATAACAGGAAAATGAGGAAGGGTGTTGGCGAGCCGTCTAGGGTGTGTGAGTGTGTTCAGGTGTAGTGTGTGTATGTTTGGCCTTTCAAGAGCTCCAGAGATAGAACAGGAAATGAGTGCGGCCCAACCCGCATACAGGAGCTTTCTGACCTGGATTGTGTTCATTTATATCTACTGACATCCACCATTACACACATAAACACACACACAAACGCGCACACTCACACACACACACACACACACACACACCCCCGCATGTCTGGTTTATTATCTTTGTGGGGACTCTCCATAGACATAATGGTTTTTATACTGTACAAACTGTATATTCTCTCCCCTTACACTATCCCTACCCCTAAACCTACCCATTACACTCTCACACACTCACACTAACCCTACCCCTAAACCTACCCATTACACTCTCACACACTCACACTAACCCTACCCCTAAACCTACCCATCACACTCTCACACACTCACACTAACCCTACCCCTAAATCTACCCATCACACAAAACTACAGGCATTTTTACATGTTCAAAAAAACTCATTCTGTATGATTTATAAGCTTGTTTCCTCATGGGGACCCTTAATTTAGGTCCCCACAGTGACACGAGTCCCCATGAGTCTGTGTGCATTCAGATTGAAGTCCCCACCGAGATAGAAAAACATGAACACACACACACACACACACATTCAGTTTCCATGTTTTATGTGGATATTCCATAGAGATAATTATTTTATACTGTACAAACTGTATATTCTATCCCCTAAACATCCCATCCATACTATTTATATAAATACTTATATTTATAATATCTGAAAGTATATTTATTTATATAATGTGCTGACATTTAACAGGCTGTTTCGCGTCAGTTTTACGCTATATTGTATATTTCAGCATGACTTAAAATGCTTTATTGACCAAACACTAGCATCCAGGGCTAGAAGTGCCGGTTAAGTATTCTAAAAGATCTATAGTGGCACAATGTGTCAAACTCTTGGTTCATGTGTGTATAGTGTTGGAAATGTTTTGCAGAGCTGCAGTCCTTTTGGGTTTAGTTTTGTTGTAATGCTAACAGAAGTAGATTAAGTTGAATTGAGAGTTATTGGGTTGAAATGAAGTTTGTGATCCTGTATGTATGAATGAATTAATGTGTGTGTGTGTGTGTCAGGTATACCCTACATTATGGGGACGCAAAGGTACGTTACACCCCACAAAGCTGGCAATATACAAAATCCTTGTCCATGTGAGGACATTTTTTGGTCCCCAGCCAAAACAGGCAACGTGAACCACGAGTTACATACTCTTTAGTGTCTTGTTTTGGGCATAAGAAAGATTTTTTCATCAAATCCTTTTATCATTTATCACAGCCTGGTCTGTCTTGAGTATGCTGGTCACATGATTTGTTTCAAGTTTTCTGTGATCAATTAGTCAGCCTGACCTAAACCCAACATGGGCGCCATTGGTGCAGGACATTCAGATTTTGTGATAAGTAAATATATATTAATCTTACTTTTTTCAGAAAAAAAAACAAAACAACTGCTAATATTAATTGTGAACATTGTCTTAAGATGTTGAAAAAGAAAATTAAGTTATATGTTGCTCATGCTGTTATTTACCGCATTTTGAAAAGTATGTAACTCCCAGTTCACGTTGCCTGTTTAGGGTATAAAAAAAGGATTATCCACAGTATTGACAGTGAATGGTGTTTCAAGCTAAACTGGGCTCCCTGTACTGGTCATTACATTATTGCGAATTCCGGGATGACGAGTGAGGGGTCGGTTGTGGGTGGTGGGAGGGTCAGTAGAAATCTCGTTCCAGGACCGGGGCCCTTAGGGAAGACCCTTATAGGCCCTCCAGGCCTCTGGGCCCACTGTACACAGTCCCCCTTCTCAATCTATGTAGTTTGAGTTAAAAAAAAAAAATGTGCAAATGTTAATATTCACATGTAAAACTGATATTATTACTTTTTGTTGACTACATCTTTGCATTTTTAACTACTTGCAGAGATTTTTTTTTCTTGCAACTCTGCAGGAAGGTAGCCCTCCAGGAGCAGGGTTGGACACCCACGTTCTACCATGAAATGAGCTGTGTGGAACTCTGCAAGAAAATATCTAGTTAAAAATGCAAAGATGTAGTCAACATTTTTTTTTAACTCAACCCTAACCCTAACCCATAGATTGAGAAGGGGGACTGTGTACAGTGGGCCCAGAGGCCTGGAGGGCCTATAAGGGTCTTCCCTAAGGGCCCCGGTCCTGGAACGAGATTTCTACTGGCCCTCCCACCACCCACAACCGACCCCTCACTCGTCATCCCGGAATTCGCATTGTCAATACTGTGGATAATTCTTTTTTTATACCTTAAACAAGCAACGTGAACTGGGAGTTACAACTCATAAAATCCAAACTACATCAAATATTTAAAAAATTCCTTTGGATATGTTTTACTCAAGTCCAGATGAAATAAAAAGTGACATGAAATCATTTTTTGCTGATCATTTTCCAGTCGTGCCTGTTTAAGGGTTAAAAACAGCTTATAAATCACTCTCTAAAAAGGCAGAGTTTTATTCAGCCAAAATGAATTAAATTGATCAAAAGTATGGAAACTTGTTTGCGCCACTAAATAAAACAATTTAAAAGATAATTGCGACTTTTTATTTTCTCCGAATTGTGAGATAAAAAGTCGCAATTACCTGTTTTCATTTTTATTCAGTGATGGAAACAAGCTTCCATACAAAAGTGACATACATTTATAATCTTACAAAAAGTTTTCCATTTTAAATAAATGCTGTTCTTTTGAACTTTCGATTCATCAAATAATCCTGAAAATAAAAATGTATTATGGTTTCCACAAAATGAAGCCATATGAAGCTGTTTTCAACTGATAATAATCATAAATGTTTCTTGAGAAGCAAATCATCATATTAGAATGATTTCTGAAGGATCATGTGACACTGAAGACTGGAGTAATGATGCTGAAAATTCAGCTTTGATCACAGTGTACAATATATTCACATAGAAAACAGTTATTTTGAGTTGCAATAATATTTTGCTGTATTTCTGATAAAATAAATGCAGCCTTGGTAAGCGAAAGAGACTTCTACTACAGACCCAAAACATATAGGGCTATTAGTTAAATCAGATAAATCAGATTAAATCAGGATATTACAGATGAAATGCTATGTTAATCTGAACTGCAGTAGTTCATGATTGAGGTTCTAGCATGAATATCTTCTAAAAGCACTAGATCCCTGCTGTGTGTGTTAGTATGCTGATATAACACTTCAACCCCCCTAGAGAACACGACTTCTCCAGGAACACACTTTTGTTCCTTAAGGGTCTGCAGATGGCTCTAATCCTATTAAAATGCGGAGGGAAACCCAAGTGTGTGTGTGATTGAGTGTGTAGAGCAGAGCTCCTCAGGTCGGGGTGGGCAGTGTCTTTCTTATTTCCCGCCAAAATGACCCTAATTATCACATCACACAAAATACGCAGTTCCACAAAAAAAATCTAAGTAAGCAAGTTCTAAAAGTCATGACACTAACCGCGTGTACAGACAGCTTTCTTCTGGTATCCCACTTCTACCCTTTTTTTTCCCACCTCAGTCTCATAGACTATAAATGCATCGTCTCATAGATGAATAATTGTGTAATCATAAACATATTCCCTCTCTGTTTCCGCTGACATTCGTTCAACATTGGTTTTAAACCATAAAAAAACTACAACTACCCTCTCCTAATATTAAAAACAACAGTCACATGTCTTCCAACTTGCACAAGAAGAACATATCACTCAACGTCTCAAAAAAACAAACGTAATGTTTCATGTCTCTTTAAGGTACAAGAGTGCTGAGAAACATCTGAGAATTTTTTTTTCGACTTGTGTTACTGTTGCCACAATATTTAAATAGTAAAAACAACATCTGACTAATACATCAGTGACATGAAATCAGACGCACAAAAACGGCCATTAAAGGCACAATATGTAAGATTTTTGGATTAAAATATCCAAAAACCACTAGAACAGTGTTATATATTCGGTTGACTTGTGTACTTACATTATCCCAAATTTTTCCAAGAATGTTTAAATCCATAGAAATAAGCGATTTTAACCAGGACACGGACCGTGTCCATGCATTGCCTATCAATGACATCATACTCGCGTTACCCTCGATTTACGGTTTTATTTTGTAGAAACCATAGAAACACAGAAGACGTATGATATGATGTGTTTTATTAGACAAGGGAACAACTGTTTGGAGACATTCATCGACAGAAAACTAATCATTGTTCTACAGCTCAACACAGTTAGTCTTATTGTTTAAATCTCGTTTTCTTGATTTACCGCGAGTACCATGTTTTACCATGCCTAATATCGATCTACCTAATATCAGAAGAAGCGGAAGCGGCGACTGTGGCATAATAAAAGCTCCACGAAATCAAGGCGTCATCCAGCGACGCCTTTGTTTTGAATAAGCAAACTGTAAAGTCTTGAAAAGTGAAGACAAAGCGTCTCGATCGCCCCCAGGTGGTTGGTCCCAGTATAGCTCATAAACCACGCCCTCTCCGTGTAATGTAATGGGTCGTGGGACAAACTAAACAATCAAATTACACTTCAAATTATTTTTTTTTTAAAGACGGTTTCTGTCATTTTAGGTAGTTTTTATCACGCTGATGTCATTTCAAGTGTTCAAAAAGTTTGGTTTTAGTTAGTTATCTGATGCTATAAAAACGGGGGGTGTGACATAATGATTGACAGCTGAGATTGACAGCTTCTCTGAGCGAAGTCACTGAGGCACTAACAGACATTTTTCTGGATTTTTGGGAGGATATTGGAGCTTTAGCTTTAATTTCTACATTTCCATAACTGTTTATTTCACACCGACATACTGAGTTTGATCTGCAGTAAACTGTACTAACTGATACTGCGGGAGTGTGGGCGGGGTTTTGATATCGCGGCTCTACTTCCTGCTCTTTACTGCGTAGATTCAGGTCCCAAATCAGCACAAGATGTCAGCGCCATATTCGGACATTGGCGGCTTCACTTTTCTTCAGTGGAAGATAGTGAAGGCGCATTTTTTTTACAGTCTATGGTCCAGACGGTGTAGTTACAATTTTAACCAGCCAAACCTTGACCTCTCAAGCCAAAAATCGCAACTTGAATAAGCCAATGGCGTGAGATTTGAGCGGGACTAGTGTTTAAGAAACCTGTCAGGAAACAGTTGCAATTTTGTTTGGTGCACAAATTAAACGTCATGTTTAAACCTCACATTAACAATGTGAGTTTTAAATCAACCAACACTGATGGGAAACGTGACCTGATGCTACCTGTTTCTCAGGTCAGAGAGAGAGAGAGAGAAAAAAAAAAACTACACAGCGAAATTCACCACAGTTTTATGCCCGGCATCCGAAACCCATCACTGACAGACAGAGGCAGATCTGGGTTACGGGTGTTTAAGTGTTTCCCTGAGGTACAATCAGTGCCGCTGCTGAAACTCCTGATATAATGGGCAGAATGTGTGAACACATGCAAACAGACTGTGAGAACAGGAACAGAGCCAAGACATGAGGAGAGGTCCGGACCCAGAGAGCCACGTTCTGTTCATGTGCGTTTGTGAGAGAAAAACCTCTGTTCTTTGTCGAGCGGCTACAGGAGGGCGTCTGAATTTTGTCCTAATCATGACACGGATTAAACCACAGAAGTGTGGGAAAAACTTTCGCACCCCCTCCTCTCCTTCTTGCCCATGTACTTTCAAACTTTCCTTCAGGTTATTTTCCTCTAGTTCCCTTTAACCGCTCAGCATGTCATTTCTCTCTATCTCTTCACTCAATCTCTTGATGTTTTGTATTTTTTTCTCCTCTCCCCAGCGTTATTGTTGTTCCTCCCTTTATCTACTCACTCCTCAACTCTTCTCTCTCACTCCTCCAGACACGTTAAAGAGCTTAAAATCCCTCAGAACGGTTGAAATCAGCCAGCAGGTGCTTCTGACAGAGAGAAGGAGAGAAATGATAACAAATGTCCCTCATGACTGCTGAATAGAAAAATAGTTTTATAAAGCAACAGAGCAGTTTCTAGCTGATTAAATATTTCACACCTGAGCATAACTAGAAAAATATACATTGACTATGGAAATTTGTATTAATTTTTTAAGATTTTATTAATTTCTGATGACATTTCCAGGGCTGAAAATCACAAGTAGACATTTACAGCTTTTCTATGACCATGGGAACTATGAAATGCTCAAGCTATCAAGACAATTACAATCACTTAAATAAACTATTTAAATTCAAATGATTTCTTTCTGGAAAGGTAAAAGTTCATTCATTTTTTTCCTGGTTCTCAGCCTGTCTGTCTGAATTCACACACTCATTAATTTGATAGTGAGTTCTTCTGTCTCTGCTCAAATTCCTCTCTCACGCGTCCCACATTCTTTCGCTTTTGTCACTTTTTTTCTTTCCTCCGTCTCTCCCCCTCCAGCCTGTTCTCATAAATTACTGTCGTTCACAAGGCTTGTCCCGTCCACTTACACACGCACACTCACACACGCACGCACACACTCTAACACGGGCTGCCAAAGTTTATTAGGCACATATCAACTGAGCATTTAAAAATGAGCAAAAACAACTAAAGCAGCGCTTCTCATATACAACACGCAGGTTTATAAATGTGAAGTAGTTCCTGTTGAAGATGTACCCAGATACCCAGCTGGAATATTCCATGGCATTCCAAATGTTCCCACTATTCGTGGTATCAGACACACATTCCGAGTTCATCTCAATGTCACTAAGGGCTCAAAAGATTAGAGCTGGATGATTCATGAATGATTGCTGCACGGTGAAAACTACTATATTATACTATATTGATGTTTTACTGTTTATATAAATATAAAATATTATTATAAACAATAACATAAAAAAATAATATTATCAATAAATAAAATATACAAATATTCCTATGCAAATATTTAAATATTTAATAATTATATTGTTTATTATTATTATATTATTTTATATTAAAATATGTACATACATATATTGTATTATATTAATTAATTACTTTATTTATTGTTATATATTAATAAATTAATTGAATATTATTAATTATATATATATATATATATATATATATAAAAAAATATCGTTTATAATATTCTTTTATATTAAAATATGTACAAATCAATATTTTATTATACTATTTATTAATTATTTGCATTAATTAATTATGATTATATATTATTTATTAATTTAATATTATTTATTAATTATATATATAAATTTTATTGTTTATATTATTTTAGATTAAATATTTACAATATCAATATTTTATTACATTATTTAATTATTATTTTATATATATATATATATATATATAAATATAAAATCAGTATTATTTATATTATATATACATATATTTTAATATAATATATATATATATATATATAAAATTTAAAATAAATTTAAATCTGCCTGAAACAGTGAGGTAACACATTTAAACCACTTTGTTCGTTGTCTTTCTTTCTAGTTCTCTTTAGTGTTACGTTCTCATGATGTCAACGTGCCTGTGCGGATGCCACCCAGTGTGAGCTGGCACACAGTCGGCCGACCGGCCAACCCCCGAAACCCCCCACCAATTACCCTCTCTACCCATAAGCCCCCTCCCCACCCCTGCTCGTTTCCCAGGGGTTCAGGGGCCACTGTACTCACTACACCCCGTTTCCCATACGCATAATCTTGATTTTTTTCCCCGGCTCATAAAGAGGCGCTCGAACCCTCTTAGTCTGCAGCCCATTTCCCAAACGCTCTCCCTTTATCTGACAAGCCCACAGCCTCTTTCTGTCTCTCTCACTCTCTTTCTGTCTTTTCCACGCTCTCTTTCTGTGGATAATCCGTGCTATTTTTTTCTTTCGAGTAATATGCTTTCAAGTTTGCCCTGCAGTATTTCCAACTTTAGATTACTAGGATAGATTCAGTTCTTGGTCACCACGTTTTGCATCTCCATTTACTATAAAAAATAAGAATTTTAGATTCTAACAACACTAAACTAAAACTGTTTATCAAGAGCTTCTAACCTGAAAAACAACTAGCTCATGAAACCACTGCAATTTTTTTTATTATGTGTCCAAATAACATGTCTGTCACTCAGTGTCGTATGTTTCTCAGGGATCAGCATGTGTGTGAACTACATGCTCTGTAATGAAATTATCTTAACCCGTCAGACAATTAATTGTCAGCAGCCTTTCATTGTCGCAGCCCGTAAAATTGACATAAGCTTTACAAACATTCCACACATAGTTTCTCAGGAAGGAAGAGCAAATTCAATCCCATGCACACATATGCATGTGCGTCTAAAGGATTAAAACACAGCGGTACAAGACATATTGCTGTGTTGTTTAATTTTGATAATTTAACTATAGATGCAAATTATCAAAAATTTAATCTGAATCAGCAATTAAGTGAAAATCCCAAAAAAACAAACTTCTTGAAATGAAACATGAGCTTAGCATGAAACGTGAGTATAAATACACGTAAAAATGCAAATGACGTATTAATGAGTGTTTACATGTACAACAAAATGCTGATATTGATCAAAAAATCCCGTTTTAAGGGTTTAGATGCAAATCAATAAACCGACAACACATGAAAACCCTCTAAACTTAAGCAGATGTGATAAAGGTGTTTACATGCAAAACAGAATTGAAGTAACAGGTAAAAAATCTAAATGTTAGAGTTTTATTGAAACCATTTATAACCATTCCCTGATAAAATGTAATTTGGTGTAAGATTGTGCATGTAAACACACTCATTCATTAGCTAACACTGTTATTGATTGCTTTAGTCAAATCTTATCACACCATTATACTTTCTTATTCTGAGCTGAAATTGATATTTGAATCTTTTTTTTTTTTTTGCCAGGTGCAAAAATATCTAACGGCATTAGCACTATTTCAGTTGTTTATCTTATAACTGCTGTTGTTGATTGATTTACGGCGTGAGTGGAGCTTATGTAATGCATTATATCTCATAAATGTTGCTGTTGATTGATTTGTGGAGCGGGGCTTATGTATTGCTGGGTTATATTTCATAACTGCTGCTTTTGAAAGGCTTGTGGAGTGGGCGTGGCTTATGGACTCTTGCACTATTTGATCTTCCCTCCTGTGATCCCAGCAGCCTGCGCAGCCGCATAATCTCCAGTTTATACCTGCACAAAGACGCCACACCTAAAGATCACATGCCACCTATAAAGTCATTTCCTTATTATCACAGGTGGGTGTTCAAATACCTGCCCAGGTGATTGTCCACATACTCCTTCAGCTCAGACACCTGCTCCTCGGCAACCGTCGCTCTGGTGATCAGCTGGGCGCGCTCCCTCTCTTGAGCTTCCTGTTGGAATTTTACTGTGATTACCAGGGTTATGATAGTGAAGCTGTTGTCATAGTTTCATGTGGGGCTACTTGTGTGTGCTTAGATAATATACAGCTATGTTTAATGTTTGATCATAAGAGTGCTGCTATTGGTTATGGTTAATTGGGTATACTGTCACAGGTATTTGACAGGTATTTTAAATAAACATAATATCACCAAGTAGGACATGATCTGGATTAATGTCACTGTTTTATTTACGATTTTACGGTTAGGGTTAAGCTCAGGGTTATTATCGTTAACTAAAACTATTAAAAACATTTTTGTTAACTGAAATAAAACTGAACTAAAATAAAAATGTTAGATGTAAAACTTAAATTAGAAACAGAAATAGGTTTAGGTGGGGGAAAAAAAATCTAATATAAAACCGAAATAAAAATAAATGAAACCTAAGTAGTAATATTTAAAAATATATATATACAAAAAATTTAAACGACTACAAATTAAACTAAAATTAAAATAAAAACTGAAAATATAAAAATCAAAGCTAATTCTAAATATTAATAAAAACTATAATAGTAGATAAATAATACTAAAATACCACTGGTTCAGCTTAGACTTAGAGGGGTAGTTCACCCAAAAATGAAAATTACCCCATAATTTACTCACCCTCAAGCCAATCTAGGTGTATATGACTTTCTTCTTTCAGACGAATACAATCAGAGTTATATTAAAAAAGTCCTGGCTCTTCCAAGATTTATAATGGCAGTGAATGGCGGTTCTGGTTTTGAAGTCCAAAAAAGTGCATCCATCATAAAAGTAATCCACACAGCTCCGGGGGTTAATAAAGGCCTTCTGAAGCAAATGACGTGTTTGTGTAAGAAAAATATCCATATTTAAAACTTTATAAACTAAAATAACTTGACTCATTCAAACAAATAGGGTTGGGCGACAAACTCAAGCTCCTCTTCTCTTATATTGAAATCCTCCAACATTTCTCTTTAAAAATTCTCTTTTTAGACTTCTAATATGTGACCAGTGTTTTGTTTTGCTCTATCCTTTGCGCTTCCGTGTTTGTCAATACATCATACGTCAGGGGTTACTCTTTCGCCGTAAACTGATGCGTATGGCCGTCTGTCGGAAGCTACAAACCCGATTCCAAAAAAGTTGGGACACTGTACAAATAGTGAATAAAAACAGAATGCAATGATGTGGAAGTTTCAAATTTCAATATTTTATTCAGAATACAACATAGGGAAAAATAAGTTGATTTTAAATTTCATGGCATCAACACATCTCAAAAAAGTTGGGACAAGGCCATGTTTACCACTGTGTGGCATCCCCTCTTCTTTTTATAACAGTCTGCAAACGTCTGGGGACTGAGGAGACAAGTTGCTCAAGTTTAGGAATAGGAATGTTGTCCCATTCTTGTCTAATACAGGCTTCTAGTTGCTCAACTGTCTTAGGTCTTCTTTGTCGCATCTTCCTCTTTATGATGCACCAAATGTTTTCTATGGGTGAAAGATCTGGACTGCAGGCTGGCCATTTCAGTACCCGGATCCTTCTTCTACGCAGCCATGATGTTGTAATTGATGCAGTATGTGGTCTGGCATTGTCATGTTGGAAAATGCAAGGCCTTCCCTGAAAGAGACGACGTCTGGATGGGAGCATATGTTGTTCTAGAACTTGGATATACCTTTCAGCATTGATGGTGCCTTTCCAGATGTGTAAGCTGCCCATGCCACACGCACTCATGCAACCCCATACCATCAGAGATGCAGGCTTCTGAACTGAGCACTGATAACAACTTGGGTTGTCCTTGTCCTCTTTAGTCCGGATGACATGGCGTCCCAGTTTTCCAAAAAGAACTTCAAATTTTGATTCGTCTGACCACAGAACAGTTTTCCACTTTGCCACAGTCCATTTTAAATGAGCCTTGGCCCAGAGAAAACGCCTGCGCTTCTGGATCATGTTTAGATATGGCTTCTTTTTTGACCTATAGAGTTTTAGCCGGCAACGGCGAATGGCACGGTGGATTGTGTTCACCGACAATGTTTTCTGGAAGTATTCCTGAGCCCATGTTGTGATTTCCATTACAGTAGCATTCCTGTATGTGATGCAGTGCCGTCTAAGGGCCCGAAGATCACGGGCATCCAGTATGGTTTCCCGGCCCTGACCCTTACGCACAGAGATTGTTCCAGATTCTCTGAATCTTTGGATGATATTATGCACTGTAGATGACGATAACTTCAAACTCTTTGCAATTTTTCTCTGAGAAACTCCTTTCTGATATTGCTCCACTATTTTTCGCCGCAGCATTGGGGGAATTGGTGATCCTCTGCCCATCTTGACTTCTGAGAGACACTGCCACTCTGAGAGGCTCTTTTTATACCCAATCATGTTGCCAATTGACCTAATAAGTTGCAAATTGGTCCTCCAGCTGTTCCTTATATGTACATTTAACTTTTCCGGCCTCTTACTGCTACCTGTCCCAACTTTTTTGGAATGTGTAGCTCTCATGAAATCCAAAATGAGCCAATATTTGGCATGACATTTCAAAATGTCTCACTTTCAACATTTGATATGTTATCTATATTCTATTGTGAATAAAATATAAGTTTATGAGATTTGTAAATGATTGCATTCCTTTTTTATTCACAATTTGTACAGTGTCCCAACTTTTTTGGAATCGGGTTTGTAGTTATTTTAGTTTATAAAGTTTTAAATATATATATTTTTCATACACAAACCCATCGATTCGCTTCAGAAGGCCTTTATTAACCCCCGGAGCCGTGTGGATTACTTTTATAATGGATGGATGCACTTTTTTGGGCTTAAAATTTTGGGCTGCCATTCACTGCCATTATAAAGCTTGGAAGAGCCAGGACATTTTTAATATAACTCTGATTGTATTCGTCTGAAAGAAGAATGTCATATACACCTAGGATGGCTTGAGGGTGAGTAAATCATGGGGTAATTTTCATTTTTGGGTGAACTATCCCTTTAAGGCTGGGGTTGGGGCTTAAACATGGTCCAAATTAACTAATCATTTCCATCAGAGTTTATGGGTAGGTAATTGTAAGGGTTTGACAGAAATGTTGTTCCAGGACTAACTGGTAACAGTTTGCATTGGTTACCTGTGTGGAGTTGGTTATTTCTCTGAGCTGCTTTTTAACATCATTCCAGTCTTCTTGGGTTAGTCCAGCCCTGCACAATTTTTCAAGTACAACACATAAAATAAGCCAGTAAACAGTATTGTTACAATATTTTTTACTGATACTCACCTCTGAGAAGACTCTGACAACACAGCCATCTGAAATACCAAGCACATGATAAAGTCACAGAACTAACACACACACACACACACACACACACACACACACACACACACACACACACACACACACACACACACACACACACACACACACACACACCTGTTCTTGCGCCAGTTTCAGTTGGCTCTCCAGGCGGGCTTTGTCCTCTCTCAGTCTGTGTAGCTCTCTCTCAGTCTCTCCTCTCGGTTCGGTCCCCGTGGGACAGAAGTGGGCCTCAGGGGGTCCAGCCTCTAAAGTGTGTTCAGGGAGTGCCAGGATCTGCTCACGTTGCAGTCTGGGACACAGAGACACTACTTATCAGACCAAATCAGATCTAGTGTGTGTGGGAGCAGGCTTTGCTTTTTATACAGGGCTGAAATATCTGAAAATGTCCCCAGATAATGTGCAAAACATGATCAAACTTGATCTGATGAACATATGATTTTAGGGTTAGGGTACAGCTCAGGGTTATTATCGTAAAAGAAGTATTAAAAACATTTTTGTAAATAAAAATAAAATCCAAATATTAGATGAACTAGACTGTAGAGCAGGCGTTGCTTTTTATACAGGGCTGAAATGTCTGAAAACGCACCCACAAAATTTGCAAAACATGATCAAACCTGAACAAAAAACATCCTCATACAGAAAAAAGGTTCATAAAGAGACATTCTGAATCCAAATAATCACCAAATTCAGTATTTTAGATTTAGCCTAGTAATTATTCTACTGGTTAGCTAGCATGTTTTATTTTTTTTAAGTAAAAGTTCATTAGTATTTACTAAAATTTTCATAGTAAAAGCACCTGTTAAGTCAGGGTTTCCCAAACTGGGGTTTGTGAGTTTGATGAAAAGCTAATCATTATTTTTTAATCATAAAAATGTAAAATTACAAATAAAACCCTTACTATGGAAAGTATATATAATATTATATAATATTTTGTTTATCTGCATGTCATGTGACCATTAATCAACATAACCGTGAACATGAGAATGTGTTGTAAAATTATTAAAATATTAACATTAGATTTCAGGGAGACTTCAAGTGAATATTTTAAGTCAAAGGGGTTTGGCTGACAAAAAAACGTTTGGGAATCCCTGTGCTACATCAACAGACGCAAACATAAATTGTAAATAGTTTTAATTAATTAATAGCAGTAGCTGTGAATCAGTGGATGTTCAGGCACCTGTAAGCAATGAGTAGCTGTTGAAAGGCATTGCTCAGACCCTGTATGCGTTTGAGGTATGTTCTGGCGGCTTTGGCGAGCTGTTCCTCTCTGGAGCGATATGATGTTTTCACCTCCTCCAGCATGGACTCAACAAACCCCTTCAACTTCTGTCCTGAATCACCGCCACCGGCTGCAGTTACACACTCCTACAGCGCCAGAAACCACATGACATCAAACCACTCTTGTAACAGCAATTTAGTTTATTATATTATATTATAGACCACTGGAAAAGTTTGGAATAATTTAGATTTTTTCAAATGTTTTTGAAATAAGTGTCTTCTGCTCACCAAGGCTGAATTTATTTGATCAAATATGCAGTAAAAACAGTAATATTGTGAAATATTATTACAATTTAAAATAACCCTTTCTATTTTAATATATTTTAAAATGTAATTTATTCCTGTGATCAAAGCTAGATTTTCAGCATCATTACTCCAGTCTTCAGTGTCACATGATCCTTCAGAAATCATTCTAATATGATGATTTGCTGCTCAAGTAAAAATTCTTATTATTATCAGTTGATGAAAACAGTTGTGCTGCTTCATATTTTTGTGGAAACCATCATACACTACCACTCAAATGTTTGCTGCAAGGAAGATTAAAAAAAGAAATTAATACTTTTATTCAGCAAGGATTCACAGAATTGATCAAGTGACAGTAGAAAAAGTATGTTACAAAAGCTTTCTATTTCAAATAAATGAAACTTTTGAACTTTCTATTCATCAAAGAATCCTGAAAAAATGCATTATGGTTTCCACAAAATATTGTGTTCAACATTGATAATAATAAGAACCATCATAAATAGTTAAGAATAATTAAGCAGGTAATCATCATATTAGAATGATTTCTGAAGGATCATGTGACACTGAAGACTGGAGTAATAATACGGAAAATTCAGCTTTGGGAATAAATTACATTTTAAAATATATTCAAATAGAAAACTGAAAAGAAATTGTAATAATATTTCACAATATTACTGTTTTTATTGCATTTTTGATCAAATAAATGTAGCCGTGGTGAGCAGAAGAGACTTCTTAAAAAAATCGTAATTATTCGTAAAAATTTGGACAACTCAAGAAGCCACTTTAAAGTGTTTTTTCTGACATGAATGAACCATTCATTTAACTAAATGTCTGCTGGCTTGTACACATACTGTAACATCCTGAATGTAGCGTGCAAGTCGGGCCCTGTACTGTCTGTTAAGTTCCTTCAGATGATTTTGTAGTTTAGAGACCTCAGTCTCAGCCTCCTTCAGCTGGTTTTGAGATATAATCAGTGTCTGCATGTAGACGGGAACAAATCAGTAATCAGAAACACATACACCGATCAGGCATAACATTATGACCACTGACAGGTGAAGTGAATAACACTGATTATCTCTTCATCACGGCACCTGTTAGTGGGTGGGCTATATTAGGCAGCAAGTGAACATTTTGTCCTCAAAGTTGATGTGTTAGAAGCAGGAAAAATGGGCAAGCGTAAGGATTTGAGCGAGTTTAACAAGGGCCAAATTGCGATGGCTAGACGACTGGGTCAGAGCATCTCCAAAACTGCAGCTCTTGTGGGGTGTTCCCGGTCTGCAGTGGTCAGTATCTATCAAAAGTGGTCCATGGGCGGCCAAGGCTCATTGATGCACGTGGGGAGCGAAGGCTGGCCCGTGTGGTCTGATCAAACAGACGAGCTACTGTAGCTCAAATTGCTCAAGAAGTTAATGCTGGTTCTGATAGAAAGGTGTCAGAATACACAGTGCATCGCAGTTTGTTGCGTATGGGGCTGCATAGCCGCAGACCAGTCAGGGTGCCCACGCTGACCCCAGTCCGCCGCCGAAAGCGCCAACAGTGGGCACGTGAGCATCAGAACTGGACCACAGAGCAATGGAAGAAGGTGGCCTGGTCTGATGAATCACGTTTTCTTTTACATCACGTGGATGGCCGGCTGCGTGTGTGTCGCTTACCTGGGGAACACATGGCACCAGGATGCACTATGGGAAGAAGGCAAGCCGGCGGAGGCAGTGTGATGCTTTGGGCAATGTTCTGCTGGGAAACCTTGGGCCCTGCCATTCATGTGGATGTTACTTTGACACGTACCAACTACCTAAACATTGTTGCAGACCATGTACACCCTTTCATGGAAACGGTATTCCCTGGTGGCAAAAATCGTTCAGGAATGGTTTGGGGAGCACAACAACGAGTTTGAGGTGTTGACTTGGCCTCCAAATTCCCCAGATCTCAATCCAATCGAGCATCTGTGGGATGTGCTGAATAAACAAGTCCGGTCCATGGAGGCCCCACCTCACAACTTACAGGACTTAAAGGATCTGCTGCTAACATCTCAGTGCCAGATACCACAGCACACCTTCAGGGATCTAGTGGAGTCCATGCCTCGACGGGTCAGGGCTGTTTTGCCAGCAAAAGGGGGACCAACACAATATTAGGAATATATGTATGTTAATATATGTTAATACATAATGTTATGCCTGATCAGTGTATACAGCATCTTCTGTGTGTGACCAACTGATAATGTACTCACTGCAGACTGCTGGGATAGCTCGTGTCGGGTGTTTTGGATGGCTCTCTTATTCTCCTGTTGTTCCCTCCCCATGGCCACACTATGAGAGAAAGACAACGCATACACACATCAGCTGACCTTCACCACCCACGTCTCGTGACTAAACGAGTGAGCACATGTATCAAAGATCTACCACTCATAAAGATTAAAGCTCCACCACATCACTCCTAATGTAGCAGGTGCACAGAGTTTGGTTTCACTAGGTCAAACTTTAAGCAGACACCATTGTCCCCTCCTCTGAGTGTGGCAATGAATCTGTTTACACAAGACCCGTCTCGGCCGATCCGATCACAGGTGGTCAGGTGAGATAGACTAGACTCCTGTAATCATTTGAGATCAGATTTCGAGGAGAGGGTCTATGATTTTGTGACTACATACAAGTATTGTTTTAGTATTATATACATGATATTATAGTACTTAATAAAATTGAATTAGCTATATGAAAGTTCAAAAGAACAGCATTTATCTGAAATAGAAAGCTTTTGTAACATTATACAGTGCATCCAGAAAGTATTCACAGCGCTTCACTTTTTCCACATTTTGTTAGGTTACAGCCTTATTCCAAAATGGGTTAAATTCATTATTTTTTCCTTAATTCTACAAACAATACCCCATAATGACAACATGAAAGAAGTTTGTTTGAAATCTTTGCAAATTTATTAAAAATAAAAAACGAAAATCACATGTATATAAGTATGTAAGTATGTAAGCGATCTGTGTTCCTGCATGTTGACATCAGACATGGACCTTATTCAGAGCAGCGCCATGATGAGGCTGTGAGGGATAGACTGTAAAAGCGCCTAGATCACTTATAATAATAATTTTGCCTGAAGTTTTTTGTCTACTGAAATTTCTTGGAAATAAGTACAACCCACTGAAGAGATGTATGTCTATCCCCCACAGCCTCGCTTTCATTCCCGTTAAAAATCAAAGATGGTGCTGCTGTGAATGAGGTCTGTACTGAAGATGCTCTGTGAAATCTTTTGCATGTATATGTATTTGTGCTTTTCCAAATGTTTTCAACTAGAAGGTAGTCTCTTTTACAACTGAGGTAGGTGAGCAATCGCTCCTTTGTTATTGTACACGCCTATGTGGGCACATGTATTTCTGACTATATCCAAATGTGGTTTCAGTGATCACAAAACATTTTGGACCCTGTTTTCATGTGTATTTAGTGCCGCCCACTTGTGTTTAGTAACCCAAGATGGGGCTTGAAGGTCAAACTCTGAGCAGACGTCATTGTGTGTCTCACACTTTCTCCTCTAGTTGTCGTTGGTGCCCCTCGTAGCTTTTCCTCAGTTTTTCTAGCTCATCTCTCAGGTTATTCTGCGCTCCCTGCATTGAAAAACATCACACATGTATAAAATCACCACAAGAGGTACCATAGCATACGGCCCAACACAGAAAGATTGAGCAACAGTTTCTTTCCTCATGCTGTCAGTCCTCAATTCCCTGAGAAAGACTAGACTTTTGCACTAAAGCTAACTGCAATAACTACAGAACCATTTGCACTGCTGCCAGTACTTGGCACAATAACTGTATCTTTATCGACATCTGTAAAACACAATGCTTTATTAACATTTCTTCATACTATACTGTATCAGTAAAATACTATAACAATAATTGTTACCTGCACTTTAAAAACTTTAATTCTTGGTTGGTACTTAACTGCTAAGTATATTGTTCACAGTGCATTGTTTACAGTAAAGTAATTGAATTACTCCCCGTCTGTCCTTATAATGTTATTGCAATTTTTGTAAACTGCACTGCACACCTAGTGAAATGACGTTACGCTCCACTGTATACTTACACTCACCTAAAGGATTATTAGGAACACCTGTTCAATTTCTCATTAATGCAATTATCTAATCAACCAATCACATGGCAGTTGCTTCAATGCATTTAGGGGTGTGGTCCTGGTCAAGACAATCTCCTGAACTCCAAACTGAATGTCAGAATGGGAAAGAAAGGTGATTTAAGCAATTTTGAGCGTGGCATGGTTGTTAGTGCCAGACGGGCCGGTCTGAGTATTTCACAATCTGCTCAGTTACTGGGATTTTCACGCACAACCATTTCTAGAGTTTACAAAGAATGGTGTGAAAAGGGAAAAACATCCAGTATGCGGCAGTCCTGTGGGCGAAAATGCCTTGTTGATGCTAGAGGTCAGAGGAGAATGGGCCGACTGATTCAAGCTGATAGAAGAGCAACTTTGACTGAAATAACCACTCGTTACAACCGAGGTATGCAGCAAAGCATTTGTGAAGCCACAACACGCACAACCTTGAGGCGGATGGGCTACAACAGCAGAAGACCCCACCGGGTACCACTCATCTCCACTACAAATAGGAAAAAGAGGCTACAATTTGCACAAGCTCACCAAAATTGGACAGTTGAAGACTGGAAAAATGTTGCCTGGTCTGATGAGTCTCGATTTCTGTTGAGACATTCAGATGGTAGAGTCAGAATTTGGCGTAAACAGAATGAGAACATGGATCCATCATGCCTTGTTACCACTGTGCAGGCTGGTGGTGGTGGTGTAATGGTGTGGGGGATGTTTTCTTGGCACACTTTAGGCCCCTTAGTGCCAATTGGGCATCGTTTAAATGCCACGGCCTACCTGAGCATTGTTTCTGACCATGTCCATCCCTTTATGACCACCATGTATCCATCCTCTGATGGCTACTTCCAGCAGGATAATGCACCATGTCACAAAGCTCGAATCATTTCAAATTGGTTTCTTGAACATGACAATGAGTTCACTGTACTAAAATGGCCCCCACAGTCACCAGATCTCAACCCAATAGAGCATCTTTGGGATGTGGTGGAACGGGAGCTTCGTGCCCTGGATGTGCATCCCACAAATCTCCATCAACTGCAAGATGCTATCCTATCAATATGGGCCAACATTTCTAAAGAATGCTTTCAGCACCTTGTTGAATCAATGCCACGTAGAATTAAGGCAGTTCTGAAGGCGAAAGGGGGTCAAACACAGTATTAGTATGGTGTTCCTAATAATCCTTTAGGTGAGTGTATATATGGCTGGGATGACAATAAACTCTAATCTAATCTAATCTATATGAATATTACAACAACATGAAATATTATACTTTAAACGTCACAAAATGTAAACTATAACGCCCAGAGATATATTTGTATATATATTACATATAATACACTTACAGTACACTTACATAAAGCAATATATACTATATAGCAAATCTAAGATGTGTGATTAGTTATATTTTTGCAAAATATAAATTATATAGTCACCCAGCAATATATTTTAAGTTGGATATATAGTACGTCCAACTTTATTCGCATGCATACATTATTATTAATGTTAAGCGATGTATGCTATAGCAAATCTCAACTTCTTGATTGTTAATATTGTTGCAAAATGTAAACTATATTATTGCACAGCTCTAATCTGCAAAATGCAACTATAAGGCATGACGGTATTACGCTGTTATAAACATTAACATCATGATTTTCTGTAAAGCTGCTTTTGAACAATGTGTATTGTGAAAAGTGCTATACAAATAAAATGTACTTGTTATACTAGAAAATAAATAATATACTGCTGATTTTCTTACGTTTCTTTCCAGTGGGCTCTTGCGCTGTTCAAACTCCTCTGGCTGTTAAAAAAAACATCAAAAACAGAGTATTTAAATATATAACTTCTTTAAGTTCATTAGGGAATGTTGTTCCCATTTCAGTCATTAGTGGGATGCATCACTATTATTATTGTTCATACTTTGGTGTGTGTTCAGATCACAGATCAACTCCAAGGGCCAGTTGTTCAAAAAGTTTAATCTGGATCAGAATGATCTGGATTTGGAAATCCCATGTTTTGCTATCCAGGATCCATCTTACTTTTGTGCCGGTTGTTCAAAGCAAAATTCGATTGGATCACCCTGATCCAGATACACACACTTTTTCAGATTAAAGGGCCCCTAAAGGGACATGGTGATGGGGAAAAAAAAGAAAAAAAAAACCTTTTAATGCTTTTGCGTTCTCTCAGAAAAGTTTTGTGTAGCATCACCCGAGAAACTGCATGCGCTCACATAGAACTTTTGACTGGTTCATCTCTTATTGTGTCAATGTAGTTTACAAACAGTGATAAAACACACTTTAAATTAAATATAATATTTTTGTTTAATATTTACAGCTGTTTGGGGATTATTTTATGGCGCCAAAATCTATCGTTTACTTTACTGTAGGCTATCGAAAGGCTTAATAGGTAGCCTAATAATGTCTACTTCTAATTAATTACTCACCCTCATGTCGTTTCAAACCCGTAAGACTTTCGTTCATATTAAGAACACAAATGAACATCTTTCTGATGAAATCTGAGAGCTTTCTGTCCCTCCATTGACAGTTTACGCAACTACCACATTCAAGCCCCAGAAAGTTAGTAAAGACATCATTAAAGTAATCCATGTGACTCCAGTGGTTTAACCTCACTTTTATGAAGCAGCTCGAGTGCTTTGTTTGTGCAAAGAAACATAATTTAGCACTTTATTTACAAAATATGAATCTTTACTACCTTTCTGGCACTTGAAAGTGGTAGCTGTCAATGGAGGGACAGAAAGCTCTCAAGATTTCATTAAAAATATCTTAATTTGTGTTCTGAAGATGAACGAAAGTCTTACAGGTTTGAAACGACATGAGGATGAGTAATTAATGACAGAATTTTAATTTTTGGGTGAATTATCCCTTTAAACTACAGCTTGTACCTATTTGAGCGGCCTTTTGAATTCAACTGAATTCAGTGCCCTCTAAAGAAACATACTTTGCTAAAGGAAGTATTTGATAAGGATGAGCATGTGTCTCTCACCCTGACTCTGTTCTGCGACGCCCTGCTGATGAGCGCTCGAACCCTCTCCACCTCCAGCGTGTGTCTGTGCGTCCGCTCTCTCTCCTGCAGGAGCGTGTCGTGTGTGTGCGCGAGGGCGAGCAGCTCAGAGCTGAGCTCTTCAGCGTGTGCGCGTTCTCTTTCATAAGCGCTGCTCAACGACAGGAAGTTGCTCTTTAGCACTGCATACTCTTCGGCCAGGTCACGCTCATTACGCTCAATGACTTCTAAACGGGCCGATACTGCTGACACTTCCTGTCTGAGCCGGTCACGCTCTGTCTGAAGAGATGAGGCAGTTCCCTCCTGAGATAAAACCTGGGAAAGAGAGCATGAAATATAAAGCTACGCAAATTTAATTTATGCGTAATATTGCATAAAACAGTTGCAAATAAAGCACTGTTTTCATCCCATGTGTTCAAGAGAACAAAAACGTCACTTTCTAGATATCTGTAATTACACAATTTTATTACACAATTTCTGTAATAAAAATGGAAGTTTTATGCAATCGGGGAAGCCACTGTGGCTCTTTTTTCGTAAATCATAAATTACTTGAACCTCAGAGCATGCAGACAATGTTATCTTGCGTTCGAATGCTTGGTATTTGGGAACGCAATCATCTGAGACACTTCTGGGAGGGAATTATACCCAACCATTTTGATGACAGCTCAGGCATTTCAGAATGATCAAACCAATATTTGAGATGCTGTGCGATGTGATTGGTCCACTGGTTAGTCCAGTTATCCAAACACATCCTCTGTTGAGGCAAAGTCACGTGTGCTTTTTATTGCACATCGAGGGATTTACTCGGTAAATGTGTTTCCATCATAGTTTATGTGCATGTCTTCTTATCGGATAAAAAAAATTATCCGCCTCAAATGCTTTTTTATGGGCATTTTTAGAGTTTATGCGCATCTTGGCATTTCCATCCAGCGTTTTTTTTTATGCAATATCCCAAAATTCACATAAAAGAGTTACTGAGTTATTGATCTGAATCAATATTGAACTGACTTGAGCTGAATAATGACACTACTGTCTTTTTAGAGCTGCTTTACAGCTGAATTGGTCTCATATGGGATGAAGTTTGCAGCACTGATTCTGTTATTTCCCTGTTTATTACTTTGAATCTGCTCTAAAACAATCTGTATTGTATAAAGTGCTATATAAATAAAGGTGACTTGACTATAGCCACGCTTCCACCGAAGGAACTTTCCCCAGGAACTAGGGACTTTGGGGTGATACTCGGTGTGTTTCGACCGCAGGAACCGGGGTCTAAATGAAGTTCCGGGTAAAAATTTCCCCCTCAAAGCGGCCCTGCTCGCGAGGTAGAACTTTTTCAAAGTTCAGGAACTTTCGGGGGTGGGACTTGGGCGCTGAACATGCTGATTGGTTGAGCTCACCCAGCATTTTATTTCAACCTAAAAGTCAGTTGCGGTGTGTGCAGTAAGAGTTGTTTGCTATTCGAATCAACAATGAAGTTTAAAAATTACGACCGATGGACCGACGACGAGGTTCAGGCTTTATTAAGTGTATTTGCGGAAGACAAAATCCAGTGGGCTCTGGAAAGTCGCGTGCAGTCCTACATCACCGGACTAATCTTCACGGTACTTTAGACCACGATGGAAACACAGACAGCAACAAGTCTCTGGTAAAACAGTTCCTGGGACAAATTGTTCCGGGTAATTTCAGTGGAAACGGGGCTTATTTTAGCTGGCCATTGATCATGAGTGTGTACTGCACTTACCATGTTTTTCAAATCAAAGATCTCCGCTTCATACCGCTCTCTCATTTTATTGGCCTCAATCTGCACTTCAACAAGGTCTTTTGAGATCTGAAACACATACACATGAAATATGAAATATCAGGGAAATCCTGAGTGCAGCATTTTCATAAGCAGATATCAAGCAGATCCCATATTTCCAGGCTTCTTCAGTTCTTACCTTCAGTTTGTCTTCCTCACACTGGACTAATCTGACCGACAGGTCGCTCTTTGACGCAGCCTGCAGGCCCAGTTTGTTCTGGGCCGACTCAAGCTTATTAAACAGCACTTCATTTTGTTCCCGCAGCTGTACCTGTATAGTACATGAATCAATGCAGTTCACTTTAAAATGAAAATTACCCCATGATTTACTCACCCTCAAGACATCCTAGGTGTATATGACTTTCTTCTTTCTGATAAACAATCAAGAGTTATATTAATAAATGTCCTCGCTCTTCCAAGCTTTATAAGGGCAGTGAATGGGGTTCAAGAGTTTGAAGCTCTAAAAGGTGCATCCATCCATTATAAAAGTAATCCACACGGCTCCGGGGGTTAATAAAGGCCTTCTGAAGCGAATCGATGCGTTTGTGTAAGAAAAATATCCATATTTAAAACTTTATAAAGTAAAATATCTATCTATCTTGCCATAAATATCGTATCATGTCGTATAACATCGGACGTAGCGTCCGCTTCAGAAGGCCTTTATTAACCCTCCGGAGCCGTATGGAGTACGTTTATGATGGATGGATGCACCTTTTAGAGCTTCAAACTCTTGAGCCCCATTCACTGCCATTATAAAGCTTGGAAGAGCCAGGACATTTTTAATATAACTCCGATTGTATTCGTCTGAAAGAAGAAAGTCATATACACCTAGGATGTCTTGAGGGTGAGTAAATCATGGGGTCATTTTCATTTTAAAGTGAACTAATCCTTCAACACTATAATCAACAATCTGCATGTTATGGTTTAGTGCAGGAGGTTTCAGCCTTTACAGACCATACAGTACCATTACAATTTGGGGTCAGTAAGATTTTTTTTAATGTTTTCGAAAAGAAAAAAAAATCTTGTATGCACCAAGGCTGCATTTATTTGATCAAAAAGGCACTAAAAAATAATATTGTGAAATATTATTTCAATTTAAAATGTTTCCTATTTGAATCTATTGTAAAATGTAATTTATTCCTGTGATCAAAGCTGAATTTTCAGCATCATTACTCCAGTCTTCAGTGTCACATGATCCTTCAGAAATCATTCTAATATGATGATGCTGTTATCAATGTTGAAAGAACAGCATTGAAATAGAAATAGAAACATAATTTAGAAATGTCTTTATTGTCACTTTTGACCAAAGATTAATTTTGTTTTCGAATGGTATTATATATAATTCTCACTGACCCCTGATTAAAGCACAGCGTTTATAGTGCACTATAATATTACAACCCAATTAGTTAAGCATATATGCCTTTATATAACAAGAAAATACCTTACATTTTCGTCAGTCAGAGAGCGAATTTGCTCCTGCAGTTCGTTAATTGGGCTCTGTTTATTCGTCGAGTCCATGTTCTGCAGCTGTCAGAGGTGTGTTATGTCTGGTTTCTATAAACACGAGTCTCCATGGGCGTTTATAATGATCTTCACCCTCAGAGAAACAGCAAACTGTGAAAGGGAGCTCCATCTGACGTATGAATCACATTAAATGATTCTTTCAGATAATTCAGTTGAATCGTCAGAGTTGCTAAATGATTCAAATTCTGTTGATTAGACGTGTTTATTTCGATCAGTATTCACAAATATTCCATAAACATGTACCAAAAGTAGATTTAATATTAATTAAAATAGTACACACTGAGTAATAAAATATAGTGACATATAAGTTCGTTAATATTAAGAATCATTAACAAAGTCTCAGCACATATATTGCCTGAAGAAGCAGAATGTAACAAATCAGACTCGGTACATTTACTATCGGCTCTGTCTGTTTGTTGTGGAAACAGTTTCGCTGAATTGTTCATTCTGTTTTGTAAATAAATGTAAGATGAATCAACGACTCTTGTGAAAGCTCAAAAACTCTTTGTCCTTTACAATGGAAAAGGGTTGTAAATCCAGCATGTTCCGTTTGCCTGAAGGCCTATTGTTCAACTGAATCGTGATCAATTTGCCCGATAAGGGATAAACTGACACTGCTTGAATTATTTATTTATTTTTGATTCTGTATATTTACCTTGTTATATGAAAGCGAATTGTGTTAGCAATGTTGGGTACTGACTCCTTGAATCTATTAACCGAACAGATTAATTGAAATCAAATTTGGTAAACGGAACTCCAACCAAAGTCTTTGACTCCAACAGCGGTAAACATCTTTGTCCAGTTTTACGGTTAAATACCAGTTTAATTTTAACACATTTATTAAAACTAGAAATTCAAAATCGAAAAGATTTTTCAAAATAGGTTCTGCAAAGAACTGAACTTACAATAAAGCCCGTTATTAACAAAACGTATTCGAAATAAAAAAAAAATAACGTAAACGAATAACTGAATCACTTTTGGAAAAAAAATGTTCGAAAGAACCGACTCGCTGAAAAGAATCGGACTTGCACGCAATGATTCGGAAAAATGGAAATCTGATCAGGATAGGATTTGGAAAAATGGGATACCACCACGACCGTTGCCATTCAATCTCAGAGAATTTGAGAGCGAATATATACTGGACGTCCTAGAAGCTGTTCGACCGTTACCGGTTAGTAGTTCATAATGTAACTGGCGGGAAGATGGACCAATCAGCGACGATCAGGAGCAAGGCCGTTTGTCCTGAAGTCAACCGTCGTCTACGAGGAACTAAATCTATCGTAACGGTTTTCGCGTTACTACTTTAACTGATGCAACATGTTCTTCATCTTCCACAAAATTGATAAACTACTACTCGTACATTAGACTTTGAGAGACGTGTTGTAATTCACTCAAAAAAGCAATATAATTAAGTAAACATGTAGAAAATTTATTAAAATGTATACAAGATATATGATACAAAGGTAGCAGAACAAGTCTGGTCATTAAATAATTTGTAAATTGTACAAAATGACAAATATAGTGGTCCCACTGGATTGTTGTTCAAAAGGCCACATACACACCACATACATAAGTGCATTCTGGGCATTCGCAAACAAGCTACTCTGCTTAAGGCAACCTGCAAAGTGGCTTTAACAAAATCACACATCAGCTATCAAAGACGTCCCATTTACTGTCAGTCCCATAGAAATATGGCACGTTTTTAAAAAAAATGGGGCAGCAAACCAAGACTCAGACAGGCAGACTTCTGTAGACTAGTTGTGTGCGTTTTTGTATGCATTAAGAAATGTGTGTGATTATTTGCAGGTATCTTGAAGACCACCCTTCTAAGCAAGTCGTTCTCTCAATGAATGATGTTCTCATCTTCCTCCACCTCTTCATCATCCTCGGCAGTATGGGTATTTGTACTTCCGTAGACCAGGCGGATTCCAGCAGCGTTTTGTAGAGCCTCCAGACTGGTTTGACTCACATATAAGCTCACGTTTATGTTGGGACGTGTTGATCTCAATTCCTCTACTTTACTCCATGCCTAATGATACACATAAAATAAAATAAAAAAATAAAAAGATAAAACACAATTATATAACTGGAAATTAATTTTAAAGAAATAGTTCACCGAAAATTAAAATACACTGCCCCTTATTTCATTCCAAATCCAGTTATTATTTTCCATGGAACACAAAATAGTTCATAGTGACCACATTAAGCTTGAAAAAGCACTATAAAAGTAGTACACACAACCTGTATTTGTAACTTGAATGTGCATGGCTTCTGGTGTAATGCACTTCTAGTTATTTTAGCTGTACAAAACAGTCAGTTAAGCTGCTTGATATTGAAGACTGGTATTTGTTATTATATTATTTTAATTTATTATCGTAAAAATAAGTACTGGTTTGTAGCTCAAGTCGTTTTACCATTGACTCCACTTGTTGTACAGGATTCGTACAGATACTGTAAAATGAAATTACAGGACTTTCAAGGACTTTTCAAGCACTACTTTTTTGGTTTTCAAGGACAAGAATAAAGAGATCTCACTTATCAAATCATATCTTTATTATCTTTCAAATTCTAAAAAAGGTACATAGCTCGATAAAAATAAACTAATAAAACAAAATGGTACAAATAAAGTGCAGCAACCATTGACAAAGATAACGCTTTCCTTATTCAAACTGATTTTTCCCTCATGAATATATGATTGACCTAAAGAATGAAAGTTGGATATTTATATGAACAATATCACACTCACAGCCATGCAAAATGGCTCTATATCTATATCAGACGGGCTGCAGTGTTAATTTTGCATGAAAAGATTGTTTTATCAATAAAATTAAACACAAATTTCACATATATTGTCTTTCAATAATTCAAGCACTTTTCAAGTACCTTTTCATAAATATGGCTGTTTTCGAGGGTTTTCCAGGACTTAAATTTCAAAAAGTCAAATTCAAGTACTTCAAGCACTTTAAGCACCTCGTACGAACCCTGATTGTAGTTATTTACCTATCGCGGCTAATTAATCGGAAGTTTCGCACGTTCACAGAAAATAGCTTCAAAATACGATGGACAGCATGGATGTTTCACTTGCGCCTTTAAATACTAAGGGGGTTCACACGAAAAAGCAGTTTGCACTAAAAATTAGTAATGTGAAAGCGGTCATGCCCTGCAGGAGCTAATCTGAGTTTGGTTGCAATGAAACTGTGGAGTGAACTTGGATCCGCACTTGTTCAGGAAGTAAAACGTGCATACTTTTAAGCTGATGATGACGTCATTAGTTCAATGAAACACATGTAGGGGATGACAGTGGTGATGATTTAACTTAGAAATGAGCAGGAGTGAACGTGCAGTGTAATTGTGCAAAGTGAGCGCAAAAAAAGCAGCAAATGAATGCCTCGCTATGAGCCGACTCCTCAAAAGAGACCATTTGTAAGTAGCAAAAAGCCACCTTCATGTGTAAAGTACATGTTTGTAATGATGCAAGATGAACACAACGATAGGATCAACCAGACCAATGCTGCTAGAGCGCACTTGGATTCGGACCACAGCAAACATCCCCAGTGTGAAATCCCCCTAAAACACAAAATGCCATGAACCTCAATGTTTAAATACCTGCTGGAAGTTGCCATGATGGCAGTAGTGTTCCACCAGGAACCCATACACATCTCCAACACGCACCGCAGGGTCCAGATCCTTCTCTCCCAGCAGAGACTCGCACACATGCACCGCTTCTACTGGATCCTCTTCATGCATCCTGGACACACACACAAATACATTTGCAAATGCATGCACAGGTGTGGAAAGAATGGACAAATGAAATGCTTGTATTTCATCGGTACCTTCGTGCCTGAATGAATCTCTTGATGAGTCCGAGTCTGTGTGTCAGTATGAGGAGTCTGCTGTCAGTCTCGTCTCCAGTGCGACCCTTTGCTTTAGTCAGACACTTGCACGCCTCCGTCAGAGCTCCATATGCCTTCTCATAATTCTGATAATCATCAATTTCCACCTGCGAACAAACACCACAAATAAGTCATCACTGCATTTAAAGGGATAGTTCACCCAAAAACACAAATTACCCCATGATTTACTCACCCTCAAGCCATCCTAGATGTATATGACATTCTTCTTTCAGACGAATACAATCAGAGTTATAAAAATATCCTGGCTCTTCCAAGCTTTATAATGGCAGTGAATGGCTGTTTTTGTTTTGAAGTCCATAAAAGTGCATCCATCCATCATAAAAGTGCTCCACACGGCTCCGGGGGTTAATAAAGGCCTTCTGAAGCGAAGCCATGCGTTTGTGTAAGAAAAATATCCATATTTAAAACTTTACAAACTGTAACCTCTAACTTCCGCTAACTGTCGTACACGCGTTCACGAGAGACTGGCGTTCCAGTGTATGACGTAGGACGCTCCAGTGAGAATATGCTAGTTCTCGAGAGAAGCAAGTTTTGTTTTGCTCTATCCTCTGCGCTTCCGCGTTCGTCACAGGAACTTACGCTACGCCTGCGTCCTACGTCATACGCTGGAATGCCAGTCTCGTGAACACGCGTACGACAGTTAGCGGAAGTTAGAGGTTACAGTTTGTAAAGTTTTAAATATGGATATTTTTCTTACGCAAATGCATGGCTTCGCTTCAGAAGGCCTTTATTAACCCCCGGAGCCGTGTGGAGCACTTTTATGATGGATGGATGCACTTTTATGGACTTCAAAACAGAAACAGCCATTCACTGCCATTATAAAGCTTGGAAGAGCCAGGACATTTTTATAACTCTGATTGTATTCGTCTGAAAGAAGAAAGTCATATACACCTAGGATGAGACTTGAGGGTGAGTAAATCATGGGGTAATTTTCATTTTTGGGTGAACTATCCCTTTAAGTTGTTCCAAACCTGTATGAATTTCTTCTGCTGAACCCAAAATAAGATATTTTGAAAAATGTCGGTAACCTAACAGTTGATGGGCACCATTGACTATTTTTTTCCATACTATGGAAGTCAATGGTGCCCATCAAATGTTTGCCATCAACTGAACTGTCTCATACAGGTTTGGAACAACTTGAGGGTGAGTAAATGATGAACCACTGTATTTGGGTGAACTATCCCTTTAAGAATAAAGAATTGTCAGTTTTGACAGTACCTCAGCACAGGCCTCATAAAAGCCAGCGAGCAGGTCAAGTGCGCGTCCTTTTGTGTAGAAGCCGATGATGTTCTTCATGATCTCCGGGTCATTCCTCCAGTCCAGAGACTGCAGGTAGTTGGCTGCCATTATGTAAATTTCTTTCTGTCTGGAAACACCTGCGAAAAACACTATTTTCTCTGTATCACCCGATTTCAATAGTGCTCGCATCGCCTGTCAAAGACAAGAAAAGGAAGAGAAAAGAACAGCTTGATATCTTTGCTTTAAGAAGAGGCTGGTGAAAACCTATTTCAGGCTGAGAGAAGATATAAATAGACATTAAATAAAAACGAGATATAAATGGATATAGATAAAAACGAAATAAATAGCTGGTGAAAATGCATAAAAAAATGCGTGAAAAAAAAAAAAAAAACGTGCTGATGTTTTTATTTATATGACCAAAAATGAAGATGAAATTCTGATAGCATTTAATGTAAATCAATGTGATTTTTATATTTTTTTTTACAACAGACTACTTGCATAAAATGCAAATATTTTTGGCACTTGTCATTCAAAATCTCTCAATATGTCCTATTAAGATTATATTTAAATGCTTAGTTTTATGATCAAATCTCTGTAGTTTTAATAGTGTATGTGTGCAACACATATAATGCAAATCAATATAATGATGATTGAGAGATAATAAACGTTCCTCAAAAGTAGTAGATTGTGTGCAACAGCTTTTTCTGCAACAAAGTTAATCATTTTGATAATTTAGAAGCCTTAGAAATTCATGTATAATATATGATACAGTAGGTTTTATAGGGTTAATTTGAGCTGAAAAGTGATGTGAAATTAAATGAGAAACATGAAACTAGCACAGTGTAGGAAATTGATGGGAAAAAGGTCAATTCTATTATTTAGCATCATTATATAAAATTATTTGACCGCAGAATGCCGTGATTGACCAATCAGAATTAAGTATTCCAGAGAGCCATGTCATAAGATTATGCAAAATGACAGATGTTTTGAATGATGATGATTGAATCAGCTGTTGATTTGAGCAGAAGTCAAACCTTGATCTTGTTTCCAGCTTGTGTGTATTTCTTAGTTGCTAGGTGGTAGTTGCCCTGCCGCATGCAGCAGTCTGCGATTTTCTCCAGCAGCTCCTTTCGCCCGGCCTCAGACAGATGGGACGAGTCTTTTGGCACCGTCAGACTTTCAGCCAGATCTTCTGTGATGGTCAAACTCTGGTCCAAACACAACTGGAGTGCCTCATGGTACTACACAAATTCATTTGCATACAGTTAGAAAACACTCTGCTGTGATTCCTACAATTAAAAGGGTTCTGTTTGCATGCATAAATGTTATGAATATGGCTGAATGTATGTATGACAATGTGTGCTTGGTGTTCACCTTTTTGGCAGCCACCAGCAATTCCACAGCTTTCTGGTACTGAGCATGTTTTATGAAGAAATCTGAGCAGCGTGCTAGTAAGGCAGGGTCGCTGGTCTCATTCAGGTCCTCTGCGATCAGCTGCAGAGCTCCAAACTGCTCTGTGGCAAAAGCTAGTTCTAAAGCCTTAGAGACATGACCTGCCTGGAAAGGTGGAATGGACATGTGTTATATAAGTGATCAGCACCACCTAGTGGTAAAGTTTGACACAACGCGTATCTCAATGTAAAATGACACATGGTGAGAATGTTTGGAAGTACCTTATGATAAAGCATAACAGCTCGGTCCATGTGCGTTCCTTTCTCTTCATAATACATGGCCGTGTCCATCATGTCTTCTGGATTGCTAAGCAGCGCCAGATTCATGAGTTGCTCGTCCAAGTTATTCTCTTTACACAGTCGGATGGCGTTGTTATAGGCTTGTGCTCGTGTGTAGAAGTGCACCGACTGGCTGATTTCATCCTGTCCCTCATACTGTCGTGCAACATGATAAGATGCTGCTCTGTTCCCCGTCTCATTGGCTATCTCACTTGCCTGAGAAATATACAGATGAACATGAAGCATTCAATACATCAGGGAAACTTCAAATCAAATTCATTAAACATACCTTCTGAATGTTTCCTAGATAACAGTGCACGCGCACTTGAGACAGGTAGTCCTGGGCGAAGGCGTAGTAATGCAGTGCGGCCTCCATGTCTGATTGGCTCTCCAGATAATGACCCCACCACTTGTACAGATCCCTGTCCAATCACACACCAGACAACGGACAGTGGGAATATCAAAGCCATGTCAGACTGCAGGGGCCATAATCATGAATCATGTCTGCATACTAACGCACTTGTCTTTCATTTTATTGATGTAGATCTCCAGTGAAACATTGTCCTCCATCAGCATTCTCGGGACTTCAAACCGATGTGTGTCTGACTTCTCAAAACTATTGGGAAAGAAAAAAGTAACAGACCACAAACAGATTTGACTTTTTTTTTATCTATCTGAACAGCAAATCAAAATATTAGAATGATTTCTAAAGGATCATGTGACACTGAAGACTGGAGTAATGATGCTGAAAATTCAGCTTTGATCACAGGAATAAATTACATTTTCTATATCACAATATTACTGTTTTTGCTGTATTTCTGGTGAGCATAAGAGACTTCTTTCAAAAACATTTTGAACTTTTGAAAGGTAGTTTATGGTGTCCCATGACTTTCTGATTTATGGTGTGTTCACACTTGGCATGTTTGGTTGGATTAAAACGAACCCTGGCGCGATTGCTCTGTTAGTGCGGTTCATTTGAACACTGCCATCTGAACCCAGGTGTGCACCAAACAAGCGGACCGAGACCGCTGAAAAGATGGGTCCGCTTCCAAACGAACTCTGGTGCACTTTGAATGATATATGAACGCAACACAGACCAAAGACATATAAACAAACCAAAAACGGGACATGATGTTACAAGATGCGACCCTAAAAGGACAGGATACTCAAGAATACCTGTTTTTTCTTGTCATAGTCGCAATGTTGCCCATCACAGTTCAGTACAGGCATCAGAACCGCGTCTCCTCAGCAGATCTTGGTTTATGAGTGACGGAGGGATTGCTGCCGCTGTTTTGACTCCTTTACACATTTTATAAGCTCTTCATGAGTTCTCAGCTGGTCAAAATACCATCATATGTAGGCTACGCACACACAAGCAGCGCATTTAGCCCAGCACACAGCATTGTTTAGGATGTTCTGTGGCGAAATACACTCACCTAAAGGATTATTAGGAACACCTGTTCAATTTCTCATTAATGCAATTATCTAACCAACCAATCACATGGCAGTTGCTTCAATGCATTTAGGGGTGTGGTCCTGGTCAAGACAATCTCCTGAACTCCAAACTGAATGTCAGAATGGGAAAGAAAGGTGATTTAAGCAATTTTGAGCGTGGCATGGTTGTTGGTGCCAGACGTGCCGGTCTGAGTATTTCACAGTCTGCTCAGTTACTGGGATTTTCACGCACAACCATTTCTAGAGTTTACAAAGAATGGTGTGAAAAGGGAAAAACATCCAGTATGCGGCAGTCCTGTGGGCGAAAATGCCTTGTTGATGCTAGAGGTCAGAGGAGAATGGGCCGACTGGTTCAAGCTGATAGAAGAGCAACTTTGACTGAAATAACCACTCGTTACAACCGAGGTATGCAGCAAAGCATTTGTGAAGCCACAACACGCACAACCTTGAGGCGGATGGGCTACAACAGCAGAAGACCCCACCGGGTACCACTCATCTCCACTACAAATAGGAAAAAGAGGCTACAATTTGCACGAGCTCACCAAAATTGGACAGTTGAAGACTGGAAAAATGTTGCCTGGTCTGATGAGTCTCGATTTCTGTTGAGACATTCAGATGGTAGAGTCAGAATTTGGCGTAAACAGAATGAGAACATGGATCCATCATGCCTTGTTACCACTGTGCAGGCTGGTGGTGGTGGTGTAATGGTGTGGGGGATGTTTTCTTGGCACACTTTAGGCCCCTTAGTGCCAATTGGGCATCGTTTAAATGCCACGGCCTACCTGAGCATTGTTTCTGACCATGTCCATCCCTTTATGACCACCATGTACCCATCCTCTGATGGCTACTTCCAGCAGGATAATGCACCATGTCACAAAGCTCGAATCATTTCAAATTGGTTTCTTGAACATGACAATGAGTTCACTGTACTAAAATGGCCCCCACAGTCACCAGATCTCAACCCAATAGAGCATCTTTGGGATGTGGTGGAACGGGAGCTTCGTGCCCTAGATGTGCATCCCACAAATCTCCATCAACTGCAAGATGCTATCCTATCAATATGGGCCAACATTTCTAAAGAATGCTTTCAGCACCTTGTTGAATCAATGCCACGTAGAATTAAGGCAGTTCTGAAGGCGAAAGGGGGTCAAACACAGTATTAGTATGGTGTTCCTAATAATCCTTTAGGTGAGTGTATATGTCATAAAAGCCAACCAATCAGGTTGTGAACATATCCCTATGCCTTTAGGTTCGGTATCTTCAGGTTCGGGTTAAAATGCCAATGTGAACGCTAAGCGGACCAGGACTAAATTTTAATTTTTGGTCCGGACCAAACGAAAAAAACAAACCGAACTACAAGTGTGAACACACCCTTAATAAAGAAGTTACAAAATATTAATTTTGCACAAAAAACAGTAGAGGAGAAATCAAATCACTTTGTGACCTCAGTGTTTATCTCAGCAGTGATTGTGTGTGAACGTGACACTCACTACACCAGCGCTAGGTTCTTGTCCCCCATGGCCTCCAGGTGTTTGGCGTAGCTGTAGTATGTGGTCCGGAGGTGAATGCGGTCGTGCGTTTCTGCCGTCTCTACCGCCTGCTGCCACTGACCTGCCGCCTGATAAAACTTATTCAATAAATCAAACCTCCCGCATGACTTGTACAAACGCTCTGCATCCTCCTGTGAAAAAAAGAGAGATTCTGCGATAAACCCAAATGTTTAAATCCAAATGTTTAGTTTTTGTTATTGTACTGAATGAGACAGAGAGGCTCTAAGTGCACTAGGTTTATTTAGATAACGTTGTGCTTGTGTGATTTAAACAGCACATGAAACGTCATTTGCAATGTATTCAGCTTCCATAATGCACATACCTCAATGTGAAACATACATTACATAAATCAGCAGAAAAGTTGTTTCAGATGTGGAGAAAGTTATTAGATATTAGATTCAAGATTAGGATAACAAACTTTCCTTTCTTTAATAATGATGCGTACTACTGAATGTGCACAATGAGAATGGGAACATATATTAGGTTAGCAAAAAAGGTCAAGCTATGTCAATTTTTGTCTTACCAGCATGCCCAGCTGTGTAGCCAGTACGGCCACTTGCGCCTCCAATTCCGGCTCTTTTTCAGCGTCCCTGAGAGCACGAGCAGCCCGTGCGTTACCCATGTTCCCCAGACACACGCGCGCCACATCCAGACGACGACTCTTCACACACATCCGTGCCATGTTCTCCCACACAGCCTCACTGGAGATTCAATCATATACACACAACATACACACATTTAACATTAAAATGTATGCGTTTGGTGCTTTTATCCAAAGCGAATACATTTTATTAGTTCATGCATTCCCTGGGAATCACACCAGTTACACTTTATTTTAAGGTGACATAGTTACATTGTACTTACTCAAATAAGTACTGAGTAATATTAATTAACTACATGTACTTACTATAGAGTTAGAGTTGGTTTAGGGTTAGTTGTAATTGTGCATAATTTACTGTTATTACTATAGTAAGTACATGTAGTAACATGTAAGTACGTCACCTTAAAATAAAGTGTTCCCATCGAACCCATGACCTTGGAATTGCTATTGACATTCTCTAGTACTGTTTGAGCTACAGGAATGAATCAAAAACACAAAAGCCTCAGTTCTCTTCAAAAGCCAAAGATGTCTAAAAGAACACCACAAAACACTACTGAAGCCCCCTGGCTTTGAAAACTTGCATTAAGAATGTGAGAATGCCATATTGCGTGATGCACTTTCTCCCATTCATAGTAATATGAGTGCACCGTCTTTGTATATCTAAAGTCTTTGGTGTAGATCATGAATAAATGAACATGCGATAAAATCTACTTTTATTGGCAAACATTCAGATGTCTTTTTTTATTAACACTTTAAGGCCCTGTTTACAGCTGGTATTAAGATGCGTTTTGGTCGATCGGATCACAAGTAGACGAAGGAGACACATTACCATCTCTTTTGTCCACTTTCAACCACTCCTGTCCTGATTTCTTCGAGGGGAGGGTCTATGGGCAGGTAAATGTATGTTTTTTTTCCCAGATCTTTCGATCTAATGGACAAAATAAGCTCACGCAGTTTACATACAAACATGACCAGAGACGACTGAAAAACATCAGCTTTGGGGCACCATTGATTTCCATAGCAGGAAAAAAAAAGTAAATGATGACAGAATTTTCATTTTTGGGTGAACTATCCCTTTAATACCAAGTGTAAACAGGCCTAAGATCAGCACTGTTTTAAAGTGTGGATTACATGCACTGAAACATAGCATAAAGCACCAAATCTGTCTTAAAAGGGTGTGAGGATGTGGTAAAGATATTCGCACAGTTTTTTTTTTCTCTTCGGCACTCAGCAGCTGCACTTTGAGTGTTTCTGCAGTTTCTCCTTTCGTTCCACCTCATGAGCGAACTGTTCCAGCTATGCATGGAATGACCCCATCAACACCCAACACTCTCTCTCCCACATTCCCTCTCTCCCTCTCGCTTGGCCCTTCCCTCATATTTTCATTCAGCCCCATCTGGTCTTTATTTATCCAAAATCCCCCGTTCTCTCGTCTTTTTCGCTCTGTTTGGCTTTAGTAGATACAGATGTGGGCTATTTATTAGAGTTAAGCAACAGGAAATTCCCTGAATCTTTGGGGGCCCAGAACTGAGCAAGAAACAACAGAAAAGTAGAAAGAGAAGCAAATCCAACCAGAATGATTCATGATTCTCCCTAAAAGCATGGAAATTAAGTAAATTTTTACATTGTTCTGGGTGTGTGGCTTCTTCAATGTACATCAGTAGGATTTTTTCACATGGCCCAGCAGGTGAAAATGGTTCATTATCTCTACTCAACAACACACGATTTGAGGAATCATTCATGTCTGGAGCACAAACGCTGCATGACGATGCACAAGGCAAACTTTAATACTTAGTGCAACAGATAAATTTGACTAAGTACATGATATTTCATCTCCCGCTCCATTAATAACCAGCTCACTGAGTCAAAGAGAGAAAGAGGACGGTGTTGCATTCTGTTCTGTCTGTTTTCCTTCCAGGAAACACATCCTGTAGCTGGAGTAACGTGTTTGTCACTGAGAGAAAAAGAGAGAGAGAGATGTACTCCCAAGTACTCCCTACCCTCCCAGTTCTTCTGAGCTTTTCAGGGATGAAGCACACACGTTCACACGTGAACATGGGAAACTGGTCAGGACGAGTAATCTGAGATAAACGAGCGAGAAAGAGTGTGGGAAAGAACAAAAAGCAAAGAGACCGCATCACGCAGGCATTCCTCAGCATTCCCAGCAGGGAGACGTGGAGAAAAAAACGACCCAGCGCACATCTGCAGGAGAAAGGGGGAGGAACAGACAGGCGGCGAGACCTCAGAGCCGCAGACAGAGAAAGGACGACGCTTTAGGAGCGATTTAAAGAAAGCGTGCTTGTTTATGTGATGGCCTTGGAGGTCCAGCGTCCAGCCCTACGAGCAGCAGCGGCCCCTCACTCTGAGGAAGAGGGCTAGAGACTCCCGTCGCCCCCACGACCCTCAAGACACAAGAATGAGTGGCGATGTCCTCTAGCTAACCTTTTACAGCGTTCATGCCGCTCTGCGTTTAGCGTGCACGTGTACCCGTGGACGTTTCAGGTATTCGAGGGGCGTATGGCCGTTCGCAGGCTGGTGGTGGTGGCGGCGGCGGTGGCCCTGCTTTCTCTGGTGCTCAACAACGTGGCGACATTCAGCTCCAACTGGGTGCTACAGGTGCTGGAGGACGGACGGAGGCGAAGCGTTGGGCTCTGGAGAGCATGTGCGCACGAGGACACACACACTCACGAGCCCACACCCTGCCAGAGACTCAGCTGGGGATCGGAGCTCGCGGGGTACCAGGAGTCACGCAGCACTGTCAAACGTGAGTCTCCATGATACAGCTAGAGCGTATGCAACTGTGTGGAAGGGAATAGACGTTAATGCAACCTCTGCAGCAACAGATTTCTGTACATTTTAATGCACTGATACCCTTTATGTTACTAAATTTAACAGAAAAAAAAAACTTTTATTAAAAAACTTTTTATATTAATATTATAATTTAACGGATCATGAACATTCAATTAGAAATGTTACTGAACATCAATCAATATATTTTATTTATTGCCAAGCATGACACAAGATTAATGTCTTGAAAAAATTAAAAATGTGATTAACAAGTACATAATGTTTAGTAGATAATGATTGTGTGAGTGTATTAACCGCTTAATGATTGTGTGAGTGTATTAACCGCTTACATATGAATTGGATGTCTTAAAATGTCTTATACACAACTTTTAAAATATAGTTGTCTTTAAATCTGAGCTCTAGACTCCACGAATGAAGGAGATGTCTAGAGCTCTTGTTTAGATGTCTGGCTAGTATTAAACTATGGCAACTATCACTGAAGAACAAGCAAGCAGAGATTGCTGGCCTGTAGCATGCAGCCTGGCACATCTGTCCATCTATCCTGATTTAGAAATAGGAAACGGATGGACACAGTGAAGGATTGTGGCTTTCAGGAAGTGACACCCAAATTGGCAAAGTTGTGTCTTATGCACATCTGCAGCTGGATCTTCCTTACAATGATTCAGATGTTCTACCTACACACACACGCACACACACGCACACGCACGCACACGCACGCACACGCACACGCACGCACACACACACACACACACACACACACACACACACACACACACACACACACACACACACACACACACACAAACACAAACACAAACACACACACAAACTCATCTGCTCATACACAATGTAAAACATTTTACAAGAAAATACTATTTCGGTCTTTAAATTTTTATGCTTAATTCAATGTGTTACTTGCCGTTTCTTTGTAATTATTTGTGAAATTAACTAGCAATTTCTGAGTGAATTTTATTTTCAGTGCATGTACATGTGGGCTTGAATCACTTAAAAACCATTTGAGCAATAAAATTTTTTTTTTTCTTTTCTGTTTACAGTTCAGTTTGACATGATGCGGGCATGTAACCTGATGGCTACGGTGGCTCTGACCGTGGGTCAGCTAATCTTCCTGTTTGGGTTATTGGAGATAAGCCACATTACCCAGGATTCTCAGTGGTGGGAGGAGGCCATCGCTGCCCTGTTCCAGTTAGCCAGTGAGTGTTCAAGCCTGTTTGTACAGTCAGTAACAAACACTAACAGCCTCTTTGAGGAGCTTCAATAAGCCTGACAGAAATAAAACACGCCCAGCCTCAAATAACACATTAATTCTTCAATATCTAACCCGTCTGTCCTTAGAGATACAGTCTCTATTGTCCTGTGTTTGTTGTTCTGCATTTTGGGAAAGGAAAGATGGAGCTTTGAGGATCTATAACAGAACAAACATCAACAAAGCACAGCAGCCTGAGCGCAGCGAGACTACACACAATTCAACAGGAAACAACAGAGTCCTGGCCAGAGGCCTGCTGACAAATTAAATGAACTCCCATTTGGGACACACGCAGGCCTGTCTCTTCAAAACTTGCTGCTGATGTCCCATGAAAGCGTGCTGGGTCTGATGTTATCTCGTTTTATCGCGTGTACACTTTGAATGGTTTGTCCGTCCTTCATCTGCATGGATGTTTAATTGCTGACTGGCATTCTTAACATAAAGCCATGTTTGTTGATGGGCTACTAGTGAACTACTAGTGCAGTTGTGAGTTTATGAGTGTTGTAGGTAATGATCTGCAAGTTGATGGCGTATTTTATAAATAAAAAAAGAACATTACAAAACACCCAGAACATTCTAGCAACACCCTAGCAACCGCTCAGAATATCCTAGTCACATACTAGCAACCACGTAGAACATCCTAGCAACACTCTAGCAACCACCCAGAGTACCCCCCTGAATCACCCAACATGGTGTATTTTATAAATAAAAGAACATTACAAAACACCCAGAACATTCTAGCAACACCCTAGCAACTGCTCAGAATATCCTAGTCACATACTAGCAACCACGTAGAACATCCTAGCAACACTCTAGCAACCACCCAGAGTACCCCCCTGAATCACCCAACATGGTGTATTTTATAAATAAAAGAACATTACAAAACACCCAGAACATTCTAGCAACAACCTAGCAACTGCCCAGAACACCCTACCAACCACCTAAAACACCCTACTGCCCATAACACCCTAGCAACAACCATAAACAACCCTAGCAACCACCCAGAAAACCCTAGCATCCACCTAGCAATGCCCTAGTAACCACCTAAATCACCCAGCATGGCATATTTTATAAATTAATAAAATAATTCTACAAAACACCCAGAACATTCTAGCAACACCCCAGCAACCATACTGAACACCCTAGCAACTCCATAGCAACCACGTTGAACACCCAACCAACCACCTAAAACACCCTACCAACAACCTAGCAACTGCCCAAAGCACCTTATCAACAACATAGGACACCCTAGCAACGTCTTACTAACCACCCAGAACACCCTAGGTGGTTACCTTACCCTAACCACAACCCTAGAATACCCTAGCAAACACCATTAGCAACCACCCAGAACAAAAGGCTACAAGATTTAGGGAAAAAAATCTAATTGCAATTTTAATATTTTTCAATTATTTGAAAAATATGAAATTTAATTTTTGAAATATGCGATTTACTTATTATACATAACTATAATGTTTTATTATTAATACTACATTTTATATATATATATATATATATATATATATATATATATACACATTTGTTTAATTAAATTGCGATTTAAAAAAATTGCGATTTGATTATTTGCATGTCGTGATTTCAGTTTTATTTTGATTAAACATGCTGCCCTACTAGATCACCCTAGCAGGCACCTAGCAACACCCTAGCAACCACCCAAAAAACCCCAGCATTATAGCAACAACTTTTGCACAGGCAAGCACCACTCACGTTTTATTCATAAATGTAAAAAGGTAGTTAATAAGAATTCTTTGATCACACCCGGTGTTTTCTTAACCTCAGGTCATTTTTTATAGCTACCCTGTACAATTCCTGTGTTTTAGAAAAAGTTATTTTCAAGTTTCATCAAAGATGTCTGTGACTCTGTGGTCTGGCTTTTGTGATGTTGTGCTGCGATGGTGGTCCGCTACTAGTTTAGTATATCAGTACAGCTAATAATGCACACTGCCCATGTATGTGTGCGTTGTTTTAAGTGTGACAATAGTTATATTTAGCTAAACGGGGTCCAGAGCACCAGCGGCTGCTGCACAGTTCCAGAGAGCGACAGTCAGGCGCCAGGATATCCCTGCTCAGGACGAGGAAGTGTCTGTAACTACCTGTTATGCAAACCCAGAGCCGCAGAGGAAAGACAGGGAGGGGGTGTGTGACAGTAAGGAGTGGGGTGGCCGAGTGTCAGAGTTATTCGACATGGACTTGAACGGGAATTGATGTTATTTTAAGAAGCTCAGACCAGTACAGAAGAAAGAAAAGTGGATGTATGTGACGCCATGGAGGAGCATGTTTAATCAGGACAGGTCTAGAATCTCTCAAAATGTGTGTTAGTGTGTGTGTGTGTATTATGGGTGGAGGAAACAAGTGTCCTGATTAACTGTCCCTGCAATACTGCGTATGTTTACACAATCTTAAGGGACAGGCTATGTCTGACAAAATGAAAACAATTATGTCCTCATACTGCCATATAAATTATAAACAAGCACAAACTGCTTCCTTGAAGTAAACGGGGAAACCCAGTCAGATGCAGGCAAACCATCAAGTCCTTATAAACATACGTACACCAGACTTTGCTACTCTAACAAGAGGCACATGCAAAGGCAATTTGCATAGTTTAAGTGCACTGACTAGACATTCACAAAACGCTGCCATTGAACAGGGACTTTCCCCCAGACAGTTGCTCAAGGGCACAAGGCTAGTTTCTTGTGTCCTTAATTTACAACTTATTATAGAGTACTTTGTGTTAAAGCGGATGTCTAATGGTATTTCATGCATTCTGACTTATTCACACTGTTAAAGAGTTAAAACATGGCCAAAGTTTCAAAAAAAACGAGTTGGACGTATGACGGAGTATTTCTTTGCCAAATACACTCCTTCTGGGTTTGTATAAGTTTCTGAAAGTTTTTTCCGAGTATGGCCCTGTATGACATCATAAAGGGCGGTATTCCTTGTACAGGCACTTCTCCCGGATGAGTGTGTGCGCACATCAACCAAAGCGAGAGCAAGAGCACGCCTATCAACAAGCTTCGTTCGGGTTACGCCACGGGTCACGGCACGCCTCCACGAGCTCGGCTGTTTTCAGAAAGAATCGGTACAGCGTATAAATCTGATAAAACTACAGACTCTTCGGAGATATGAAGGATGCAATACTACTCTATAGGTACTCAAGATTAACATGAGATTGGCAGAAACTGTGTGTTATGTTGCCTTTAAGGGTTAGTTCACCCAAAAATGACCCTTTTTTCAAATTTACTCACCCTCAAAGCCACCCTATGTGTATACGACTTTTTTCTTCTAGCCAAACACAAATTGCAGTTATATTAAAAAAACATTCTGGCTCTTCCAAGCTTTATAATGGGAGTGAATGGTACCACAGATTTTGAAGCCCAAAAAAGCGCATACATCATAAAAGTAATCCATATGGCTCCAGGGGGTTAATAAAGGCCTTTTGAAGCAAAGCGATGCATTTTTGTAAGAAAAATATCCATATTTATACTTTATAAACTATAATCACTAGCCTCCGGTAACGGTTGTACGCGAGTCTCGTTCCGGCGGAAGATAGACCTCTGATCCGACGCAAGAATCACCTAAGACAACAACAGAATTGTGACAGCCTTGTGCAAGTAAAATGATAAAGAACATCTGATTGATGTTTGTTTGAATCCTTATGACACCCTGACATGATGTTTCCACCCCCGATGGCTGTCAGGTCATGACTGACTAAATGTCATATTACTTCATGAAGAATTAGTACAATCAGCAAACACCCAGAATACCCTAGCAACCACTGAGCAACATCCTAGTAACCACCTAGAACTTGCTTCCATCCATGATGGGTGACAGGAAGTCAAGTGCGTCCCAATTCACGTAATTATGCACTATTCTATGCTGTTGTGTGGTATGAATAGTTTGAGTAGTGCGTTCACGCTGAAAATTCCAAATAGAATGTGGAATGTTGGACACCTCATGCACTCAACTGTCACAGCTTTAATTATGGTGGAGTGGGAGGGGCATCAGACTCTGATCTTGAATGACAAAATAACCTTATAAATTCATACACCACACGGTTGAGTACATATTTTGGATGCAACTAATGACTGACTAAATTACTTCATGAAAAATCAGCATATAAAACAAATCAGATTTATATGCAGTGTAATCAACAGGGCAGAATTAAATCCATTTGTTCAGACAATGTTTGGTATGTCTATCTAAATTATAGTTATAAAAGAGAAATTTCACCTCTGCTCTAGTCCATCATGACATCTCACCATAACGCTGAACTCATTAGGTGAATTAGACAACACAAGTCTCCATTTACACACTGGAACTGAAACCACACACACCTGTTCACCAATTCAACTTTAAATACACACTGAATGCCACATGAGTGTAAAAGAGTGAATTCAGACAGCTGTATATACAACTGCACTCTATGTGTAATGTTAGGGTCATGTCATGTGCCAAAATGACAAAAAACTACTTGAAATATAATCTGACTGAAACACATTTCTAAAATTGGACTAGGGTGGATATATGGATGTGATTTGGATCACGTCATGTTTTTTCTGTTAGACTACAGACTACAAACAACAAAACAGATTTGAAAGGGCTTTTTTATACCAAAAATAAAAAATAAATTTTTGCTGTCTGTCTGAACAAAACCGATCAAAAATAAACAGTCTATGAGAGAGAGAGCAATATGTAAAGCAAAGAGAGAAAAACATCTGTTCCTGAATAAATTTAATCAAGCTTGTTATTGTACATCATGTTCTAGTTCAATTGTACGAGTGTGTGTGAGTAAGAATCGTCAGATGAAACTGAATGAAACGGAGGGAAGGAAGGAAGAATGGAAGGATAGAGGAGAAAAGGAAGGAAAAGGGATGACATCGGGCCAAAAAAAAGCTGCATTCAGAATAAAAACAGAATGAACAAATGACTCGCTCGCTCTTGTTTCTGCCTAAATAAAACACGCGTGTAACATGATCTGAATCCTGTAACTTTTTCCATTTCGTTGCTCTCCTGCACTCAATTCATCTCACATCCTCTGCGTTCTGTATTTCTGGGAATCTACTGTTGTGTTTTCAGGCCACAGTTATTAATAACACATGTGCTCGGGGTCTTTACAGGAAGTTAGAGACGTACTACTCCTATTAGTCAAAACCAGCCAAAACCAACTCAAATTAGTCAAAAGGGAAGAAGATTGAACTATTATTATGGTTGTGATGAATTAAAGGAATGTTTCAGGTTCAGGCTCTATGGTCAGCTATGTGACATGCAGTCTAATGCCAAAGAAAATCATTGAGATTGTAAAAAACAAATACAAATGGTGTTTACAGTAATGCACTTGCAATAAAAGTCTATCGAGAAACAGCTTCTGGAGTGTGTTGAAGCAAAAATGAGCTGCTCCACAAATCTGTCATTTCTCATTTCCATCACAACCAAACAAAGTTCTTTAGAAAAACTCAATTATGCTTTAAAATGCATGATCTTTACATAACAAATACCAAATCAACTCGATACCAAATCAGTTAATACCAAGTCACAAATACCAAATCAACTCAAAAAAACAATCTGTCAAACTTCCATTTTCTGACGTATTTGCGAATGAAACAGCCATTGAACAAGAAAAACTTGGTCGTAGATTGGATTGTGAAAACTGAGTATTACATACCTAAATGAAGGCAGATATGAAAGCGACTGGCTTAACTGAAGACCAACATTGCATACGTCAAGTGAGCATAACACAAGAAAAACAAGTTATGACATTTTGATTAAAGTCTATGAAATCAAAACAATTTTTTATATATACACTCACCTAAAGGATTATTAGGAACACCTGTTCAATTTCTCATTAATGCAATTATCTAATCAACCAATCACATGGCAGTTGCTTCAATGCATTTAGGGGTGTGGTCCTGGTCAAGACAATCTCCTGAACTCCAAACTGAATGTCAGAATGGGAAAGAAAGGTGATTTAAGCAATTTTGAGCGTGGCATGGTTGTTGGTGCCAGACGGGCCGGTCTGAGTATTTCACAATCTGCTCAGTTACTGGGATTTTCACGCACAACCATTTCTAGAGTTTACAAAGAATGGTGTGAAAAGGGAAAAACATCCAGTATGCGGCAGTCCTGTGGGCGAAAATGCCTTGTTGATGCTAGAGGTATGCAGCAAAGCATTTGTGAAGCCACAACATGCACAACCTTGAGGCGGATGGGCTACAACAGCAGAAGACCCCACCGGGTACCACTCATCTCCACTACAAATAGGAAAAAGAGGCTACAATTTGCACGAGCTCACCAAAATTGGACAGTTGAAGACTGGAAAAATGTTGCCTGGTCTGATGAGTCTCGATTTCTGTTGAGACATTCAGATGATAGAGTCAGAATTTGGCGTAAACAGAATGAGAACATGGATCCATCATGCCTTGTTACCACTGTGCAGGCTGGTGGTGGTGGTGTAATGGTGTGGGGGATGTTTTCTTGGCACACTTTAGGCCCCTTAGTGCCAATTGGGCATCGTTTAAATGCCACGGCCTACCTGAGCACTGTTTCTGACCATGTCCATCCCTTTATGACCACCATGTACCCATCCTCTGATGGCTACTTCCAGCAGGATAATGCACCATGTCACAAAGCTCGAATCATTTCAAATTGGTTTCTTGAACATGACAATGAGTTCACTGTACTAAAATGGCCCCCACAGTCACCAGATCTCAACCCAATAGAGCATCTTTGGGATGTGGTGGAACGGGAGCTTCGTGCCCTGGATGTGCATCCCACAAATCTCCATCAACTGCAAGATGCTATCCTATCAATATGGGCCAACATTTCTAAAGAATGCTTTCAGCACCTTGTTGAATCAATGCCACGTAGAATTAAGGCAGTTCTGAAGGCGAAAGGGGGTCAAACACAGTATTAGTATGGTGTTCCTAATAATCCTTTAGGTGAGTGTATATATATATATATGCACGGAAGAATTGTTCACAATAAGACCACTAACATGCATTAAGAAAATAAATCTTAAGAAGATAAGAATGTATAAAAGTGCAAATTTCCTAAAATTTACAAGTTAAAAAAGTTCAGGCAAATTCATTATTTCAATACGCTTAAACTCTAGAAAAAGGTAATTAAAGAGATATGGTCAGAAAAAAAAAAAAAAAGATTGCTCCCTTAAATATGATGTCAAAAATATTTTAAATGTGGACAGTATGATATTCAACACCCTTAATTTCAATAAAAGCCAAATTTAGGTAGAATTTGAGTTGTTTTATTATTATCGAAATGTAATGGTGATATCTGGCAAAAATCAACTGATATTTTAATGATATTAAAAAATATATATATTTTGTATTTTAAAAGTTTTTTTGCATAACACATTAAAACAACTCAAAACAATAATCAAATAACGTGATAAGTCGGAATGAAATGAAAATTCACTCTTCTAAATGCATGAATCCCTTTATTATAAAAAATTAAATTCTATAAAACATGTTCTAATAAACCTAGGGGACAGAAAGATCCCCTAATTGAAGAATCAACCTTAAACAATGATGCTTTGGCTGAAACTAAGCCCTGTCTCTCTGTCTCCACAGGTTTTGTGCTGGTGATCGGTCTGGTGACGTTCTACAGGATTGGCCCCTACACTCACCTGTCCTACTCTTGCTACGTAAACATCGCTGCATGCTTGTTTGCCACGCTAGCGGCTGCCATGCTAATCTGGAATATTCTGCATCGCCGTGACGACTGTCTGTCACCGCCTGTCATTGTCATCAGTCGATCTTTGACCACACCCTTCAGGCCACGCCTAGACAATGACTACGTAGAGTCGCCGTGCTGACACACAAAGACACATCTCACCTGAGACAAAAGACATGATGGATATTTAGATGGGACGGACACAAAAGCCCATGGAGAGGATTTCAAACATTTTATGTGAAATTGATCTTCTGCTTAAAGGGACAGTTCACCCAAAAAGGGAAATTTGCTGTTAATTTGCTCACCCTTAGGCTATCCAAGATGTAGGTGTCTTTTTTTCTTCAGTAGAACAGTAAAGAGGATTTTTAGCTGAAACTGGGGTCCTTGGTGATTCATAAAATGCAAGTCAATGACTACCGTCACTTTGAGAGTAAAAAAAAAAACAGTGTCAAAATAAAATGAATACCCATGGCTCATGACGATATATTGAGGTATTATGAAATGAAACAATCGGTCTGTGCAAGAAACTGAACATTATTTACAACATTATTACCTGTAATCCACAGCCTCGACAAACGGTCCTGAGTGTGTTCATGACAGTGCTTCCTGTCCCATAATGACGTGTACGCAGGAGCGTTACTCAAACGTTGGGAATCTGTGAAAAGTAAATCGTCATAATGCGACAGGAAGCTCGCACTCCAGACTGTCATGAACGTGCTCAGGACTGTTTGCCGAGGCTGTGAATTACAGGTAATAATGTTGTGTTTCTTGCACAAGACCAATCGTTTCGCTTCATAAGAAATCAGGAGCCACGGGTATTCATTTTATTTTGCCTGTATGTGTTTTTTTTGACTCTCAAAGTGACGGTAGCCATTGACTTGCATTATATGAATCACCAAGGACCATGATTTCAGCTAAAAATCACCTAAAAAGACACCTACATCTAGGACGGCCTGAAGGTGAGTAAATTAACAGCAAATTTTCATTTTTGGGTGAACTGTCCCTTTAAGGACAAGGGCAGTGATCAAGTGACTGAAAAAAAGTGACTGGCTTCGGACTGAATGGAAGACTTTCGAAAATCCTTTAAACACAGAAGCAGGACTGTGGATTGTGAAGATTACAACCGACAGATAAAGATCAAGCTGGATCTTGACACGTTTATGTTCATAAGTGCACTTATGAGAAAGTAGAAGCACATGTATCTATTATAGTTCTATGAAACATGGATTTCAAAAGGAGTCTAGGCATTGAATATTGCTCCCAGGTCAATTGAATAGTCATTTACAGGCCGGCATTGAATCTGCACTTTTATACACTTATTTTCTGTGCTAATTTAAGAGGACAAATCTGCAGAATGGATTTAAATAGGTGACTTACACACCTATTTTATGTTCATGTCCAGATCACATTTTACTCCAAAATAGAGTCTACTTTAGGACTATTCGAATTCAATTTTTCAGGGAAATTTTGTATAAATTTGCTTAATTGCTTCATTTTGTTTAAGCAAAATATAATCTTTTCTTTACTGTGAGGAGATATGACAAATATGGTAAAATGTGTAAAATGTGTTAAACAGAGCTGATAGTATTAGCATATTATTCCAAAATATTCAATCTAATATGTGAGTGGATGAGATGGAAATCTGGTGGAGCAGATTCTGTGCAGGTCTGGGCATTTGGTACCAAAATTATTTTAGTGACTTCTGCCTGTTCATTCATCTCCATGTGACAATTCATCTGATATTATATAATCTACAAGACACCAATGAGGAAACTCTGCATAGTAACCATTAAGAAGGAGATGATCTGAAACTGGTCATAATTTTATGATAAACTGGAACTATATCAGTTCAGTATACAGTAGACACAATATTTGTTAACCTGTGCCTGTGGTACCCATATATGTGTATAATACAGAGGTATATTAAGTATATTATTAAAATTTCACATTTCACCCTGAGCGGGACTGATATATTATTATTGGAGTAATAAACAAAGCCATTCAATACACAAAAGGGGTTTTCTGGGATTGACTGTGTGTGAGAGAGATTGGTGAGCACAGCGGAGTCAAGGACAGTCTGAATGAGAGGAAATGAATGGAGACACACACACACACTCTACGATGACCCCCTGCTTCCAGACTGACATTTCAACATGAGGCTAATTAATGTTACTACACGCACATTATTAAGGGATAGTTCACTGGAAAATAAAAATCCTATCATTATTTACTCTGTATATAAACAACATTTTCGAGTGAACTATCCGTTAATCATGCACATAGTTTTTTTAAAAATGTGTCACGGTTTCTACAAAAATATTTAGCAGCACAACTGTTTCAACATAATATTAATAATAATATTAATAATAATGTTAAAAAATATTATTGATAATAATCATAAATGTTTCTTGAGCAGCAAATCATCATATTAGAATGATTTCTGAAGGATCATGTGACACTGAAGACTGGAGTAATGATGCTGAAAATACAGCTTTGAGCACAGGAATAAATTACATTTTAAAATATATTCAAATAGAAACAGTTATTTTAAATTTTAATAATATTTCACTGTATTTTTGATAAGACTTCTTTTAAAAACAAAAAAGTCTAACTTTTAAATGGAACTGTATATATACACATCATACATGTAGAATATATGCATATGAATTATATTAATGTATGAGGTGTGCTGATATTTCTGCTTTTTATTCTTAGTTATTTTATTAATATGTATTTTTATTGTATTTTATTTACACTTGCTCTTTCCCATACAGTGAAAGCAAGTCACCAGGGTTTGTCAATCTCCAAATAAGACAAAAAAGTAGCAAAAAATATAATAAAAGTGGTGCATATGACACATGCGCTATATTGCAAGTCTTTTGAAGTCATACAATAGCTCTGCGTGATTTTTAAATGCACTTAAAAATGTATTTTCCTCATTCATACATGGCGTGGCGAAATGACTATATATGATTATGAATATATTTATTACTTATAGGCAGGGCTCGACATTAAGCCTGTTCACGTGCTTGTCCTTCGAACAAGTTAAATCTGTCATTCACTTGTCCAAGTAAAAAATTTGCTTGCCTGGAATTTTTTTTTTTTGTTGTAAATATAATTTATTCCGAAGCAGTATTCTCACCCGTGTTCAATCAGCTTTGACATATTTAAATCTGCACATTTACCTTTTATAGAGGGCATTTTTTCCCCTAATCTTACTAAATATAGGCTATGCTTCGGCTTTCATTTTATATTCTTAAATTTGATTAATTAAATTAAATTAGAATAAGACACTATAGCGCTGTTACCAATCAAATTAAATAATTTACATTGAAAATAATGTTATGAGATTGTTTTAAATATTTTTTGAATATACAAATAAGAAATGTTGGTAAGAATGTTTAAACATGAAACTAAACTGCCAGTAGGTGGCGGCAGCTGACCGTCTTAATGAGTGAGTCATTGAGTCGATTCGTTGAAACGGCTGATTCATTCAAGATCGTTTATGAATAGGTCATTGAATCTTTGATTCAACCGATTCATTCAAAGCGCTGAATCATTCAGTAATGTTATGGTTCTGCTGTGATCTTTGTTTGGAACTATTTTCGCTGCTGAAAAAGAACAAAAACAGTCGATATTGCATCTAAAATGTAAGTGACAATGTTAATGTTAATAAATTGTTTATGGAACTGTCATATGAAATCAGTGTCACATTTTCAATCATGATGACATTCAGGAAAACAGCACTCTTGGTCGTGTGATGTTGAAAAAAAATCCACTTGTCCCGGACAAGCGTTAATGTCGAGCTCTGCTTATAGGAATATAGCAGGGATATCGTAAGGAAAATGCTAACTAAGGTGCCTTTTAATTCTTTTTTGGAGCTTCACAGCCTCTGATTACTTGCTTTTATTGTATAAAGAAAGTCATACAAATTTGTAATGATATTGAAGATGTATGTATAAATAACCGAATTTTCACTTTTAGGTGAACTAACCTTCAAAAGGTGAAATGTTAAAGGCCATTAAAACAAATCTGACAGTACGTGACAAACCCAACAGGGATCCGTCACAGTTCATGAGAATTTGATTGTTAAAGATAGGCATCAATAGATCACTCAGCTCAAGCTATTTTCCTCTCCTCCGCATTTCATCTGTTGCTAAAACGAACTAAAACAATACAGCCGGAATGTACAGTACACACACCCCATACAGTCATGGAAATCTGTGTCTTTTACAGTAGTGCTCTCATACACACAGGCGTCTTTTGGGAAGCTGTTACACACACCTACATATAAACATCAGTAACCTTACAAGCACGCGAAGTACAATTACAATTCCCATTATAAACATGAAACACACACACACCCTTCCCAAAAGTCACTTCTGTGTATTTCATTTGAACAGGGAGACGGCAGTGTGTGTGCGTGTCTGTTTAGATCACTATATCCTCTCTGGAAATATGACTGGAACTACATTTTGTGTGTCTGAAACCAATGTCAACACACATGTCATATAAATGTATGACTCACCGTTACCTCATTTATCATTGGTAAATAATTTTTATGATAAAGATCATTTTACATAACATCTCCCTTTTCAGGGTAATGGATGGTAAACGGTACGCATGCCATCTGGCACGTCCTCCTCATACACCCAGAATGTAGGCAGGCAGAACGCAGAGGATGTTTCACTCAATCACAGCGACTCACTCAAATACTTGTGTAAGGCTGGCCACACACTTGAAGATTTTAAGCCAGATTTTGAGCCTGATTTGCACCCCCAAGCGATTCTCGCAAACAACTTTTTGTCTAAAAAAATCCTTAATTGTGTTACGATTCATTTACTGCTCAATTATGATTATTTTACCGCTCCCGATTGCATCAGAGCCGCACAATCCCAAATTGTAAATATCAAACATGTTTGATATTTATGACTCTTGATCGGGCTGCCTCTGACGTGATACCCGCGATAGCTAATAAGAGCGAACAAGCTTCTGGATGTTGCGTGCTTCTATAGCTGAAACTTGGAAGATCCCCCATATTCTTTTTCCCTCTCCTTCGTTTAACAAAACTCATGCCAGGAGAACCAGCTGATGACATCGATCGTCCTCCATTTGTTTTTCTTCTCATGTCATGTTTGATCTCGTGAGTCTCCGTGAGATATCGTCTCTGTGGAAATGTTACTACAATCGACAGGGGTGTGGTCTTGCGGTCCAGACAGGTCTTCTAGTGTGTGCATTCGAAGGATTATGATGTTAAAAATTGGTTGAAACTGCCCTTATGCCCACAGTTTTAAAATTGGTTAAGATTTGAAAATCATCTAGTGTGTCCCAGGCCTAAGCTGCCTACCTAGACAGCATTTTTAGTTGTGATGGGCCAATATATTGACCAGGACATTAATTGGCCAATATTTGGTATTATCAGCAGCAGCCAATTAGTCATCTACTGACATTTTCAAATATTTTGAGAATTCTGATCAGTGTTATTTATTATTTATAACACTATAGCATGTATTATTTTGAATTAGCTTTTATTTTTTATATTTTCAGTCTTCATTTTAATTTTAGTGTAATTTTTAGTAATTTTGTTTTGTGCTTTTTTTTTTTTTTTTTTTTTTTTAGCGTTAATTGATATTTATTTTTAGTAATTTAATTATTTTACTTGAACATTTTATTTCAGTTAGTTCTCATTCTCATTTTTAAGCTTTTAGGTTTTTCATTTAATTTATTTTATTTTCAGCTTTGTTTTTCAATCAATTCAATTTTTAATAGTTTTGAGTTAACAATAACAATTGTTAGTATCTTTTTTGAGTATCTGCAATCAATCATCCTGCTTTATAAATATTATAATCTACCACTACAGTAGTTTTTTGGCCATTAAATTCATGTTTGACACACATATGATTCTCAAAAATGCTGTGTATGTAGGCAGCTCATTAGGTTTTAAAACACAACATCTATTATCACACAAACTATACACTATAACACATGCATGATATGTACATTAGTACACATACTTTGATAAGTACAAAAAATAAGTGCTGACATCTGAAGGGGCCGTTCACGGAGAACGAGTCGGCGTGCAACAGTCTGACTGCAGAGCCGCGGCGCTGTTAAATGGAAAATAAGGCATGGTTTTAAAAGTACTAGACTACTTTTAACCTGACATGGCGTCTTAAAATGTGGCAACTGGCTTTTAAAGGGAATGGGAGATGAGACTCTGATTGGTTTATTGCACGTTACGCCCAAGACGCACCCATGACTCATTAAGAGACTAAGGACAACCCTTTTGGACCACGCGACCGTTTTTTCCGTCGTTAATCTAGCAAAAGTGGATTCGGACACGCCCTAAGTGCACCTGCGCCATGCACTTCAGACCATGCGCTCAGATCGTTAAAATAGGGCCCCATGAGTACATGTACCTCTTGATGAGTTTGATGGCTTTAAATGCTTCGTCCATGTCCCCTATAGTGAGGTAGAAGCTGAAGTTCAACATGGCGTCTCGGGTCTGCTTCTCGCAGCTCTCCAACCCCACAAAGTCTCGAAGGGCTCGCTGTACCACCATCTGAGGGGACGACGGCACCTGGGTCGTGGTGGCGGCAGTCGAGACCACCTGCCCCTGATCTCCACCCTCACCCAGCTGAGAGGACAGAGAGAAACGTTCATTAACGATAAACCTTTATCAAAACGCAAACAAATTCAGAAAGATGAATGAAGAGCGAAAGAGTGATGTGTATCAAATGGAGGATTCTTTTGCCAAATGACCGCTGGGTGATTGTGATGGTACTCACGTCAGGGAGAACGACTCCCCCCCTCCGAAATAAGAGCTTAACAGCAGCAGGACAGTCAGAATGAAAATCAGAATAAGAAGAATAAAAGGATGCATGCAAGAAATACAGAAAAATGTATGTAAAGGAGTGAGAAATAGAGACGCATACAAGATTCACAGAGAAGCAGGAAGAGGGGAATGAAGGGTTCCTGTGTGTTCGTACCTTACAAATATAATAGTAATACGGTGTATCTAGAGCCAGTAGAGAGAGCAGCGTAGCTGGTTTAGGCTGCGAGTCCTGCAGGAGGAGACCATGTTCCTGTGTCACAAAGAACGTCACCACCATCACGTCTTCCTGCCAGGGAAAACAAAAAACACTTTTTATATATTTTAACTCATTTATTTAGCCCTCATAATGTATTCAGTTTTCAATTTTCAAATTCCTAGAAATAAAATTCAAATTTCTAAAAATGCATAGTTTTTAGTACAGAAAACAAACTTTGCAAATGAGCAAGGACTATCAAAAGTATCTTTTTTTTAATAGATTTTTAAATTGTTTAAATTATGAATATGAGAATATGAAAAAAAAAAAAAAAAAAATAAGGTAATAAATGTAGAGCCGAGCCCAGTTAACAGGTTAAACTAATGAATTTCATATTCATTATCATGTTGTATTTTACCTTGTCTGTTTGTGATTGGCTGCTGCTGAGGAGGTCAGAGTTCACAGGAACTGTTTCACACACAAACAGACGTGGCTCATTCTCGTCCCAGAACTGAGAAACAGGGCAGCGGGCGGCCAACTCCCCCTCACATCGAGTCCTTAAATTTAAATAAAATTTTTCACAATGATAGTTTGCTTATCCATATGCACTTGCATCATCTCTGTTCCTGTGAGACCATGCAATATGTCGTCTCACGGTACCTTTGACTGTCGTCGGACAGTGCGAGGCTGCTCTCTGGCCTTCCTGTGAAAAAGTCGAAGTAAGACAGCGTGTCCAGCTCGATGTCATAGAAATACACTTTGTTATCTGGCCGCCCGTTCACCTACGATGCACAAACACAACTTCTTCTTAGACGAGAGACATTGGCAAAACCTGCACATAAAAAAATTAAAGGATCTATCTATCTACCTACCTACCTACCTATCATCTATCTATATTGTGTGTTTCAAGCTCCGTTAGGCTGCCAGTTTTTGATTCTGTCAGTAATGTGCTTGTCTCAATGAGTAAGACATGCAGGTGTAAGAGTGAAAATAAGTGTAAATGCTTGCGATACTGACGTTGTATCAAGAGGATTGACCCTCACATAAAAAAATGATACCAAATGTTTTAACCATTACTTTTCTTACTTATTGTGAAAACGAATGCACTAAATAAACCTAGTGGGGAAAAATGAACTGACAGATTTCATTCAAACAGAGAGAGCTGATATTGACAGAGACAGAAAAATCACTATTTTACTATGTACAACACACACTATATTAAAGGCACAACTAAACATGACATTTATTAATGTGGGTTTGATTATGTGAAGATTGTTTTAAGTTCACTTAAATTAAAAGTTATAATATTTTTTAAGCCTATTAAAAAGCCTGAAAACCGATGGATTTCAATTATACTGTAACGTTGAATGGCTATAATTACTCATTTCATCCCTAGAAATTTAAAAGAGACATCAGTAGCAGTATTAGTTCTTTATACTTCATAGTACTTAGTAAAAAGATGCCATTAAACAAATATAAAAAAATATACCATCTTCAAGTTGTTTCTACATTAATTTGGAGATTCAAATTTTAATGTTAGGTGTGATTAATCACAATTAATTACAGAAAAATGTGCAAATAATTAGTAACATTTTAATTGGTTGACAGCACTAAATTAAATGATCTAAATCACAAAATTTTTAATTATTTAGTTAAGGTTTCTTACAGCCATAATTAATTTTTTTCATGACCATTTCCACCTGCTGCATTTCTGCAGTTTAGTTTCAAAAAATGATCTTAGTCGACTAAGAAAGAGGCTTTGCATTGTGAACATCAAACTTGTAATTCAAAAGAGCAAAATCCTGTTTTCCATTATAGGGTCCCTTTAAGAACTGTCTTTTATACCTGTGTAACGAGCACGCTCAGCTGACTGCCGCTGGCGTTGCATTTGACTGATCTCAGAACGCCCAGGTCAGGAATGAGCTCACAGAGGTTCTTCGTGACGCCCAAGGCTTTGGCCTCCCTGTGCACACAAACACACACACATTATACACACATATATACATTTACACGTTTGTGTAGAACTGAGTGTGTGTGTTTACCTGCGTGTGAGGTTAAAGACTCTGACGTGAGAGGTATCTGTTCCCACAGCCAGGTAAGATCCACACACACTCAGCAGTGTCGGGTTTCCTTCTGCTTCAGAAAACACCAGCAACTGTTTCACGGTGCCCTGGACACACACAAATATACACTTAAGAAAAACAAACTTAGAATTGTGAACATTCACTGCAGGGGTCGACATTAAGCCTGTTCACGTGCTTGTCCTTTGGACAAGTAAATCTGTCATTCACTTGTCAGAGTAAAAAAATAGCTTTTTTTAAGTGTTGTAAACATAATTTATTCTGAAGCAATAAATTCTCACCAGTGTTTAATCAGCTTTGACATATTTAAATCTGCATATCTGTGATATTTTTACCTTTTATAGAGGGTACTTTTATTTTTTCCCTAATCTTATTAAATATAGGCTATGCTTCAGCTTTCATTTTATATTCTTAAATTTGATCAATAAATTAAATTAGAATAAGACACTATAGGGCTGTTACCAATCAAATTAATTTACACTGAAAAATTACAACTGCTTTAAATAAGGTTATGAGATTGTTTTAAATATTTTTTGAATATACAAATAAGAAATGTTGGTAAGAATGTTTAAACATGAAACTAAACTGCCAGTAGGTGGCGGAAGCTGACCGTCTTAATGAGTGAGTCATTGAGTCGATTCGTTGAAACGGCTGATTCATTCAAGATCGTTTATGAATAGGTCATTGAATCTTTGATTCAACCGATTCATTCAAAACGCTGAATCATTCAGTAATGTTATGGTTCTGCTGTGATCTTTGTTTGGAACTATTTTCGCTGCTGAAAAAGAACAAAAACAGTCGATATTGCATCTAAAATGTTAATGTTAATAAATTGTTTATGGAACTGTCATATGAAATCAGTGTCACATTTTCAATCATGATGGCATTCAGGAAAACAGCACTCTTGGTCGTGTGATGTTGCTTAACTGTATCATATGTTATAAATATAAAAAAACAAATTTTTACCGCAGTGTGTTAACTGAGTTTCTCTTTGTGAGAGCCGCTCATTTGTTTCGATTTCTCCTCGAGAGGCTGCGCGAGCGTAAACAGCGCAACCTTGTTACCGTCAGTACATTATATATTATATTATTATCCACTATTGATCGCCTCTTACACTAAATTAATGCAGAATCATTCTTGTATTTTGGTGATTCCCTAGTTATTTTTTGTTATTGACATTTTAATCAGGCTACTTGTCCGGTCAGGCAAGTAAAATTCTCTTTCACTTGCCCCTTCAAAAAATCCACCTGTCCCGGACAAGCGTTAATGTCGAGCTCTGCACTGTGTACAATGTGTATTTTTTTACATGTTAAAGAATGTGAGTGAGTGTAGAGTTTGTGTGCGTAAGTGTGTTTATGAACATCACTTCTGTTTCATAGGTCAGTGTGTGTGCGAACCTGTGGTGTGCGGATCTGGACGCGGTTGGGTTCTATGGTATAAATGTTTTCATCATGTAACGCAAGAGCAGCAGACTCACACTGGAAAGAACCTGATGAAAAAAAAACAGAATTCATCAGAAAATGACTCAAGTACTGCCATATAAGGTCCAGATTCTGTGTTGCTGCACATCCGTCATGCTCTATTAGTACCTGTGCTGTGTAGTGTTTGTCCTGATGGCTCATACACTGTGATACATTTCCCATTCCACACCGCAACCATATCCTGTATAAACAAAAATGATGTTGAAAAATTTGCATTTTTATTAATTAATCTATTTAATATAAATTAATTTTCTTGTTCTGCGAAAATTGTGGACATAAATTTCACTGGTCCTGGCAATAAAAAAGACTGTCTACATTCATCATATCATCTTGTGAACAATGATGCTGACTTGTATGTTTATGATAAAATCATAACAATGTTTGCATAATGAGGTAATAATTAGAATGAGGAAATCTAGAAAAGGGCTTTGCGTTAAAAGCGTCTGTGTGAATGTGTTACCTTGGTGACTTGCACGGCTCTGATGTGTGTGTCTGTGTGGAAGGTGATGTGTGTGTTGGTGTTGAAGTTGGCCAGGCTGAGCTGTGTTGGTGTGAGCTGCACTGCAGCCATCTGCTGGCTGTAATGAGAACACATCACATGCTCTGATAGAATCACCACACAGCTGCTGCTGCTGCAGACGGCCAACAGATGAGAACTCGAGCCCCACTGCAGACAGAGAGACATGGGGAGAGAGACTTCAGTAATGCTATTAATTCATGTTATATTATTGGAAATATCCCTGAATATACCGCAGAAGGGTTCTGTACCTGTAGCAGTGAGATGTTTCCTTCCACCTCTGCTGGTGTCTGGAGTTTCCATTGTGTTTTTGTGTCTCCTTTCGGATCACTCACCGTCACCATGTGCCACAGAGCAACACGGCCCATGCTGGTACCTGCCGCAAGAACTTCTGCAAATGAAGATCAGATTAGTTCTGAATAAAATAACAGCCTTATACATTTCATCACTATCCCATGAAAATTAAACATACAAGGCTGCAAGTTAAGCATGTCAACATCAAACAAGTAGTGAGTATAAAATCATGTTCACATTTACGGAATATTTTTATCTAAAAGGTACATACAGTGCATTCAAGCTATACATTTTATCAGTACATGCATGCCCTGGGAATCAAACCAATGACCTTAGCGTTGCTAGTGCAATGCTTTACCAGGTCATAAAGAACTCGTTCTATCAAATGTGATTTTTTTTTTTCAGTAAAAATATCTAAATATCCTTAAAACAAGATACATTTACTTACATTTTACATTTTCTTGTTTTTGCAAAAAATGTAACAAAATTTTGTATATCTAACACAAGTTTCTGCATAACAAATCTATTTGCAAATGGTGTAAGAACATTAGACTTAATTCAATACCGTTTAAAAGTTTTAGATCGTAAGATGTTTTTAAAAGAAGTCTCTTCTGCTCACCAAGTAAAAACAGTAATATTGTGAAATATTTTTACACTTTAAAATAACTGTTTTCTATTTGAATATATTGTAAAGTGTAATTTATTCCTGTGATCAAAGCTGAATTTTCAGCATCATTACTTCAGTCTTCAGTGTCACATGACCCTTAAGAAATCATTCTAATATGATGATTTGCTGCTTAAGAAACGTTTATTATTATTATCAATGCTGATAATGTTGATTTTGTAACATTATAAATGTCTTTACTGTCACTTTTGATCAATTTAATGCATCCTAGCTGAATAAAAGTATTCAATTTTCAACAAAAAAAAAATCTTACTGACCCCAAACTTTTGAACGGTAGTGTATAATGTTACAAAAGCTTTCCATTTCAGATAAATTATATATAGAGAGATAGAGTGGAAGTCTTACGTTTAGAAGTGCAAAAGGACACACAGTTGAGCAGCTCTCCTTTCTCAAAGCCCAGAGACTCATCCAAAGATAGAGCGTAATGATCGTCCAACTCCACATCCCACAACCTACACAAACACACACACACACACACCACCCTCAGAACACCTCAGGGCATCTGTTGAGAAACTATAAAAAAAAAATTTATATACTGTAAAACCAAACACAGAAGACTCAAATTTGATGTTAACCTGATGTGTTGTTCTCCTGATGCTGTGATGAGCAAACCGTTTTCTGTCCACACAATGTCTGTGTGCTGCCCACCTCTGCTACTGAGCTTCACCTGCACACACACCAGGGCTATTATAGTTAAAATAAAATATATATATTTTTTAACTTTTATTTCAGCTAATTACCAAGGCTATATAGACATATTTAAGTAAACAAAAACTTATAAAAACAACAAAATTACTAAAACTAAAATGAAAAACAGAGGATATAAAAATAAAAACTAATTCAAAATATTAATAAAAAACTATAACAGTATTTGAATTATATTAAAATAACACTGACACACATTCATCTCTGTCTGGTTTTTGCGGCAGTATACTGATATCTGATTGGCTGTTAAATAGTCCTTGTATATGAAGTGTTATCTGATTGGCTGTTACCTTACTGATCTCCTGAGCCAACCCTTCTGGCCCAAGACTGAACTGAGAGAGCAGCAGTGATTCTGTTACCACGGCGAGAACGGCTCTCCTCTTGGAGTACCACATCTTCTGTACCGCACTCTCAACGGACAGCAACGCCACACTCCGCGCCTGCTCATCCACACTGTACACGCTCCCTAAAACACACACACACGGTTTGAACAAACCCAGAGCAACAGTACATCATCAGTAAACATCCTGCCATCTCTCACCATCAGCTGCACTGATGTAGAAGGCCAGTCCTTCCTGTGATCCCAGTGCAAACGCTGCTCCTTTATTGCTCTTCTTCCAGTTAAACATGTCCAGAGCGCTTTCATCCCCGCTAACAGCAGCACGGGCCAGCATCGCCACATCTCTACAGATATAGATTTAAACACACACAGTAGGATTCTTATACCAGATACTTTCTTACCAAAGCATCTAACAATAAGAAGTGGATACACAGTGTAGCAACCCTTGTGAAAAAGAGGTAAACTGTAGCATACTTTTAAAAAGAGTGCTTCTTAGAAAAAAGTGTGAACTTAATTGCATGTTACTTGCAACTAAAAGAAAAAGTATTATAGTTTACATTTATATAAAATGCAATTAGCTGTAATTTAGAGTGCTGCCCCCCCCCACTAAAATATAATTAAAAACCACATTGTGTATTGTAAATAATTTAATGATATATACTTAAAATAATTATGTAAGTAGTAAAACAATACAAACGCAAACAGGGCAAAAATGAGTTTTAGGTTTAGAAACATTTTGAGTCCCCCCAATCTTGCCTCACAGTGGTTTGGTCCACCACGCACCTCACCTACACACACACACAAGTCCGGGAGTAGTTGTAGAACTCCAGTAGCCTGTTAAGGCCATTTTATTCACTTTAAACATCGGATGAAGTGATTCTTTTCTCTTAAATACAGACGACACTGAGTTATTAATAAATTAGCAATGACAAAAATGATGATAACCGATGTCCCCCACTACAACTAACACATCGATAAGCCTATGTGTGAACTGATATTAGGCTAATACTGTAGATCTACCGCTGTGTTGGGTTTTGCTCAATACTATGTGGAAGAAGCAAGATAATTTAATAATTATATTACCGTGTGGTGAACCTATGATAACTAATATTTAAACAACTATTGCTTTGTGTTGTTGGTCAGATAAAATTACAAAGAAAAGAAAAATGGACATAAGATCATTTTTCAGTGCAACAAAACGCCACAAATATCCTAACAAGTACAATTTTGGCTGTACTATTTGTGTCCCCTTCAAAAATTGCCCATGAGAAATTTTATGTTTATTGTCCCCCCCCCAACTGTTAGATGAAATTTACGCCCATTGCTTTAGCATATTAGTCAACGCATCAAAATAAGTGCACTTCTTTAAGCATGACAGAAGATTAGTAAAACAATGATTTTAAAATGTACTTTAAAGTAAAACTTTTATTTTATAACTTAAAACTTAAATTATAACAATGTGCACTTTTTGACAGTGAACTTAAGTGTGTTAAGTCATGAAAGTGTAGTCTAAGTACACGGAGGGACAGAACGCTCTCAGATTTCATCAAAAAGATCTTCATTTGTGTTCCAAAAAAGGAATAAAAAATCTTACGGGTTTGGAACGACATGAGGGTGAGTAATTAATGACAGAATTTAAAAAACATATATATTTTTTTTTTTAAAAAATACACCTTTAAGATGCACTACAAGTACACATTCAATGCAATTAAGTGCACTTCTTTTTCACAATGGAAACTAAGGAAAGAGATACAATAAGTTCACAGTAACGATTCAAATGCGGTTTAATTGAAATACAACTCAAAATTCCCTCTCTAGTCCAGCTAGAACATTTACTGACACTAAACTGTATCATCATCATGGTATTGATGTGATGTTCAATGAGACTCACTCAGCAGGCGGTGTAGGTCTGAAGATGCAGTACGTCAGTGGTTTACTGTAGTCATGTTTAATCAGAGGAGATCCCTGCAGTTTCCCTCTAGCGTCCAGTCTCCACACCGCCATTACACCTGCCTGAAACATACACTCACATAACTCAGTGCATGTAAACTTTAAACATAAGCACTTAATGTATTATATATATTATATATTGAAATATGTATGCAATGAAGGTGAATGTGTGTGACCTGATCTCCCGTGACCAGTCTGCTGCCATTACTGCTCCACTCCAGCACTGTGATGCAGGCGGTGTGTGTGTTGTTGGGCAGGGGTGTGTGTTCGCCGGAGGGGTGTGAGAGGAGAACGGTCTCGCCCGTCTCCCACCCCACCGCCAGCAGGGGTTTAGTCGGGTGCCACTGCAACAATGAAGGGCTGAATCCCCGTTCCACATGACACAGCTCAACATGCTCCCCCTAATGACACAAACACAGATATTACAGAGCACATCATCACTGATACTATTTCATAAAAGAATATCGGATCTCTATTATAAAATAAAACAATCTCTGGTTAACTATTAAATATTAGGTTAACTATTTAGGTTAAGACTGAAATGATAAAACAATACATATAATACCGATTAAAAGCTTGGAATAATTACGATTTTTTTCATGTTTTTTGAAAGAAGTCTCTCATGCTCACAAAGGCTGCATTTATTTAATAAAAAATACAGTACATACAGTAATATTGTGAAATATTATAACAATTAAAAAAAACTGTTTTCTATGTGAATATATTGTAAAATGTAATTTATTTCTGTGATCAAAGCTGAATTTTCAGCATCATTACTCCAGTCTTCAGTGTCACATGATCCTTCAGAAATCATTCTAATATGATGATTTGCTGCTAAAGAAACATTTCTGATTATTATCAGTGTTGAAAACAGTTGTACTGTTTGATATTTTTGTGGAAACTGTGATACAATTGTTTCAGGATTCATTTTTATTTCAAATATAAATCTTTTGTAACATTATAAATGTCTTTACTGTTACTTTTTTATCAATTTAACGCATCCTTCCCAAACTTTTGAATGTATATCACAGTTTCACAAAAATATGAAGCAGCACAACTTATATCAATATTGATAATAATAAGAGTGTTTTGAGCATCAGATCAGCATATTAGAATGATTTCTGAAGGATCATGTGACACTGAAGACTGGAGTAATGATGCTGATCTTAAAAAAATATTAACAAAGAAAACAGGTATTTAAATTGTAATAATATTTCAAATTTTTTATAAAATAAATCTAGTAGACATCTTTTAAAAACATTAAAAAATCTTACCGACCCTTTTGAACAGCTGTGTATATATATATTGCTGAAAATGTATATTATTGTTACGTTTATAAAGTATTGTAGATTTACGGGTTTTGTAGATAATGCATACATGCAGTGACAGTGTACAGAGATCATCTCACACCTGTTGCAGGTAAAGATCCACGCAGCCCCCGCTGGAGGCATTCACAGAGCCCACGGCCAGCACACACACACTGGGATGCCATGAGATGAGGACCGCTGCTCCACTGCTGTCAGGGGCCTCCACACGATGATCAAAATACACAGCCATGACTTACAGATCTACAAAAATATAATTATTAGACTGTATTAATATAATAAAGCACATCTTACAGCAGTCATCTTTATAATATTTATTGAAAACCTAAATATGACAGCTACTGTATCTAGATGGTTTAGTGTAGTGATAGTAAAGTATTGTGGTGGTACTATGGTATTTTGATACATACAGTGTGTTTACCATATCCACACACAGTGGTATTTAAATGGTAATATAATGTACTTAACATAATATTTTCTTTAAGGTAGTATCCAAAAACAAGCATGTTACTATGAGCAAAAATATGGTATTTCTACATTGGTGTGACTCCTCAAAGTTAACGGTTTGCTGCTCTGATAAAGTCGAAGATACGATGCATTTCTAAAGCTAGGGAAACTATTGTGGCAATATCTCGTGCTATTTCAATGTCATTGGCGAAATGTAATGGTGAATGTTGTTTACATCTGTTTAATGTTAGTCAATCTACCGCTAGCCGTGTTAGCTAATCCACACCGAGGCCTGCCGCTTTAAAAACGCTTCAAATAACGACTGTTTAAATTATTTACCTGAGACCTCTTCCACTCAGCACTGCCGTTATGACCGTGTGTTTTTTGCGCAGCATATGTATGATTTTGATAATAAAAAAATGAAATTAGCCCTTCGAGTTTTACGACGCGCCTTTAGCCGTGAAGCGTCTTTTTCGGTTGCCCAGACAACGCCAAGGGGAAGAACCGCGAAGGGGTGGGGCTAAACGCGGGAGTTGCGTCTCAACCAATGAGGTGAAGCGAGTAGAATGGCTAATAAGGTGTTTCGTTATTATGGTTTCAGCACATGTGATTCGGAGTCAGAACAAGTCTAATCAGAGGGCATTAGGGTAACCACAACTTGATAATGTGTTTGCCGTCTATAACCAACACACAACCCATTGAAAACGTAGAGGATATTAGATATCACCAGAGTGAATATGGGTAATAATAAAGATAGGATATTAGACATATCCAGAGTGAATATGGGTAACAATAAAGCCATCCTGTGTGAAATAGTGGAGAGTTACAGATTTCGGTAACCTGTTACACTGTCTTGTCAGATTTGGTAACCCTGCTGTATGTCTGGTGCTTTTCACATCAAAGCAAAATGCTTTCTAGGATATTAAGTAGAGAAGGTTAGACATCACCAGAGTGAATTTTTGGTAACAATAAAGCCATTCTGTGTGAAATACAGGGGGGTAACAGATTTAGGTAACCTGTTACACTGTCTTGTCGGATTTGGTGACCTGTCTGTTGCTATTCACATCAGAGCAGAATGCTTTCTATGATATAAAATAGAGGAAATTAGACATCACCAGAGTGAAGTTAGGTAACATTAAAGCCATTCTGGAAGAAATAGTGGAGAGTTACAGATTTCGGTAACCTGTTACACTGTCATGTCGGATTTGGTGACCCTGCTATATGTCTTTTTCTGTTCACATCAGACTAAGATGCTTTCTAGTACATAAAATTGAGGTTAGGCATTCCTTTAAGAGCATTACAGACAGTCTGTCCATAATAAACAATTAAAACTTCCAGCTGCATCCGGATGGACTGGACCATTTTAATGTATTTCATGTATAAATAACAATCAGAAAAGTGACAGAGCAAGCAATAGCACTCAGAAAGTTTGCATTGTAAGCGTACAATTATTTCTAAATTTGGCAATAAAGTAGTCTACATGCTTTCATATTCTTATTACATTCATATTGTGGGGTCAAAAAATATGAGATCACGATTGAAAATGCATTAATTTTGCATTCTTTTCTAATTATTATTCTTTTTCAATCAGCACTGGAGCTACATGAACAAAACCTGATGATTGTGTTCTCCGTTGTGATTTGAGAATGCTTCAAATAGCATTTTGAGCTTCAGTGGAAGCAAGAACATCTGACCTTCTGATCTAGAAATCTGTGATCTGAGCTCTGTTTTACCATATTTAAAGCCATTATGGAGATTTTTCTCCAAAGCACAGCACAAAATGTAAAAAATTGTTTTGAGGGCAGAAGTATTAATGTCCCCAAAGAGTTCTTTATTTTACAGTCACTAAAACATTAAGTACAAAAACAAAGAACATGAAATCCAAAGAGCAATGCCACATAAATTAGGGAAGCATCAGGTCAGGGTCATAAAATCTCCCAGATCTTCGCAACTCCAGACGAGTGTGTTATATTGTCAGCATCTCTATTGTTTCCTGTTCACCTGTTATTCTTGCCATGAGTGATAATATATCTAAGGCATCAGAAGTGGAGAGATGCACTCATCATGATTCCACATCTGGGATCTGCAGCTGAGATTTGAGGTTTTTGTCCAACAGTATTAAACTCTGTACTGCCAAACTCCTGCAGTCTGCGTCACAGTCATTCTCTGCCACATCTGTGCACAATAACACATTTATCAATAACACGCAAATACACACATCACACATATAAAGAGTCATAAAAACACTCTCTACCTGCAAGCCAGGCTCTGGTCTCCATCAGGTCGTCACCGAGCTCTGCGAGTAAGTTCTCACGGGGCATGCTCAGAAACACAGCACAAACTGCAAACATAACGCCCCTCCTCACCATCCTACAGTTAAAGCAAGAGAGAGCATGTGATGACATGTATATGCATATAATATAACGCGTACTGGAACACAAACTTACTGGTCAGTGTGGAAGCGCACGACCCAAACAAAATCCAGCAGACCTCTGCCCATTTGAGATGCAACCTAACAAAAAGACACCAATGATTATATGTATAAATGTATGAGGGTATATCGCTCATAACAGGGCTGCATGATTTGAGGAAGCAGAATTTACTGTGAACCGAGACACTGAAAACACATGCGGATCATGAGCTGCTGATGTGTAAAACAACACAGTGCCACACTTCACTCTGAAAGACGCAGCGCATATATTTATTTAATTAAGTTGCAGCTTTTGCAATTTGATAAATCACTCAAAATCCATATTGCAATTATGGTTATGGTTTTATTGCAATTAATTATATAGCCCTGACATTAAGACTATGTTGTTCATTTATTTAAATGGCATTCTATAATACTGCTCATACTATTTCTTCAGTATGTGTACTGTGCACAATATGCAAAATCTTCTTTATGCATGGAAAACCCAATAATCTACATCATTTTCCAAAAGGTGCAGTAAGCATAGCATACTATGTTGGAAGACTGTATTCGACAATGCAATGTGCTTGATCTTCCATTTGCATTAAAAGGCAAAATAACTGCATTCATTTCCAAAATGATAACTGGATGCATGTGTCTAACACAGCATGTTAAAGTGTGCACATATTGTGTAATGCATATTGTGTTTGTGTATGCTTTTACAGGTGCATTGATGGCCAGGTGCATGAGCAGCCCAAGTGTGTGCAGCAGCCTTCCTAACACCAGATGATCACTCCCCAGAAGGTCAAAGGTCACCTGCGGCCTATAAGAGACATGAAATCATTGCAATAATGTAAGCAAGCGCTTATTTATTTAGCACTATTCTAGATGATTTTGTCACATAGCTCTTCACAATATTGAACCACTAAGAGACCTGTCATAGTTCCTGAGCAGTGGGAAGAAGAAAAATCCAGCGACTGGAGCATAACGGTTGGGAACAGCTTTGACGGGTTGAGTCCCACCCTGAGCAGAACAAACAAAACGCATTATTAGACATCAAATCACTGTTTAAGTATAATAAACACCTTTCTGACGCTGTCTCACCTTGCTAATTCGTCTGGTTTTGCTCTGGATCCGTTTTTCCACGATCTGCCGCCAGTGTGTGATGTCATCACACTGCTCTAGAGCTGTTACTGCAGTGATTGGCTGAGCTCCAGCGTGCTTATTCCCGATTGGCTCAGACAGTTCCTGGGCAGAGAGAGCCAGAACCTGGAAGAGTAGAGGTGTTAGTTTAGTGGTTGAGAATCAGGGATGTGAACAAAGGTTGCAGGTTCAGTCCTGAAGAGTTGACAATCTTGTTCCATCATCACTGCTCTCACAATCCAATGATTGGTCTTTGTTTGACCACTTTAAGATGATTGTCATTGGCCACTTGGTTGGTCGATTAAGTTATGAAATGTTCTGCCAGTTCTGTCATTAGATGTTGGTGGTCGACCAACAGAGGTTTATTAGTGAACGATGTCAATATCTGGATAGCAGAATAGACAAAATAATGTTAAGATATGATAAATAAAAATAATAAATAAAATAAATGACAATTAATTTTACATAATATTTACTATATTACAATATTTTTAGTATAAACTTTAATTAAATTGTTTATAATCCATTGGAAAAGCTTTTTGGAACTGACAAAGTTTGTGAAAGAAGTCTCTTTTGCTCATCAAGGCTGCATGTATTTGATCAATACAGTAAAAACAGCAATATTGTGAAATATTATTATAATTTAAAATAAATGTTTTCTGTTGTAATATATTTTAAAATGTAATATATTCCTGTGATCAAATTACTCCAGTCTTCAGTGTCACATGATCCTTCAGAAATCATTCTAATATGATGATTTGCTGTCAAGAAACATTTATGATTATTATCAATGTTGAAAACAATTCTCTCTAGATATCAGCATCAGTAATTAAAATGGTTAACCTAATAATTTTATCGGTAAAAGAAAACGTGCCTAATATTTCTGCACACCTGAATATAAAGCATTTTTAATTTCCAGCCTTCATGAACAATTATATATCACTTATAAATGATTAAATACAAAATTAATAGTAGTTATTAAGATTAATGTGGTTTGGAATTGGTAAAATGTACCTGGAAAAAAAAAACAAAACAGAAAATCAACGTGCCTAATAATTCTGCACACAGTGTAACATTTAACTATCATTGCAAACATATGAATTAAGAATATAAATATGGAATTTTAGGATGAAAGCATGTCAGTTGTCTGTGTGCATTCATTTTGCATTCATTAGTCTGACCTCCAGAATGTCCAGTCTCTGTCTCAAGCTGTAGTTGAGAGAGTAGAACTCTGTCGTCCAATAATCTACAACCTACAGAGAGGAAAAACGGTCACTTCCAAATGCATCTATGTAGAGCTGAGCTGTTTGTGATCATCTGTCTGATGTCTGACCGGTTTTATGTCTGTAACAGTGAGGGCCACCATGGCGTTCTGCCGGAGCGTGTGGAAGAGCGGTGTGTTGTACCTGTCCTCCAGGTGGAGCAGCACTTTACTGAACTGCACACTGACCTACACCACATAAACAAATCAATGAGTAATGAGATACACAAGAGTTTCAGTCATTAAAAGTCTGCTGTGTTGACCTCTGACCTCCTGTGTGGCCTTCACATTCTTCCTAAGAAGAGAGTCCAACACTTGCAGACTGAGTTCAACTCTGTCAGCATCATCAGACGACATCAACGCTGCAAATAAAACATACGGCCGATGCAAAAAATTTATAAAATATTCTCAGATAAAACGTGAATTACAACTAGACTGTTCTTTGATTGTAAGGTTATTATCATTAATTACAGCTAAAACTATTAAAACATTTTTTATAATTGAAAAAGCTGAAATAAAATAATATATAAATATTAGATGAAAAACTTATTTTTTGTTGAATAACTGGAAATAAAATCAATAAAAACTTAACTAAAATATTAATAAATTATTATATATACACACACACACACACACACACACATACACTCACCTAAAGGATTATTAGGAACACCATACTAATACTGTGTTTGACCCCCTTTCGCCTTCAGAACTGCCTTAATTCTACGTGGCATTGATTCAACAAGGTGCTGAAAGCATTCTTTAGAAATGTTGGCCCATATTGATAGGATAGCATCTTGCAGTTGATGGAGATTTGTGGGATGCACATCCAGGGCACGAAGCTCCCGTTCCACCACATCCCAAAGATGCTCTATTGGGTTGAGATCTGGTGACTGTGGGGGCCATTTTAGTACAGTGAACTCATTGTCATGTTCAAGAAACCAATTTGAAATGATTCGAGCTTTGTGACATGGTGCATTATCCTGCTGGAAGTAGCCATCAGAGGATGGGTACATGGTGGTCATAAAGGGATGGACATGGTCAGAAACAATGCTCAGGTAGGCCGTGGCATTTAAACGATGCCCAATTGGCACTAAGGGGCCTAAAGTGTGCCAAGAAAACATCCCCCACACCATTACACCACCACCACCAGCCTGCACAGTGGTAACAAGGCATGATGGATCCATGTTCTCATTCTGTTTATGCCAAATTCTGACTCTACCATCTGAATGTCTCAACAGAAATCAAGACTCATCAGACCAGGCAACATTTTTCCAGTCTTCAACTGTCCAATTTTGGTGAGCTCGTGCAAATTGTAGCCTCTTTTTCCTATTTGTAGTGGAGATGAGTGGTACCCGGTGGGGTCTTCTGCTGTTGTAGCCCATCCGCCTCAAGGTTGTGCGTGTTGTGGCTTCACAAATGCTTTGCTGCATACCTCGGTTGTAACGAGTGGTTATTTCAGTCAAAGTTGCTCTTCTATCAGCTTGAATCAGTCGGCCCATTCTCCTCTGACCTCTAGCATCAACAAGGCATTTTCGCCCACAGGACTGCCGCATACTGGATGTTTTTCCCTTTTCACACCATTCTTTGTAAACTCTAGAAATGGTTGTGCGTGAAAATCCCAGTAACTGAGCAGATTGTGAAATACTCAGACCGGCCCGTCTGGCACCAACAACCATGCCACGCTCAAAATTGCTTAAATCACCTTTCTTTCCCATTCTGACATTCAGTTTGGAGTTCAGGAGATTGTCTTGACCAGGACCACACCCCTAAATGCATTGAAGCAACTGCCATGTGATTGGTTGATTAGATAATTGCATTAATGAGAAATTGAACAGGTGTTCCTAATAATCCTTTAGGTGAGTGTATATATATATATATATATATATATATATATATATATATATGTGTGTGTGTGTGTGTGTGTATATATATATATATATATATGTGTGTGTATATATATATATATATATATGTGTGTGTATATGTGTGTATATATATACATACATACACACACACATATTTATATATATATATATATATACACACACACACACATATACACACACATATATATATATATATATATATATATATACACACACACACACACACATATACATACATATACATATATTTTCTATAAACAAAAACAATTTTTTAACTATATATATGTGTGTGTGTGTGTGTGTTAAAGATTTTGTAAGCATATTGTGTACAGTAGATGGGAGTCAATTGTTTTATTTGTGATAACGCAGTGAAACATGCAAAATTGTACCGACATAATGTTTGGCCAGGCTGTCATACAAAAAAATTATGAACATATGCAAAAACAAGAGAGAACCAACAAAATATTAATAATTGATTGTGTTTTAGTCAATGTATGCTTTTTCTGTGAGCTTTTTGTTTTTCTATGCATTTTTTTGCATAGTAAAATAAAACCTGTAATATAAGTTTTAAATATAAAATATTTATATATAAAATAGTGGTAATAATAATAAACAAATAATAATAAACTAAACCGTAACAACTGATAAATTTGACAAAAGCACATAACAAAATTTAACTAAAAATAAATTGAAAAAACTGAAAGTATAAAAATAAAATCTAATTCAAAATATTAATAAAAACTATAATAGTATGTAAATAATTCTACAATTATTTTATATATATTTTAGATCACCTTCCAGACAGTCCCTGACATAACGCGGCGGAGCTGATTTCTTCTTCTCCTGATCAGCTGACATGTCATATGGAGTCAGATCATCATCACTTAAAAAAGAACAGTGATGTCGTTAAAAGATAAATGTTATTAGTGAGATAGGTACAGTTCTCATGTGTTTTGTAGGGGTAGTGCAGATGTACCTGTCCAGCTCAGAATCACTCCCACGACCCGGCTCTGACGTCACTGACTGACCTGCTGAACCCTGAACTCTGGGCTCTGGCTGAAGACTGGAACAAAGTGCAAATCATACAGATGTCACACAGATGTCACATATACCATATGTTCCAGAAAATAAGTTGCACTCGGTCAAAATTGCATTGTCAGAAAAAAACGAGAAGAGAAGTCGCATCAGTATACAAGTCACATTTTATTATTACAAAATACCAGTAAATAAAACATTTACAAACATTATAAACACTATAAACGTGAATTATAGTTCCCCAAACTCCACAAAAAATCCTTTAAATACAAAATACATATAACAATACAAATAAACAAATAAATACAAATTTATACAAATAAACCTGGGCTAACATACCTCTCTCATTCGGTGCGAATTTGCTCGCGTACTTGACGTTAATTGCATTTGATTTGTTTATTTGTATTTTTTGGTAGTTTCAGTCTTGTTTTAAATAGTGTTTCTGATGAATGCCACTATAATGATTGTTTTATACTTCTGTATAAAATATTATATTTTTCTGTTCTGAATACTGTTAAATCTGTTAAATGTTGTGGAGTCAGGGGAGTATAAGTTGCAGCACATGGTAAACAAAATACTCAAGTGAGGTGTGCGCTTTTACCTGCTGGAGGCATCAGGCTGATGTTCCTCGTCGTCATCAGCAGATGGAGCCTCCATCAATGACTTCAGCTCTCTGACCTCCTCATCCGGCTCATACTGACACAGAAAAACAGCTTCATTAGCATTAAAGCAGTCAAATGTTCCATTCCCTCTAGGAATGAAGCATAAATATCTCAAGTTCACAGTTGTAATGATGGCACGTCTATAAAATTTGCTTGCTGCAAATATGCAAGTTGCTTACAGGTTCGATAAGGATCATCAATTCATCATCACAAGAGGTTTTCATTGGCTGTGTCAGAAATCACCCCCTATATCCTTAAATAGGGCACTATTTGAGGGGACAGCCATTTGTAGTGGTGTCCGAAACCATAGTGGACGTTATCGAGAGCACTCATTAAATCTACAACCGACTCAACGGCTGGAGAACACCCATAATGCACTGAGAGAGTCGTGCTGAATGAATTCCTGCATCTGACCAGAAGATGGCGCCCACAGCTGAATCATCCACCCATTCATTTTACAAACCGCTGGTCCAATGTGGCTACAGCATAATATCATACAGGTATAAACCCCTTTTTAATTGATTATTAAATTGTTTATACATGCTAGTTTCAATGGCAGAGTTCAAGATAAATCTTTTCATTAGTACTGGAGCTGATAGTTTGCTACATTTCAAATGATTATTAAACAGCATGCACAAACTATACAAAAGGCGGCACACCGAGTGTCCGAATTCACTCACTTGTTTTCATTCACTCCGTCAAGTGGACTATATTAGTGGACTAATGTAGGGAATAGTGAATGAGGGTATAGGGGGCGATTTCAAACACAACAATTGTTAAAAAAACAACGTTTAAAGGTCTGAATGTCTCACCTGGAATTTTAATTGCGATCCAGGTGTGTCCAATTTGTGGCTAAGACACTCGCCCACGACCATACCCATCCGACGAATACGCACAATATTGCTATCTAGACGACACTGGACACCTCCCAGCATGCACTGCAGCATCTCTGTTGAACAGAAAACCTCATAATACACTAGAAAGTAGCCATTAAAAGTCTACTAGGTCTGCTTGGTAAGTGGGAAAATATTTTGGGATATAATTTGTATGCAACTTTATTTGAGATCTATACAAACACTTGTGCATTACCTTGTCGTAGTTCTTGTATTTCAGAATCGTTGAGTAAAGCCACACACAGCAGTAAAGCTTTACTGACGTACAGCTGCTGTTCCACAGACGTGTGTTTCACGGCACTGCTGTTACACCAAACCTGACACACACTCCGGAGGACCTACACACACACTTCATTTCATACAAAAATGACTTTTTTTGCACAATTATAGAAAATCACAGTAGATCATCACACCTGTTTAAGCAGCATCCGGCGCTCCGAATCCAGAGCCAAATAACCAAGAACAGACTTTAACAACCGAGTCTGAGATCAAGGGTTACGGAGAGAATGAGAGACAGGAAAAATAAGAAATGTCAATTCTGTGTAATTTCTATGTCATGCAAATAAACAATGTCATACTTATTAACCTCATGCATATGTACACTATCGTTCCAAAGTTTGTGGTCAGTAAGATTTCTTTTAAAGAAATGAATGGTTTTATTCAGCAAGGACGCATTTAATTGATCAAAAGTGACAATGTTACGAAATATTTCTATTTAAAATAAATGCTGTTCTATTCATCAAAGAATCTTGAACAGCAAATCCTCATATTAGAATGATTTCTGAAGGATCATGTGACACTGAAGACTGGAGTAATGATGCTGAAAATTCAGCTTTGATCACAGGAATAAATTATAATAAATTACATTTGAATCGTAATAATATTTCATAATATTACTGTATTTTAATCAAACAAATATAGCCTTGGTAAGCAGAAGAAACAATAAAAAAATCTTAACGACCCCAAACTTTTGAACAGTAGAGTAAGTTATGCTTTAAAATTGAGAAATTATGGTATCATTCTGAATTATGGTACTTTGATGTAAATATGAAGGTACTGAATAATTACCATATTCATATACCATGGTATTTACATAGTTTTTTAAAGAACAGGATCTTATAGATATTACTTTAGTAAAGGTTGTAAAAGGTAGCATTCTTGTTTGTTATTAATATGTTCTGCATTTAGAGACATTTCATATTTAATTTTGCCACTCACTGGGTGCTGATACTGCTGCAATAACAGTTTATGAGTGAGAACAAACTGAGCTTTCTTATTGGTCACCACCAGGTTTCCCATCAGCCTGGACGCAGCAGTCGCCCTGAAACACACACTTGAGTTAGAGTCGACTAACAAACAACTAATTCATTACTGCTATTAACTTCCTCTCCGGTATCAAACACACTCTCTTACCCACTGAGACAGCGTATGAGTCCCGTGATGACACACTCCGTGCACCTTTCTGGAACGTTCTCCAATAGTCTCTGCGTCACGCGCTGCCACAGTGGGTCCACACGGGTCAGAGACGAGAGCTGGGGGGCCAGTATTTCAAACATCTGAGCTACAAAAACATGCACACAGAAACTGATGCAGGTTGACATATAATACAGTGGAAATATGAAAATAAATAAATCGGTTTCACTGCAATCAGTGCAGCAAACCTACAAAAGTTAAAAAAGAAACTTACAGCTGTATCCTTGGATGCACACTTTTCCCAAAACCTGAGCCACAAACCCAAGAGAGCAGTCCCGTCCCGCTATACCAGAGAGATACACATGAGTGAGGCAAAATGAAATGTATGGACAACAAATATGAACTAAAATATGCGGTCGCAATGACGCATTAAAATATGCAGTGGTCGCAATGACGCATTAAAATGCAGCGGTCGCAATGACGCATTAAAATGCAGCGGTCGCAATGACGCATTAAAATGCAGCGGTCGCAATGACGCATTAAAATGCAGCGGTCGCAATGACGCATTAAAATGCAGCGGTCGCAATGACGCATTAAAATGCAGCGGTCGCAATGACGCATTAAAATGCAGCGGTCGCAATGACGCATTAAAATGCAGCGGTCGCAATGACGCATTAAAATGCAGCGGTCGCAATGATGCATTAAAATGCCGCGGTCGCAATGATGCATTAAAAAACAGCGGTCGCAATGATGCATTAAAATGCAGCGGTCGCAATGATGCATTAAAATGCAGCGGTCGCAATGATGCATTAAAATGCAGCGGTCGCAATGACGCATTAAAATGCAGCGGTCGCAATGACGCATTAAAATGCAGCGGTCGCAATGACGCATTAAAATGCAGCGGTCGCAATGACGCATTAAAATGCAGTGGTCGCAATGACGCATTAAAATGCAGTCGTCGCAATGATGCATTAAAATGCAGTGGTCGCAATGACGCATTAAAATGCAGCGGTCGCAATGATGCATTAAAATGTAGCGGTCGCAATGATGCATTAATATATACAGTGGTCGCAATAGTTCATTAAAATTCAGTGGTCGCAATGATGCATTAAAATATGCAGTGGCCGCAGTGGTGCATTGAAATATGCAGTGGTCGCAATGATGCTTTAAAATATGCAGTGGCCGCAATGGTGCATTGAAATATGCAGTGGTCGCAATGAGGCATTAAAAGTACTTGTTGCTTCTTTTATTTACAAGTATGTCAGCCCTGAACATGTGTGATACCTCTGAGAGCGTGGCATGTCTTCTCCAGTGTGTCCAGTATGCTGGTGGCCAGCAGCGGGTAGTACTGCTGTGGCAGGAAGGTGTCAGGTGTGTTTGTGTGCAGATGGTTGGAGGTGATAGAGGGTAAAGCTGCCAGGTGGCCAATGATGTTCTCTCTTAGCTGAGGAGTGTCTGAATAGGATCCACCTCCCTCACACCTGGACCACAGCAACACCTGGAGACGAGCAGCAGAGAGGAACTTCTCCAACACAGACACACATCGCTCCAGACCTGCACTCTCACTGTGTGTGTAAGAGACAGAACACATCAGTATATCATACAAAGCCATCAAAGGCAAACTGATAAATAAATAATAAAGGATGTCTTTAGATAGATAGATAGATAGACAGACAGAACGACAGAACAATCGATAGATAGATAGATAGATCAACAGAACTATGGATGGATGGATTAATGGATGAATGAATGAATGAATGAATGGATGGATGGATGGATGGATGTTGATGCCTCACACACACCCTGTGGAGCTGATGGTGTCCAGCAGAAGCAGTAGTGTTTGGTCCGGTGGACCCCTGAGGAAGATCTCATCCCAGAGCCTCTTGATCTCCTCATCATCATGAGACCTGTTAAACCAGTGCGAGCTCTGCGCGCTCACCAGCACCTGAAGCGCGCGTGTGTAGTGTTTGCGCGTGAACTCGCCGTCCTCCAGGTAGTGCGTGAGTGTGCGCAGCGCGTGCACGATCTCCCCGGAGTCTCGTGAGCAGGTGAGAGTCCTCAAACAGGAGCCCATCTGCAGCCGCATCTCGGTACCAGCGGATCCCATGACGTCACGTCAAAAAACACGTGTTTGGCTGAAGATCCAGGTTAATCCAACATCACTTTGACAACATAATATGCAACATGTCACTGTGTGCATTTGGCAGTTAGGCTCATATCCGGATCATACGAACCTCTATATCAAATAATCATTTAAATTAATAAATAAGATGAAACCATTGATTTACATTAACATCAGAGCTGCAGAACCTAACCAAATTCACTCTTTATGAATACCAACAATGTAATATACATAGAATAATATAGTTAAAGCGCCTCCTGCTTTCAGTTTGTTGAAGATTTAAAGTCATTCAGTTATAGCAAAATATGAAATAACTCGCAGCATCAGTCGTGTTGACAAACCCATGTGATTGCGCTCAGTACGTGTCCGTGTAGATGCAGATAGCCAGGACAAAGGTTCCTATCCGCAACCATACGTTTATTCCACAATAGTTCACTAGATGGTGCAACAGGACATGTTAAACTTCTTAGAACGCATCACGAAATGGACTGTCAATCTTTTTGAAATAAATGTTGCATGTCAGTTCATTGTTAATCCCCTTTTATTCTATTATATTCTATTTTATTGTATTCTATTATATATTCTATTATATATTGTTTAACTTTGCTGAAAAGCACTTCGTTCACGGCTGTTGTTTTTTTTTTAAATGTGCTATGTAGAAATACAATTTTAATTGTATTGCACGAAGTTCATCAACAATAAGTTAATCAATCCTTATAAAAGCATATGTGATCTTCCACAACTGAATAGCACTTCAGAATAATCCCTTTTTCATTTCTACAAAATAAGAGGATCATAAAAAATGGATGTTATTTTTTTATTTAGTACTGTCCTGAATAAGATATTTTACATAAAAGATGTCTTGTGGTCTATATGTAAACATCTTTTGTGTAAAAAATCTTATTATGGACCGTATACTAAAAAAAATAGCACACACTTTTTATGATCTCACTTAGGTGTATGTAAACAACTATCTGTGTGTGTGTGTGTGCGTGTGTATGTATGTATGTATGTGTGTGTATATATATATATATATATATACACACACAGTGGGGAGAACAAGTATTTGATACACTGCCGATTTTGCAGGTTTGCCCACTTACAAAGCATGTAGAGGTCTGTAATTTTTATCATAGGTACTCTTCAACTGTGAGAGATGGAATCTAAAACAAAAATCCAGAAAATCACATTGTATGATTTTTAAGTAATTAATTTGCATTTTATTGCATGACGTAAGTATTTGATACATCAGAAAAGCAGAACTTAATATTTGGTACAGAAACCTTTGTTTGCAATTACAGAGATCATACGTTTCCTGTAGTTCTTGACCAGGTTTGCACACACTGCAGCAGGGATTTTGGCCCACTCCTCCATACAGACCTTCTCCAGATCCTTCAGGTTTCGGGGCTGTCGCTGGGCAATACGGACTTTCAGCTCCCTCCAAAGATTTTCTATTGGGTTCAGGTCTGGAGACTGGCTAGGCCACTCCAGGACCTTGAGATGCTTCTTACGGAGCCACTCCTTAGTTGCCCTGGCTGTGTGTTTCGGGTCGTTGTCATGCTGGAAGACCCAGCCACGACCCATCTTCAATGCTCTTACTGAGGGAAGGAGGTTGTTGGCCAAGATCTCGCGATACATGGCCCCATCCATCCTCCCCTCAATACGGTGCAGTCGTCCTGTCCCCTTTGCAGAAAAGCATCCCCAAAGAATGATGTTTCCACCTCCATGCTTCACGGTTGGGATGGTGTTCTTGGGGTTGTACTCATCCTTCTTCTTCCTCCAAACACGGCGAGTGGAGTTTAGACCAAAAAGCTCTATTTTTGTCTCAGGAGGGCTTCTTAAAGGAGGGCTTCTTAAAGAAAAACTAACAGGTCTGTGAGAGCTGGAATTCTTACTGGTTGGTAGGTGATCAAATACTTATGTCATGCAATAAAATGCAAATTAATTATTTAAAAATCATACAATGTGATTTTCTGGATTTTTGTTTTAGATTCCGTCTCTCACAGTTGAAGAGTACCTATGATAAAAATTACAGACCTCTACATGCTTTGTAAGTAGGAAAACCTGCAAAATCGGCAGTGTATCAAATACTTGTTCTCCCCACTGTATATACACTCACCTAAAGGATTATTAGGAACACCATACTAATACTGTGTTTGACCCCCTTTCGCCTTCAGAACTGCCTTAATTCTACGTGGCATTGATTCAACAAGGTGCTGAAAGCATTCTTTAGAAATGTTGGCCCATATTGATAGGATAGCATCTTGCAGTTGATGGAGATTTGTGGGATGCACATCCAGGGCACGAAGCTCCCGTTCCACCACATCCCAAAGATGCTCTATTGGGTTGAGATCCGGTGACTGTGGGGGCCATTTTAGTACAGTGAACTCATTGTCATGTTCAAGAAACCAATTTGAAATGATTCGAGCTTTGTGACATGGTGCATTATCCTGCTGGAAGTAGCCATCAGAGGATGGGTACATGGTGGTCATAAAGGGATGGACATGGTCAGAAACAATGCTCAGGTAGGCCGTGGCATTTAAACAATGCCCAATTGGCACTAAGGGGCCTAAAGTGTGCCAAGAAAACATCCCCCACACCATTACACCACCACCACCAGCCTGCACAGTGGTAACAAGGCATGATGGATCCATGTTCTCATTCTGTTTACGCCAAATTCTGACTCTACCATCTGAATGTCTCAACAGAAATCGAGACTCATCAGACCAGGCAACATTTTTCCAGTCTTCAACTGTCCAATTTTGGTGAGCTTGTGCAAATTGTAGCCTCTTTTTCCTATTTGTAGTGGAGATGAGTGGTACCCGGTGGGGTCTTCTGCTGTTGTAGCCCATCCGCCTCAAGTTGTGCGTGTTGTGGCTTCACAAATGCTTTGCTGCATACCTCGGTTGTAACGAGTGGTTATTTCAGTCAAAGTTGCTCTTCTATCAGCTTGAATCAGTCGGCCCATTCTCCTCTGACCTCTAGCATCAACAAGGCATTTTCGCCCACAGGACTGCCGCATACTGGATGTTTTTCCCTTTTCACACCATTCTTTGTAAACTCTAGAAATGGTTGTGCGTGAAAATCCCAGTAACTGAGCAGATTGTGAAATACTCAGACCGGCCCGTCTGGCACCAACAACCATGCCACGCTCAAAATTGCTTAAATCACCTTTCTTTCCCATTCTGACATTCAGTTTGGAGTTCAGGAGATTGTCTTGACCAGGACCACACCCCTAAATGCATTGAAGCAACTGCCATGTGATTGGTTGATTAGATAATTGCATTAATGAGAAATTGAACAGGTGTTCCTAATAATCCTTTAGGTGAGTGTATATATATATATATATATAAAATATATCAGTGTATCAGATACTTCTGGATTTTTGTTTTATATTCCGTCACTCACAGTTGAAGAGTACCTATGATAAAAATTACAGACTTCTACATGCTTTGTAAGTGGGCAAACCTGCAAAATCGGCAGTGTATCAAATACTTGTTCTCCCCACTGTATATATATATATATATATATATATAAAATGTACTGCTTTATTAATACCGATATCTGTTCACTGAACCATTAACTGCTATACAGTACATACATGTGCATTCTATGATGGGCATCAGCATAGGATTGAATAAAACAGAACCCATGTGATTTTTATGAAAGTAAGCAACTGTTCTAAATTTAATATAAAAGTATCTGGTTATAAATAACATGGGCCTAGAGTATACAGGGTCAGATTATTTGTCTTTGAAGTGAACTAAATTTTTTTTTTTTTTTTTACCTCTTACCATTTTATTGTCATGTATCCATTTGCACAAATTTTGAGTATCTTATTTAAAAAAAGTACATGCAGTATGTTCTAGTCTATGTGCTTTAAGTGTAAATTGTTTATAGCCTACAGTCTAAAATTCTATTCTATTCTTGTTTGATGTACATGGCTCACACAATGAAGCAAAACATCCACAAAGAAATTATTTGCACTTAATTTATTGGTGACTAATTTTTTTTTTTTTTTTTTTTCACTTTTCATCCTTCATACAATTATTTGAAAGACCCCGAACAGTAAAAGATACATCTTAGTGGGGCATCTTCAAAAGAAAGCAAAACATTGAACAGAAGACAATACTGATATCTCTCATTTATACAGCAACCTTAACAATTAGAGTAAACATTTTTACACTTGTATCCTTCATTACAAGGAGTCCCTTCGGTCATATTTTTCTTTCGTATTAACAACTATTTATAACTATTATTAGTCTTTTAAAGTCTAAGTGGCAAGCAGAACTCCTTCTAAGCGGTGAAATTTTGTCTTTGGACATATCTTAAATCATATACAACAGCTGTTTTACATCAGACAGATCAAGAGCAGTAGATTTAGATCTTCACTTATTGTCTCTGTAAGGAAATTAAGGAACGAAACAGCCGTCAGCAAATGCACACACGCGGACGCGCACCCAAAGTTCACAGAAGCAAGGTTCACGCGCTTTAATGTCGTGACAGCAGCGCGCCTGTGAAGAGGCAGAATCGTCCTCAAATGTTCTCCAGCATCGTCTTGTATGAAGAACTGATCGGATGAGTTTCCGCTCCGCAACAAAACCGAAATACGTCAGTCGGAGAGAGAGAGAAGAGAGAAAAGAAACAAAAGAATGTGAACTGCAGCGTGCTTTTCCACAACCCAGAGGAAAGGAGGAGAACTACGTCTCATCTTTCATTTAAAACTCTCCAAAAAGGTTTGAAGTGAAAATCAAACATGCTCGTCCCAGATGAGAGGAATGTCCATCCAAAATGGTGCGCCGTGAACAGACGAAGAGATCAATCATGTGGAAGACAAAATGAAACGGAATCTCATTTTCTGCTGTCCATAAAAATAGGATTCCAAGAACGAAAGATACAAACTATATAGATTGATATTTACATCCAAAATCATCAGAGAGAGAGAGAGTTCTGAAATGCAGAAATGAAGCAAAAGTTTTTTCCCGCGTTAAAGGTTTTCGAATCCGTCAACGGTTCGATTTCCCTTCAGTGCTTGAGTGTCCGCTTCTTTTTTCCCGCCAACACTGATAAAACAGCATCACCTTATTTTTCTTTTAAACAATTTAAATAGCAAACAATAGTTCCTTAAAATAAAATAAATCAGAGTGCAATGAACATTTCCAGTGTGTTTTGAAAGTCTTTTCTACAGAAAATAAAAGTTTTTTTGGAAATAATCCAGGACAGGAGGCGGCAGACGAATACCCTCAGTGAGAAATCGCGCAGGACCCATTACCTTACCCACAATGCAACACTGCAAACTCCCTTGGTGGGGATCGGTCTCGATCCTTTGCGTTCCGCATCATCATTGTAATAAATAAGAATTTGAAAGAAAAACAACATTCAGCAAAAACTCGTTTACGAGCTAAATTGTTCGCACACGCTCAACCCTCAGGTCAGCAAATGTCCCTCACATGGGCTAACGGTGTGACTGCTTTACCCAGAATTACACTGGCAACTTAAACTAGTTTCTTACACTGAAATTCAAGTTATGAATCATGAACATACATATACAGAGAGAGGGAACGGGCACCTCAATCCCAAAACTCAGGGAAGTCACAGGAACCAGAAGACAGGGCCGATCACTCACACACACACACACACACACACACACACACACACACACACACACAGTGCTATGGATTATTAAATCATTTGATCAACATAGTGATTGTATTCTTCACTTCCTCTCCAGACCCATTCAATACGCCTCTCGCCTCCTGTGTCAGTTCATAAATCGTGTAGGGTCGTCGTCATGCCGATTATTTGACCTCCAGGATAGAGGGGTTGGACTCCATGATGGCGACGATGATGCGGTCGATGTAGTCCTGCAGACGGAAGTTTATCTCCTCCTGTTTGTGGATGGCCTCCATCAGCTGTACACACACATGAAATATCACAAAGCGTTCACATTTAAAGCAGAGATTAGCATGATGTGTGTGATACTGACCTCAGTGCGGGAGACGTTGTTGATTTCGGCAGCGAGCGACTCGGAGAGAGACTCTGTAAAAAGGCTCTTTGCTCCCTGGATGCTCAGATTAATGATCTGTCCATTTAGCTCATCGTTCTGCTCCTTCAGACTGCGGTTATCCTGCACACAGACACAGAACCAAACCCATCTTTGAGACCTGTCTTTTTTTAGACTGTTGGCTAATTTTAGTCTGTCTACCAGTTTGAGTCTGTGTTTACCAGTCTTGGGTCGGTCTTTACCTTTTTATAGTCTGTTGACTAATGTGAGTCTGTTTAAGTTTATCTGAGTCTTTTGGGTCTGTGTTTTTCTGTAGGTTTGTTTTTGCCTGTTAGAGTCTGTTGACCAGTTTGAGTCTGCAAGTCTATCTTTACCTGTATGGGTCTGTATTTACTTATTTGAGTCTGTTTTTACCTGAATCTTTTGAGCCTTTTTACATGTTTTTTAGTCAGTGTTGACCAGTTTGAGCCTGTATTTAAGTCAGTTTTCACCTGTTTGTATCTACCTGTTTTTTTTACCAATTTGAGTCTGTGTTTGAGTCTGTCTTTACTTGTTTGAGTCTGCTTTTTACCAGTTTGATTCTGTTTTTACCAATTTAAGTCTGTTTTAGAGGCTGTCTTTACCTTTTTTTACCAGTTTAAATCTGTTTTGTATTACCAGTTCAGGCCTGTTTTTACCCGTTTAAGTCTGTTTTTACCTGTTTTGAGTGTGTTTTTACCTGTTTGAGTGTTTTTACCCGTTTGAGTGTTTTTACCCGTTTGTATCTGTTTTTCATAACCTGTTTAAGTCTGTTTTTACCAGTTTGAGTGTTTTTACCCGTTTGTGTGTTTTTACCTGTTTGAGTGTTTTTACCCGTTTGAGTGTTTTTACCCGTTTGAATCTGTTTTTCATTACCTGTGTGAGTCTGTTTTCATAACCTGTTTAAGTCTGTTTTTACCAGTTTGAGTGTTTTTACCCGTTTGAATCTGTTTTTCATTACCTGTGTGAGTCTGTATTTACCAGTTTGAGTGTGTTTTGTACCAGTTTGAGTGTTTTTACCCATTTGGATCTGTTTTTCATAACCTGTTTAAGTCTGTATTTACCAGTTTGAGTGTGTTTTGTACCAGTTTGAGTGTTTTTACCCGTTTGAATCTGTTTTTCATTACCAGTTTGAGTGTGTTTTGTACCAGTTTGAGTGTTTTTACCTGTTTGAATCTGTTTTTCATTACCTGTTTAAGTCTGTATTTACCAGTTTGAGTGTTTTTACCCGTTTGAATCTGTTTTTCATTACCTGTGTGAGTCTGTATTTACCAGTTTGAGTGTGTTTTACCTGTTTGAGTCTGCGTATCTCCTGCTCCAGTTCGTTCTCTCTCATGTGAGTGTTGTATTCCTGTAGGCCGGAGCTGGCTGATCTGCCTCTTCTCGCTTCAGTCTCCAACTTAAACAGCTGCAGGTGTTCCAGCTGCTTTCTCAAGTCCTCTATCAACTACACACGCAGAGAGGCCATTAACAGAGATGAACACACACACGACTCCACCTATAAAGACAAACAGAAGACCTCTCACCCCCTGAGTGCACTCCTTCTCTTTCTGGTTCGTATGATGTTCATGGCTCAGTTTGTCGGACATTTTCCTGCGAGATTCGATTTCTTCATTCAATCGATCTGTGACATCTTCCACCTCATCCTGAAGTTTCCTCTTTTCCTGAAAAAATCACTTCATGTCAGAGATCTTTTGGACAATTCTTTGCAGGGTCAGCATCAAATAAATTTAAAAATACAATTAAAATGATGTAAAAAAAACAAACAAACTAATTTTACTGGTTTCATGGCCTATAATTATTTTTAATTCACTCGTCTTTGGCAGAAGTGATAAATAGGTAATTTTGGTCTCTGAATGTGATCTACACATATGTATTAGACTGTGTGTGTGTTGGGTACCTCCTCCAATCTCTCGATGTTTGCTCTCAGGCAGGGAACACATGACCTCAGCTCACTGTTCTCCTCATCCAACTGATGCAACCTGAACACACACAGGCACACAGACAAAAATGCACCATGATATTTTCTTTTTGGGCAGAGTGCACAATGAAAACAATAATGGGTGAGAGAAAACAAAAGTCTCTGTTAACACAGCCGGATTATATTAAACGCTGAGCCAAGTCATCTCAGAGCTCCTTTGAGCAATCAAATCAAATTTCTGCTGTTCTCCACTAGATGGCAGACACATCTTATCCATTCCACACACAGAAGAGCTGGACAAAATAACACAGACATCATTAGGGTTTCTTGCAACTGTCTTCATATTTCTCTGCTGCTATAAGAAGCTGAATAGAAGTTAACTGAGCTAATGACATCCTCAGGAGGATTGTTCATAAAATTGCACCTCTCAAAATGGTCTTAACCAGCCTGGTCTCATTGTTAATGCGTAGGTATCAACCTCAACACGTAACATTTTCAGGTGCAACGTAAATTTTTGAACGTTTGGATAGATGCTGAAACATGCAAAATGGACGTATTGACAACATTTAAACATTATTTCGTATTTACAGCTAAAATACTTAAAATATTTACAAATTATATTTGTATCACTGTAGATTCCCTAACCTTACCCCCAAACCCAAACCATTTCATAGAGAATATAAAAAGAATATATCAAAAATAATGGACAGAAATGTATAGGAAAACTACACTTTTAGTAACAATATAGGATTAAAAAGATATTTTGAGCAACTAATCCCACTCCTACATCTCAACCTACTTAATAACCATTTCTTTAAAATATGTAGTATTTACAGAACAGAACAGAATTTAAGTTATTAACTGCTGAGAATATTATCCCGATCCACTTATGGCATGTTGCAATCTGTGATGAATCACGTTGGCTTAATAGTATGCGGTGCAAACTCAAGACTTACACAGCCCCCAAACAGGCAAGTTGTCAAAATTCAAAGAAAAACATCTGTTTTGTTTGCTTTTTGCACACAAAAAGTATTCTCGTCGCTTCATAACATTAAGGTTGAACCACTGTAGTCATATGGGCTATTTTAACAATGTCTTTACTACCTTTCTGGACCTTGAAAGTGTTTATTAAATAGCTGTCTATGTGGAGTCAGAAAGCTCTCTTAATTTGTGTTCCAAAGATGAGCAAAGGTCTTACAGGTTTGGAACGACATGAGGGAGAGTAATTAATGACAGAAATTTCATTTTGGGTGAACTATCCCTTTGAGTCTTTCTTGCAACTCTCTTCATAATGGCTTCATATTTCTCTGCTGTTATAAGAAGCTGAATAGAAGTTACCTAAACTAGTGATTGTTCATAAAATTGCAGCAGTGATAACATGAATTATGATTTGTCAAAATTCAAAGAAAAACATCTGTTGGGTCGAAAATGACTAAACCACTAGTAATAATAATAATACATTTTAACTGTATATTTTTTGTGGCAAGAGTGAATCTAGCAGAAAAAAGTATCTATTGTATAATTAAAGCAATTGTCCCAACTAGACGTGACTGCGTAAAACATTTTGTTTTCTGCCCACCGTGAAATCACGATGGCTTAAAATCCTGCTACATTAATCATAAATGATATATTCTGTCCGCACTCACCTGGCCTGGAGGTTCTCGATCTCCAGGTCTCTCTCTCGCTGGAGTTTGTTCAGTGCATCTCTGTGTTTACGGGTGTATGCGAGTAAATCGTCCTCTGCACGCAGCTCCTGCTCCTTCAGCTGTTCCTCCAGAGCGTTTGCACGGTGGACGAGAGTGAGATTCTCCTGCCGCAAGCGTGCATGCTGCTCTTCGCTCTCCAACGAGTCCTTCTCCAGCTCGCACACGCGCTTCTCCAACAGCAACACCTGCAGGACAGACACAGAGTTTGTTCCTCATGCAAATCACTTCTGCTGTTGTTCATGCATTTACACAACTATCAGTTATTCTATTCCATCTATGGAATCATCAGGTTAACTTTGCCTGTTGTTTCATGGTAATATTACCATTTTATTAAAGTGCCTCTATTATGCTTTTTCGGATATTACCTTTCATGTAGTGTGTAATATAGCCACTTGTGATCATAAAAAGTGCAGATAAATTGAGTTATTGTCTCCCAAAATAAAGAACCGATTCTGAACTGCCTGAAACGAGTCATCAGTAATTCCAGTCTTACTTCCTGCTCGAACCTAGGTTTGTAACAAATTTGCATTGCACTATGGTTTTCATTGGCTGCCCATGAGCAACATCTACTTTGACCCTCAAACACTGTAGTTGTAGCTGAGACTGGAAGAGTTTGGTTTGTGTTGTCGACACGTTGAGAAGACGCTGTTTTCTAAGCTAAAAAAGTAAATCCACTTTGATGCACTTCTAAAGGATGTGGACTCGTGCTGGAATAGATATGTAAAACCGATGACATCGTTACTGTTCGTATCACTTTCTATCAAGTGCTGAGGAAGATCCAGAGCCGAAATTTCAGATACGGCAATGGGTTTTTGGTTTGCAGCATGTGCTGTAAGTGGTAGACCAATCACAACAGACTGGGCCATCTGACCAATCAGAGCAGAGCAGGCTCACGGAAAGACGGGGTTTAGAGAGACTGAATCAAACTGTTTCAGACACTGAGAAAAGTGCTGATGCTGCATTGATTTTTATGAGAAAATTAAAGTGTTTTTGATCTTGGATGCATGTAAAACTATTGTAGGACACTCCAAAACAAAATTAGGAACCTTTAAAGCCTGGAACACACCAAGCCGACGGTCGGCCGTTTTTTGAGCGTCTGCCTTTTTCCGGTGTGTTCCGCACCGTTAGCTCTAGTCAGGCGCCGTCTGTTTTTTTTTTTTTTTGGCCGATTCAACATGTAGAATCGGTGTCGGGCCATCGGTGAGAGAGAGAACTCTGATTGGCTGTTCAGTTTAGCAAACGAGAGATGAGAATGAGAATAAGAGCAAAAGTGATGAAAGCAAGCCACTAAGTCATGACGGCACAGACAAAAGGCTGTTCTAATTTTACGTCATCTTGCACAAATATTTTCATAATAACATGAGCGGAGTGGAATAAAGAACGTGATCAGCATTGATATTCAAAATGGCTCAAGCACAGATTTTTTCCCCCGACGCAGGCGACGCAAGGCGACAACACAGTCGGCTTTCATCAGTGCTAGTTCTTTGGCGTTGGTTTACCTTAAAATGGCAAAATAGGGGCACTTTAACATTTTTGTTTACTTTTGCTATGTTTGGTTGGCATTTGATGACAAAATTAATTTACAACACAAACTAAAGCCACAAAACCAGAACTCCACATCAAATGCACCATTTGGACCAGGGTCACAAATGTAATACAAATTGGAGTTTCCGAACCTTGTCTGTGATGTCACGATCCGCAAGGTCCAAAATGTCTCGAGTCAGATCTCCCATGGCGTCTAGATTGTTGGACTGCTGCAAGTGTCTGAAAAACATTAAAACACTGTTTAAACATACGCAACATTTTTAACATGTTTCCTGCTAAATTTTCATGCTGGTCCAGCCTGGTTTTTCTAGCTGGTGGACCTGGAAACTTAAGGTGATGATACACGGGGCAACTTTTTGAGCAATGTTGCTGGGCAATGTTGCCGTCAACCAGGTGAGACACAGGGCCCACGACCAATCTAAAGTATCCAGATAGAAATTTGTTGCCCATTCTCAATGGGAAAGTGCCCAAGCAACATCGCCCCACTAGCATGATGCTGATTGACCAAGAATGTAATTAGTTTGAAAGCCTGCTGGGAAAACCAGCATCCAAAATGACATCAAAAAACATTGCCAAAGTCTTGAGTTTCATTTTGTCCTTAAAACTGATGTTTGGTGCATTGAGAGGGAAGATCTCACCTTGCTGCTTTCTTACTGGACATCCTTTTGCTGGAACTATAAAAGAGAGAACAAACAGGAAATGAGTCAGGAAGAGAGCAGGAAAGAGGGAAAAACTCTCTTTCTATCCATGACCTGTGAACCGCAGGTCAAAAAACACCCAGTGAAGTGCTGAAGTTTGGGCCGTCAGCTCTTTCTGGAGGTTGAAGGCTGAATCAATGCTCTTCTTTCAATAGTAATGACCTCACAGCACACGGAAATAAACACACTGTTTTTATGGAGGTGTAACATGGATGCGTGAAAGGAGATTCTGTTCCTGTTGCGCAACTCTGAACCCAGAGAAACTGCTTTGAACAGACCACAGATCACTGTTCCATACGACTGCTTAGGACAATCCAGGATTTTCCATGAATAAAATACTGTATATTAATATGTTTAAATTAACTGGACTCTTATTCAAGTTGGAGAAGTTATTTTCTTTGGTTCTAGAAAAACAAACCCATGCAACACAACATTAAATATTTAATCAGACACGTCAAAACACAAGTAGAATGTGAATATTGCAATTGAGTTCTTAAAGGTACAGTTCACCTAATAACGAAAACCCATGTCATTCCAAACCCGTATGACTTTACGCTGGAATACACAACACAACTTTTAAAATCAGAACAGATCTTAAAACACTAGGCATCATACACTTTCCGACCTTGTAAACGGTTACAGAGAAAACTGGGTATCATATACTAAATGACTGAGGATTACTCAGACTTTTCAAGTTCAACACAAAAAACACGTGCCTGGAGACAAGTAACAAATGAAAACAATGTGTGTTCTAAAATCAGCTCAAAATATCAAACATGTTTGATCTCCGACTACTAGATGGAATCAAAGAAAAAAAAAAAAAGTGTCCGTTCCCATTATACACTACACAATTTTCAGTGAAATGTGTCAAATCCTACTGCCCGAACCCTGCAGACGGCTCTAGCGTTGACTCATCCAGACTGCAAATCAGGGCAAAAATCTGTGCAAACGTTGTGTAGGGTATTCCAGCCTTTACTTTCTTCTGTGGAACACAAAAGGAGATTTTGCTTTGTCTATACAACAAACGCAGCAGTGACCACAGATCCAGATAAGGACTACTAGTCCTTATGACTTTTGTGCAATAAGCCAAGTCTTCTGAAGCCATATGATAGCTTGTGTGATCAAACAGACCAAAATTTTACAGAAAAATTTCCACCATAGCTCCAAAATCTCAGTTATGAAATCTATGTCAGTTGGTCAATGAATGCTTTCATACTATGGAAATGAGTGTGTTTTTTGGTGCTGTACAGAAAAAGAAAGCCATACTGGTTTGGAACGACATGAGGGCGAGTAAATAATGACAGAATTGTAATTTTGAGTGAACTGTCTCTTAAGAAACTTACCTGTGAGTTCTTACAATACAGCTATCAATGCTCTTTTACTTATATTCGTATTATGTAGACTACTGTTTATTATATTGGTAATATTTACTTCACAAACAGACTATTGTGCACGCATCAAATACACACACATACACAACATGCACCACAGCAGAGTATCTATGTTCACCACACACTTCACCTACAGAACGTACAAACACTGAGAGTTGAAATCAAAACCAAGAAGAGTCATGTGACACTGTACAGATGTCTGCATATTAATGAAGCACACACATGCAGAAAGTGAGTGTGTGTGTACAGTGGTCAAATTCAACAGACGCATGGGAGGCGTGCACATGCTGCGAGCACATTACCTATTCATCTCTAGTAACTGCAGTCGCGTGGACAGATCCTCCAGACGACTGATCTGCTTATGACAGTGAGTGCAGAAAAACTCCAGCGCCTCCGACTGAAGGAAACTCTGGAAACTAGCAGGAAAAGAGCTGGGGCTGAGGAGACCAGAGGAGAGGAGAAGGGAAATGAGGAGAAAGGAGGAGATACAACAGGAGAAATAAGTAAAAGAGAAATGAGGAGAAATGGGCAGAGGACAGGAGAAAAGAGCAGAGGAGAGGAGAAATGAGAAGAAATAAGCAGAGGAGAGGAGAAATGGGAAGAAATGAGGAGAAATTATCAGAGAGGAGAAATAAGGAGAGGAGAAATAAGGAGAGGGGAGAGGATACAATGGGAGAAATGAGTAGAGGATCAATGAGGAGAAATTAGGAGAGAGTGGAAGATAAGTTAGGAGAAATAAGTACAGGACAAATTAGGAGAATTTGAAAGAAAGAAGATGTAAGGGTAGAAAATAGTAGAAGAGAAATGAGCAGAGGAGAGGAGAAATGAAGAGAGGAGAGGAGAAATTAGGAGAGGAGAAATGAAGAGAGGAGAAATTAGGAGAGGAGAAATGAAGAGAGGAGAGGAGAAATTAGGAGGGGAGAAAATATGAGAGGAGAAATGAGAGGAGAAATAAGAGGAGAGGCGAGGAGATATGACAGGAGAAATTAGTATAGGAGAAATGAGGAGATGAGAGGAAAAATGAAGAAAGGAGAAAATATGACAGGAGAAATGAAGAGAGGAGAGGAGAAATGAGAAGAGGAGAGGTGAGGTGAGGAGAAATAAGAAGAGGAGAGGAAAGGAGAGGGCAGGTGAGGTGAAATGAGGAGAGGAGATGAAATATGATGGGAGAAATGAGTAAAGGAGAAATGAGGAGAGGAGAGGAGAGGAGAGGAGAGGAGAAGAGAGGAGAGGAGAAATGAGGAGAGGAGCAGAGTAAAGGAGAAATGAGGAGAGGTGAGGAGAAATGAGGAGAGGAGAGGAGAGGAGAGGAGAAGAGAGGAGAAGAGAGGAGAGGAGAAATGAGAGGAGAGGAGAGGAGAGGAGAGGAGAGGAGAGGAGAGGAGAGGAGAGGAGAGGAGAGGAGAGGAGAGGAGAGGAGAAATGAGGAGAGGAGCAGAGTAAAGGAGAAATGAGGAGAGGTGAGGAGAAATGAGGAGAGGAGAGGAGAAGAGAGGAGAAGAGAGGAGAAATGAGGAGAGGAGAAATGAGGAGAGAAGAGGAGAAATGAGGAGAAGAGAGGAGAGGAGAGGAGAGGAGAGGAGAGGAGAGGAGAGGAGAGGAGAGGAGAGGAGAGGAGAGGAGAGGAGAAATGAGGAGAAGAGAGCAGAGGAGAGGAGAAATGAGGAGAGGAGAGGAGAAATGAGGAGAGGAGAGGAGAGGAGAGGAGAGGAGAGGAGAGGAGAGGAGAGGAGAGGAGAGGAGAGGAGAAATGAGGAGAGGAGAGGAGAGGAGAGGAGAGAAGAAATGAGGAGAGGAGAAGAGGAGAGGAGAAATGAGGAGAGAAAATATGACGGGAGAAATGAGTAAAGGAGAAATAACCAGAGAGGAGAAATAACCAGAGAGGAGAAATAACCAGAGAGGAGAAATGCGGAGAGGAGAGTGTGTGTGTTAAAAACAAAGATGAGCAGAGGAAGGGAGAAAACAGGGAACATTCAATTGAGACGGTGAAGGGCAGAGGAGAGGTGAGTACTACAGTGCAGGAGTAATGCAGAAGGAGCAGCGTGTGTGTTCATTTGAACAGGTTTGAAAGTGTATCATGTTTCCATGCTCTCTTCTCTAGTGTATGTGTGTGTGTGCTGGACCGCATTCGCCTGACAACACCAACACTGCAGTAAAACTAACCACAACAGCTCGACCTTTACCCGGCGATTCACTAGGGAAATAATAAATCAGTCAGCACAGCATCGTGCCGATTTACCTTTCACCACATACAGACACTGCTCAGAGAGATCATAACAGATCATAACAGACACACACAAACACATACACATTTTGTTTTGTCTATCACACACAGTTTGTAAATGAGACGGTCGTCTGTGGTCAGGATGTCATCTACAAGGTCTTATTATGCACATGACATTCGGCTTACACAATGAGCTGACTCACTTTCTCTTTCTCACTGTGTGGAAACTAGAAATAGAGTGTATTTCTATTTGTGTCTGTAGTCAAGGTGCTCATTCAGTAAAGCCGAGATAAACATTTACAGTACCTAAGTTTAGCCCAGGATAAATCAGTCTTATAAACTACACAACTCTTAAGCAGTATGTGAAACTTCTTACGCTTTAAATAATCCAGTATGTGTGTCTGTTGTGTGTTACCTAGGTGACAGCAGCATCAGTGGGCGGGGCAGTGGGCTGTCTGTGTGTGGGAGTGGCTCTGCATCTCCCTCCTCATCTGGCACCGCCCTTCCCTCTTCCTGATTGGCCAGCAGCAGGTCGGAAGAGTTGTTACTCTCACCGAAATCCTCAAAGTGCTCCTCCTCTCCTCCAATCACGGCCACCACGGTATGACCATTCAAATCAGAGCCCAATGTGAACCTATCACAGAAGCACATGGAATATAATGCGTTATCTGTGCATATTTAATGAAACGCTGTGAAAAATACCAGGCTAATATTTTCTTTTTAATAAGGTGTTTAATGTTAAAATGTAATGTTCCTTGAATTCCGCCTGGACATGGAAGATTCACTTCTTTTTGTTAATAAAACATTAATATTAAAAAAAAAAAAAAAAAATTATATATATATATATAAACTACTGTTTGGAGTCTGCAAGATTTTTTTTTATGTTTTTGAAAGAAGTCTCTTCTGCTCAACAAGGCTGCATTTATTTGATCAGAAATACAATAATATTGTGAAATATTACAATTTGTACAACTGTTTTTTTATTTTATTTGAATATATATTGTTAAAATGTAATTTATTCCTGCGATCAAAGCTGAATTTATCATCATTACTCCAGTCTTCAGTGTCACATGATCCTTCAGAAATCATTCTAATATGATGATTTGCAGGTCAATCACTATGATCTTAATTTTTATTCAATTTTAACCATTACTTGACTATTACTTCCTTGAGTCTTACAGAGAAATCATAAAACTTTACCACATCATATTTATACGTCTTTAATATCTTTATTATTCAAATAGATTGACTGTTTGTTCAATGTCTGCTCTTTTCTGTTCTTATACTTCCTTAAAAACATCCTTGTGTTTTTGTGTGTGAGACAGAAACAAAAAACAGCACAACACCAGTGTTTTCAGAAGTGTTCATGTAGGACAGTGATCATGAGAAGGTCACGTTCATATATTCAACATTAATGATGAAAATAACATAAAACAAAGTTCCAGTGTGTTAACAGATTTTTTTGATTGACGGCCCAGTGAATGCGTTTGATTGGTAAACTCAGTGCCCACTTTTTAAATGTGAAAATTAAATTACAGTTCAATAGTTTAAACTCAAAATTACTTTAAGAAATTAATACTTTTATTCAGCAAGGATGCATTAAATTGATTAAAAGAGACAGTAAATACATTTATAATGTTACAAAAGATTTATATTTCAAATAAATTCAGTTCTTTTGAACTTTGTATTCATCAAATCCTGAAAAATAACTGTTTTCAACACGATGATAATCAGCAAATCATCATATTAGAATGATTTCTGAAGGATCATGTGACACTGAAGACTGGAGTAATGATGCTGAAAATACAGCTTTGAGCACAGGAATAAATTACATTTTAAAATATATTACAATATAAAACAGTTATTTAAGTTGTAATAATATTTTACAATATTTTAGCTCTATTCTTGATTAAATAAATGCAGCCTTGTTGAGCAGAAGAGACTTCTTTCAAAACATTAAAATCTTTCTGACCCAAAACTTTTGAACCTTTTAAGATAAATAAGGATAAATGAAGGACATGCACACACTCACACACAATGAAAAAGTCAAATGCACAAGGAAACTGTTACTGATTAAACTTTTTTTTCTATTGTAGCTTTATATCCTACAATAAATCCCTCAAAGACTTACCCTCGTTTCAAAATAACATTGTGGTTGGTCACACAAAGCACGCGTGAAGGTGGCGACCGCATCTTAAAGCGATCTTCTTTGGCGATTCTGAGCAATTGGGAACACAGCGTGTCAGAGCAAACTAAACTCCCGCAATTGATATAAAACTCTATTTACATGTAGTTGTCCCTGTAGAGTTCAATCCGCCGGACATTCCTGCCAGACGTTTGTGACCCGGTAAATCTGAATTAACAGCCAAAATCTTTTGTGCAAGCAAAGCTACATATGCTTAAATCGCACGGCTGTGTGGCGGTGTGTGTGCGTCTAATCTGATTTAGAGCTCAGTAATGGTGACCCAGTGTGTGTGTGTGCTAGCATGCTCTATAAGAACATGCATCTGTTTAATCGGTTTAATCTCCATACGCATGAACTTATGTTGTCCGGCTGACACTCAAACACACTGAACACAGAAACTCAGGACTTATAATATAGCCTATTAATAATGCAACAAAACTGACTAAACAAAACTTGGTTAACTAAGGCTAATCTTTGGGTTCTAAACAAACACCAAATGCTAAATTTTGACATCCGAGACAGGAAGTCAAATCTGCAAGTTATCGTAAAATTAGATTATGCATTTTCCACTACTCTGAATGCGAGTTTCGGGAAGGTCAGCGCTGGCGAGACAGCGTGACCCTGACATGGCGAAATGCTAAATCAAGAGAAACACACGAGGGCTGAGAGCCAGGATATTTTACAATGACAGAAGCAAGTAAGAGAGTGAGAGAGAAACAGACCCTAGAGAGTGAAAGATGGATAAACTTTGGGACTCAGGAAGGCAGAAAGAGCAAACTCCACACTTCCTTCAACTGGGAAACAGGAAAATAAAGACTGACACCGATAACACGGGAAACAGGAACACCTCGGTCAGCTGAGCTGATGTTAACAGCTCTTGGGAAACAAGACACTCTAGTCAGCAGATTCTTGCATAAACACAAATAAACAGGCCGTACTTATGCGCACTGACAACACGGAGCACTTCGGAATATTATTGCACAAAACTTGGGACAAATGCAATAAAATGTCAAAAATTAAGAAGGAAAAATTTTTGTTTCATGTTATAACCAGTCACCTTTGCTCAACACTCGCGTGGCATTAAAAATAGTTTTTGTGATGTGTGCGTCATAAGACGACAGATAGTTAAACACCAGACAGTGTTTTTGTCAACACGGTCTCACACCCAACTCGTCACATATTGACGCTTGGTCAGTTCCCTTCGGCGTCACTTTTTAACGCACAGGGTACCCCTTTAGCGTCATTTTCTGACGTGCAGGGAACTCGATTTCAGTTGTTTGCCCAATGCGTCAGATCAAGACGCATTTAATTTTTTGCATTTGTAGACATGATTTTATAAATATTTATATGTTACTTTTATATTTTGGAGCAACTAACCCCACTCCTACCCTAAATCTACCCACTTCTCAATAATTTAAAACACGTAACAGGCAAATACAAGTACAGTCACAGGTATTTATTGCAAAAACTGACCAAAAACAGTATAAAAGTATTAACTCATGTTGCATTCCAAATCTTCTGAAGTCATACGATATCTTTATGTGAAGAAGAGAGTTGATCTTAATGTTTTATCGCTGAAATGATGATCCCGCCGCTCCGTGAACGCACACACTCCACTCAGTCATATCATATTCAAATGATACACCCGACTCTTTAGCATGACACGATTGGTCACGAGACACACGAGAGCCAATGGCATTTTACAAATCAAAGCTGACGTAATGACGCAATTGGTCACGAGTCATATGACAGCCAATGCAATTTCACTATCAAAGCTGACGTAATGTTTCTTCGGGCGGCAATTTATGAAATGTGTTCATGATCTTCGGCGGATGGAGACGCTGATCGATTTTGTTCAAACGTGTCTGAATAGCGTAAATAAAAAAAGAAAATAAATGTAAATAAATTTATGCTGGGTGATTAAATTGAGAATCACACTCCATGTCATAATGGCAAAATCATAACCCAATATATAATTTCATCATGACGATAACATTACCATGCCCAACGTGTCTGTGTATGACGGCAAAGGTTTCTCATTGAAATCAATGGAGTTCCCTGCGCGTCGAAAAATGACGCTAAAGGGGTAACCTGTGCGTTAAAAAGTGACGCTGAAGGGAACTGATCAAGCGTCAATATGTGACGAGTTGGGTGTGAGACCGTGTTGTTTTTGTAGAGAACAATGTGTCCTGAATGGATACACTGTATCAGGAAGTTGTTTTATTGTGTAAGATTATTGCTGATACATTCAAGGCTACTAAAACAACATTGTTGAATGCATGAAGTCATGACATTTATGCAGTGTGACTTTAGTATTATTTATATACCGTTATAGTTTATATAGAAGCCATTAACATTGAGTGGAACAGCACTGACTGTTCTTCCTGTAAAAAGCTGTCGGCAAGTTTGGGAAGGCTATTCTGTGCCAAATTACTTTATTTACAGTATTTGTGCAATTCTTGCTAATTTCCTGACCAGTGATTTGTGATTAAATGGTTAAGACCATTAAAATACACTAAATATTTTGACTGAATAACTTTTGTAGCTTTAATAAGGATTAATCTATATTTAATTTATGCAGTGAAGACTGTGAAGGGTTTGATCCTTCACTTCAATATTAAATTTCTGTATATTTCCTACCTGTTAAACCTACCTGAAAATCTTAAAGCGCTGTTTACAAGGTTACATGGGTCAAAAACAACGAAAACAATAACTTTTTGCGCATTTTGACAGGGCAAGTTATTTTTTAAAGCCTAATAAATATTTATAGCTTTCAATTATACTGTAATAATTGAATGGCTATAATTAATGGCTAAAATTAAGAAGAAAAAACAAAACAAAAAAAAACAAGCAGTATTGGTATCAGTGATGCCTTCTTTCATAAAAAGATGCCATTAAACAAACATTTACAAATTTAGGCTACTGTCTTCATGTCGTTTCTACATTAATTTGGAGATTAAATGTGAAATTATTACAATATAAAAATATATTAAAAACTTTAATGTTAGGTGCGATTAATTACAGAAAAATGTGTGATTAATTTTTTAATCGACTGACAGCACATATACATACATATACATACACATATATATATATGTATATATATATATAAAACCCATAAATGTTATATAATATATAAAAATTAGGGCTGTCAAACGAGTAATCATGATTAATCGCATCCAAAATAAAAGTTTGTGTTTACATAATATATGGGTGTGTACTGTGTATAATTATTATGTATATATTTAAGAAATATTTGCATGTATATACTGTATATACATTTATATTATATATAAATATTTTATAAATATAAATATTTTTTCTTAAAAAAAATATATACACATGCATGTGTGTGTATTTATATATACATAATAATTATACACAGTACACACATATATTATGTAAACAAACTTTTATTTTGGATACGATTAATCGTTTGACAGCACTACTATCTATATATATATATATATTCATTATTTACACTTTATTTCTATTTTTATTTTTACTTAACAATAACAACACTGCATTTATGGGTAATTTTGAGTGATTTATAAACCCAGTCTTTGTGCTTGTTATTTGACAGCTGTGTATGGGTTTGTTACCTGTTGCGGTCGTCTCCATCTGTGAGTGTGTTTTCAATGCCGCTGTCAGTTTCCACGTCCTCATGGAGTTCTGGATGGACCAGCGCCGTCGTGTCCTCGTCTGTGAAGGTTTCGCACTCACTGTAGGCGCTCTCCGACCCGAGATACGCACTGTCAGAGACCTCCGCCTGCTGCAAACATACACACACTGATTAGAAAACTTTTATTGCTCACAAGTTGCTCTTGGAGACATAATGGTGTTCTTGGTTATGCTGCATTTTTTTGGTTATGAGGTTTCTCCAAAAAAACAACAACAACAACTGATTCAATAACTGATATACACTAAGAGTATTAACCTATAAAAAGAATGTGGATAGCAGCTCAGATCATTTGGTTTTGGGAGAATTTGATGAGAAATGTTTGAGTTCATATTGAGATTTCAGACTTTTCAATGCATAGCATTTTTACCATTCTACCTGCTCATGCTTTTTAGAAGCACCAACATGCAAACACACACAGGCTTGAAGGTTATTAATGTTTGTGATGATTGTTTCGGTGAAGGAACAATATGATCCGACGCATTCAGAAGTGGTTGAAAACACGTGACCATATTGCATTTGTTGTGTAAATGCAGATGCTTTCCAGATAACAGTGAAGGACCGCCTACTCACCTGTCAATCATACACTGCACTAAAACAAAGGTTTTAAACTTTAAAAGCGCCTCAAATGACATACACACCGTTGCTGTTATTTTTTGCTTGTTCCTTGAAGATGCATCTTGTCTAAGGAGACTATTTACATAATTTCATATATGTACTGCATTATAGAAGCCTGCCTATAATACAGTCATATAAACCATAATAATGACAGTAAATAGTAATTTTGGTACATTACAAAGTTTAAAAAAGATCTGGCAACCATAATGGAAAAAATGCAACAATGACAACCTGGAAAACAGAAAGTATATCATGTTCTACTGTTTATTCTTCTTTTACACCCTTTTTATAATATTTAAAACATTTTTATCTTGAAAAATCAATAAGAAAAGTTACTGTTTACTTTTCCCATTTTTCCCTCAGTTTTATACTACATAAAATTTTCCTTAAAAAGCAATGATAAAAAAAAAAAAAACTATATTAATAACTGGATTGACAACATCACAGATATTATGATGAACATTACAAATTATTAAGTTCAAGAGTAAACCTCAAACCACAATTGGTCAATTGTTTTCTATCTAAAATAACAACCTCCATCAGAAATCCACTTAAGCCTGCATCTCAGAGCCCGACGTACCTGTTTGAGTCTGAGAGGAGCTCCCAGAACAGGAGAGGCCATTCCCAGAACCATTTTCCCTACTCGAGTACCGGCACACGGGAAAAACAGGTTCACCAACTAACCGCAAAACTAACAAATGCTTCCTGTCTCTCTCACAGTCACCACATAGAGAGTCAACAGAGATAGATATTACTCCTACTCCGCTTCATTGGAAAATGAAGACCAAAGTCTGAAGGGCACCAGGACCAGAACTGGGTGGAGTCTGTGCCCCTAACCACGCCCCTTTTGATTTAACATTACCCTCATGTGCCAACAGAACATCTTAACACATGTCTAAACAGCATGTGTGCATATATTATGTGGCTGTGACTCAAAACCTAGTGAGCTGCCTACTTAGCATTTTAGTGCACCTATGATGCCCTAAAATGATGTTTAGTTAGACGGCTCACTAGGTTAAGACACAGACTATGGCTGTTATTCATTTTAATCTGTTCCCATGTAGCAAAACATTAACACTTCACACCCAATGCACACAAACACTTATTCAGGACAGCATGTGCTGCGACAATCATATGTTCTGATGAATGACAGGTGTGTGTGTGTGTGTGTGTGTGTGTGTGTGTGTGTGTGTGTGTGTTATAAAAAAAAAAAAATCTATCACCAGTCTGTCCTGTATATTGTCAAGCATGTATGTGTGTAAGTGTGTTTGTTCCTCTGGATGAGGTGCTACACAAACCACCTCGGCCAGTGTGTTTTGAAAGCAAACATGGAAACAGCACAGCCATTCATGACCCACAGGAAAACATGCAGGTGTGTGTGTGTTTCATTAGAAGTGACGGGAAGACCAAAATGAGAAAAAGGAAAACCAGACTGCAAAAAAACAAGACTCCGTAGTAGCACATTTCTATACTTACAGAATGAATATGCTAAGCGTTGCTGTGAATAATAAGTCACATATGCATTTTTGGAAAAGTTTACGTTTCTGTAATCAAAATTTATGAATTTACTACCAAATTATAACTAGTAATTATAACTAATTATTCTGCCGCAGACGAGTGCTTCCGCTTCTTCCGCTCATGTGTATGTGGGGTAACGCAGCGCTGTTTTCATATTACATACATTATTTGAGTGCGTTGAAAGTTATGTTATAATGCTACTCTGTGCGTTCACTCGGCGGCGACTATGAGACATTTGTTGCACACTGCAGTGAGCTAGATCGATATTAGGCATGGTAAAACATGGTAAACTCGGTAAATCAAGAAAACCAGATTTAAACAATAAGACTAAACGTGTTGAGCTGTAGAACAATGATTCGTTTTCTGACGATGAATGTCTCCAAACAGTTGCTCACCTGTCTAATAAAACACATCATATATAAAAGCGTCTTTGGTGTTTCCATGGTTTCTACAAAATAAAACCGGAAATCGAGGGTAACGCGGGTATGATGTCATTGATATGCGACACACATATCAACGTCATTGATATGCGTTAAAATCGCTTATTTCTCTGGATTTAAACATTCTTGGAAACATTTGGGATAATGTAAGTACACAAGTCAACAAAATATATAACACTGTTCTAGTGTTTTTTGGATATTTAAATCCAAAAATCTTACATATTGTGCCTTTAAGACAACCATAATTTAATATAGTGAAACTAGTCAAGCTAGCCTAAAATATAAAAATAGTTATTTTTACGCTACGCTATAAGTTTCTAGAGAATAAATATATAATAATATATCAAAGACATAATTTACCATCACATAAAACTAAAACAATACAATTACTAACTAAAAATAAAAGTAAAACTGAAATAAAAAATAAATTAAACCTTAAATAGCAGTATTTAAAATACAAAACCTATATAAAAGACACGATTTTCTATCATAAAAACATGTTTTTGAATGAACCTCATAAATCTCAACAAATCAAAATTTGGAGAAAAATACTCAAATGAACTAAAAACCTAGAACACACCCTAATTGCCAAAAAATGAGTTGAAAATATAGTAATGCACAACAGCATTTACCTAGAAATTTCACTAAAAGAATGGTTTCATGAACTATTCTTAGTTAAAGACTAACTTTAAATAATCTTTCCAAACAATTAATGTGAGAAAACAAAGTGCATGTTTGATTATTGCCTCAGTTTGCTCAGGCTGTGCGACAATAGGCCAATAAAATGCAAGTGTGTTTTTGTAACTTGTTGAAAAAACAAAAAACGGCTGATATAAACCAGCAGTCGGCGCTGTGGCAGAACAATGCACATGCTCTGCTTCTCATGTTCTCAGCAGATCGTCTGTGGTCTTTCAATCTTTTGGGGAATTTGTGGAATGTGCTGGTCTGGATTCCACCATTCTGCAATAATGGGGTCTTAAAATTCTGATTTATTATATTCATCATGACAAGAGGACAGCAGAAAACAGGCCCAATAACCACAAGTCTGGTGTGTATTACCTCATCATATTCCTCTGGAGGTCCATTGGCTTCCACTGCGCTGAGATGAGTCTTGTAGAGGTCTGGATCAGAACCTGATTAAGAAACACAAAGAAAAGCATTTCCGTTTTAAAACATTGAGTTATGGCAGTGGACCGATGGACAAATGTTTGTTTAAATGGATATATAGAAAAAACGGTAACACTTTACAATAAGGTTTCATTAGTTAACTGCATTAGCTAACATGAACTAATAATGAACTGCACTTATAAAGTATTTATTTATCTTTGTTAAATGTTAATTTCAACATTTACTAATGCATTATTAAAATCTTGTTAACATTAGTTAATGCACTGTGAACTAACATGAACAAACCATGAACAGCTGTATTTATATTATCTAACGTTAACAAAGATTAACAAATACAGTAACAAATGTACTGCTCATGGTTAGTTCATGTTAGTTAATACATTAACTAATGTTAACTAATGAAACCTTATTGTAAAGTGTTACCGAAAAAACAACTATTGGGTCGATCGACATCACTATGATTTGGAGATGCATCAGTTTATGACATATTTTTTTCATTTGTAAACAGTCATGGATGGAATATGCTGCACTGAGCAACAGGGCTGTCTGGAGTCCAGGAAACTATATTTATGTAATAGTCTGTTTCAGCTAGCTGGAATATTCATGAATGAGAAGATGTTGGATAGAAGAAAGCATATTTTTTGGTCTGGATTCAGACAGTCATATTTCAATTAAAATACCTCTATTGTAAAACTGTTAGATTTACATACAAAAGTACAGAATTTCCCTAATGTATTTCCCTTTTACCCAAATTTATGTTAACTAACTAAGTTAGTATTTATGTTACGTAACTAAGTTAAATCTTTACCGGGGTGCGTTTCCTGTACAACAACATAACTCGCTGCCTAACTACCATAGTGCGATGCATCGTTGAAGAAACCAACTAGCTAGTTTCAGAAACCGTATTGTTGCAAATTTGTTTAATGAATCCGTTGAGATCTAATTCATGCCAGATTTTTTGCTGTAAATTATGGACATGGCATCTGAGGACTAATTCTCATTTTTGACATTTATTTTGCTTTATTTCCAGAATCGATCATAATTTCAATTTCAATTTATTTATATAGTACAATTAAAAACAAATGCCGTTGACCAATGTGCTGTACAAAAATAAATAACCATAGAATAAAATTCAGACACGGACAAAGACAAGCCACGAGTACAACAACAAATCATGCAAGACAGATATAAGTCATGAATTATAAGCCAAATCAAATAAAAATCATAGGCTTGTTCTTACGTACTAGAGCAGGTACGCACATGCGCACTCTTCAAAAATGGTGCTTTAAATATCTTGACAAACTAAAAGACGTAAAAAAATGATATAGATATAGATTGTACTGAATGTCAGCTTGCTTATTTTGCTCAAGATAAGGATTTATTAAGAAACTCAGCTTCTAACCACAGGTCGAGAGCTGTTGTTACACCCACACAACTTTGTGATGCTGTTTGCGAATGTTCAATGAAATATGGTTTCGGGAAACACCGACACGTTGAACTACGCTGATAACAACAGAACTTGCAACCATAATTGGCTAACGATGCTTTTGGGAAACGCACCCCAGCATAGTTCAACGCTTCAGTGTTTCCCGAAACCATAGTTCCAAAGAACATTCGCAAACAGCATCGCAAAGTTGTGTGGTTGGAACTACAGCGCTCAAGCTGTGGTTAGAAGCATAGTTTCTTGTTAAAATGACATTTGGACATAAGCAAGATAAGCAAGCAACATGGAGTACATTCTATATCTTTCATTCCAAATATATACAAATTCCATTAGTTTGTCAAGAGAATTAAAGCGCTGATTTTGAACATAAGAGGAAACCTGTGATTTGACAGTAGACGTTATTACTCTACCGCCTGTGTGACATCATTAACTATATTGTTGAACCAATGTGGTTCAAACTATATTTTAGGGAAACAGTCATGACTACACTGTAAACCCTAACGCTCAAAATACTTAATTGGTTTGAGTAGGACAAACTTTAAATTAAAAACATTAGTTCAGTTAAATTAACTGTTATGAGTATTTAGAACTTTTTCTTTTGAGTTCACAGCACTGACATATTTCAAGTAAACTGAACTGTTTCATTGTTTTGAGTTGTATGAACTTGTTTCCTTTAATTCAGACAAACTTAAGTTTAACTGAAACTGGGCTGGGATTTTTTATTTCCCAGCATGCTTTGCCCATGGCACTCGAAAGGAAGAGTAAATGCTAAAATGAAGTGTCATGTAATGTTTTTTTTTGTGCAAGATTAATGGTAAGGGAGATTTAGTAGTGATTAATGTTTTATTATGCTAATTTAGAAGTTTGTGTTAATGTGGGTTTTTGGACAGTTACCATCATGGTGACGAGTGGCGCATGTGGTTTAAGAGCAGGTAAGTTACATGTTTTAAGTTGCTGTACTCATTCAGTAAGTGCTATACCATGCTATCGTTAACATGTTAGCACATTAGCAAGTTGGAATTTTCTGAATTAGTTTGTTATAGCTAGCAAAATATATCTTAACTTTAAAAAAAATCTCATTCAACTGAGTTCTGACAACTTAGGGTTTACAGTGAAGTAAATTTGATTTGCAAGAACTCAAAATAAAAAAATTGTTAACAGTTAATTAACTAAATATTTTATGTTAATTGCTATCAAAATGTATGAGTTAGCTAACTCAGTACTTCAAGTTAGGAGCAATTAACATGCATGAGTACTACAAACTCAAAACTTGATAGTTCTGCTTAAAATTGGGAACATCATAACTCAAAAAATTTGATGTAACTGATTACCTCAAATTTATTCAGGTTTACAGTGTTTAGAGCTGCACGATTAATCGTTAAAAGATTGCCATCTCAATTCAAACACCCACGCAATCTTATTCCTAAAATGACAGCGATGTGCCTGTCTCTATTAAACCTTTGACATGTACGATCACAGTGAACTGATTTAAAAAAATTGTTAATTCAAATTAATTGAACATTTTTAAACAGACTGTAGCAATTAACATTTTGCCAGAACCTCTAGTAAATTACACGTTGTCTATTCAGAATCATGAGAGAATCATGATCTGTATTTTAAACAAAAAAAATGTTACCCAATTTATCCAGAATCGTGCAGCACTACATGACTACAATGCATCATACTATGGTGGTTAAGCAGCGAGTTACGTCATTGTGCGGGAAACGTACTCCAGATTAGTTCATTTGAGCTCAGTTGTAGAGCCTCCTAGTGGTGTGATTTTGCTGCCACTGATGCTTATTTAGTTGGTTGCCACACCACAGCAACTGTTTTTTAACACATGAAAGCAGAAGTTCAGAAACGCACAGCCACGGAAATATCTCAACCATCATTTCTAGTAACCATGTAGAGGTTTTCCTACTTTAAAAAATGTTTCCATGACCTGGTAAATGTTATTGAGTACAAATGGACAAGCAGAGAGAGGTGGATGTTCCAGTAACTCATCCATTAATGATGAGCGTAATCTGACTCGTGAAACACAGAGCGCCATTAGAAACATGACCTTATCCTCATTACTGAAGTGATATCAGTAGAAAACCCAAGCAAAGTGCTTTAAACTATTCCACCATCATCATGATCGATCTAAAGAGAGATGGGGAGTGTAATATGCTCTCTATTGGAAAAATAGTGAGTAGCCAACATAGACCACATTTAAACACACCAAAATTTGATACAAATGCTTTTTTTGTTTTTTTTAGGAACAATAAAAGATGTCCATGATGGCTAAAAAAAATGTTGTCTAGGAAGAGAGTTTGCTAGGTTTTGAAACACAGCCCTTGTTTGGGGGGGGGGGGTCTAATGCTATTTCATGCATTCTGACTTATTTACACTGTTAAAGAGTTGGATTCTCATGCTAAACATGGCCAAAATTTAAAAAAATTCAGAGTATTTCTGTGCCAAATACACTCCTTCAGGATTCGTATAAGTTTCAGAAAGTTTTTTTCGAGTATGGCCCTGTATGATGTCATAAAGGGCGGAATTCCTTGTATGGGCACTTCTCCCGGATGAGTGTGTGCACACGTCAACCAGAGCGAGAGCGAGAGCAAGAGCACGCCCATCAACAAGCTTTGTTTGAGTTACGGGAGCCGTCGGCAGCGCCGTCATTTTGTTTTTAGACCACAAAATCAACAATGTCATAAAGAAGTGTGCTTTTGGTTGTGAGGGAAAGATAACCTTGTTCAGCTTCCCAAATAACCCAGCGTTAAGAAAACAGTGGATGCAGTTTGTTTTTCCGGAGCAGCCACGGAGTTCTGCAAGTGTGTGTATTTGTTCCCGGTCATGAGTGGAAACCGCAGGCGGTGAGTGAAACTGCATCAAATGTGTGTGTTTTGTTGGCAATCGGCACGTAAGTGCATATAATGTAAACAACACGAATGTACAGTGAATCGAAAGTTATCCAGGAATAACGCCATGATGTATTGTGTGTGTGTGTGTCATAGGTGTGTGCTCGTGACTCTTTAGCTCCGCCCACTACATGCCTCCACGAGCTCGGCTGTTTTCGGAAAGAATCGGTACAGTGTATCTGTCATATAAATATAATAAAACTAAAGACTCTTTATGTTTTATGTATCGCTCTCTACAACGTCAGACACATAACACTAATTAATATGATTAGCCTTTGAATGTGAGTGGAGAAAGACATAGCTCATCATTACATTGTATTATACTCTACATCATATACATAATTCACCCGCTATATTGCTAAATGTACCCAATTTTTCATATCAACAGAAAAATATACTGTGATAACCTGGCTTCTCGAGACTCTCCTGCTTCACAGCATAGTTAATGATATGCTAAAGCCCGCCCACATGTTGACGTGATTGGTTACAAGGTAGTTTGTGACGGAAGAAACACTGTCGATTTTTGGTTCACTGCAGTTTTAAGGAGAAAATACTCAGCAATGTTGTTGACTTATGAATTTGCAAATGGTTTGTCTTAAAGCATATTAAAAACACCACATAGACATATAAACAACATTTAAAACTTGATTTTCACCACAGGGGGTCTTTAATATATCAGTCATGTTAATGCTCCTGTGCAAATTTTGTTTATCAGCAAGTAAAAGCTCTTGTAAGTGAGACTTTTCTTTAAAAGAAATTCAGAATTCCCAATTCAGCAGCGTGATTCACTGTGAGTAATTCACAGACGCTCTGACTCATTATTTTGCACTGTTTTTCTACACAGTATTTCAAGAGATGTTTTCATGAAACTCTCTCTATCAGGACAAATCGTTACAAAATAGTGTCAGATTATCACTCAGTCATGAAGAAAACAAGATGTTTGTGCTTCTGACTGGTCTATTCTTTTGAGGACAAAACTGATGATGCATTTCCTGGCCAAATATTAAAAAAACTCCTTTTGGAGATGTCCTCATAATGAGGTTAAAATATATTTTTATTCTGTTCTGAAAATGACAAAAGTTGTATTTTAGGGTTTGGGTTAGTCTATTATGTAATTAATCTGTAATTAAGAACAACAGATGTTAATGGAAACTCCCAAAGTGATTTAAAACACGACTTGAGTGTGTTTGTGTGTGTGCTGTACCTTCATTGCTGATTGCACTGATGCCTCTGTGGAAATCCTCAAAACTGATCACACCCAGACCGCTGGGATCCAAGAACCGCGTCAGATCCTTCACCTGAAACCACAAACAAACAATTCATCTTACACAAACACAAAAGAGATAACTGTTATCATACAGTTATTGACAACAAAACACACACTGATTCACCCACAAGATAAAGAATGAAAAAAGTAGGAGGAGAAATGTGTCATCTTAAAAGTGTTTCTTTTTTATTAATATGTAAGGATGTTAACTTCTCCTGCACAAATTAAAATAAACAAAAATGCCAAGTGGGAATAAGAGACCGTTTGTGTGATTCAATAAAAGTGACACAGGCTCATTTTAGTATTTTTCTAATCCATCTAACCTTCTATTTAGGAACAAAACATTACTATATCTTTTTTTGTAACTTGCGGATAAACAAAACAAAGGCAAAAGTCTGCCAATCCCTAACATATAGTGACAAAACACAAAACACACATCCCCCCTCTCTCTCTCTCTCTCTCTCTCTCACACACACACACACACACACACACACACACACTCAAGCTACACTCCAGTGAACAGACACAATTGCACACAGTTGGTAACCAGGCAACAGTAGAACCGACAGTCGCAAATTCTAAAATCAAAGTTCTCAAAGAACACAAGTGAAGAGAAGCACCAAACACGCTCAAATACCTCCGACTGAGAGATCAAAACATGATGAAACTGTTGCCTAAACATTTCACTCTGATTGTGTGTGATATTTTAGCCCCAAAGGCACCAAATTACACATCTACTGTACTTCTCAAATACACACACACGGACAAGCATTGATTTGAGTTTAGATTACCATGTAGGAAACTGAAGTGCTGAATGAGCTGCAAAAATCTGCATCATAGGATCATATACTCCTGGATGATATTGGCTCATTTCAAGTCATAGTGACTGTCAGGCAAGTGTGAAAAACAAGTGAGTATTGATTGAGTAACTTTAACCAGTTCACTAAAAAGAAACTGTTAAAAAGAACGATTCGTCATCACTATTCAGAATCAAGTAATCCAGAGAGCTGTAGATTAGCAGTTTATCAATAGTTTATTTCTACCATGTATGCAATCATTTAGGGCCAAGTTGTTCAAAAGTAATCTGATCGGATTTCGGCTGTCGGATTGGATCAAATCTTGAAAATGGGTTGTTTAACAGAAAAAAAGGATTTTGAAATAAGATTAGATCACAGAATCCAATCTTGGTTTTGATCTGGATCAAATCATGTTTGTGTTGTTCAAAACTTTTTAGTAAGATTGGGATACCTTTGATCCAAAAAAATCCCAGCAGAAGGGTGGATTTCAGGAACAAAAATTGAATAAACCTTTTAAATTGGTCAAAAAATACAACATTTGTATCATGTAATACACACACATACTTTGTATTTTGCTCTTGATTAGATTAATTGTTAAAGTAATAAATTAGAAGTAGACGTTAGGCTACCTATTAAGCCTTTCGGTAGCCTACAGTAAAGTAAAAAAAAAAGATTTTGGCGCCATAAAATAATCCCCAAACAGTTGTAAATATCAAACAAAAATATTATATTAAAAGGTGCACTATGTAACTTTTCCGTCCGCTAGAGGTCGCCTATTCAAAACAAAGGCGTAGCTTGATGACTCCAAGTTTGAGCACAGAATCTTGGGACATGTGGTCTTCACCTCACAGCCGGATGAAAAGAATCGGGATAGGACTCGGGCAGAACTCATGTTCATGGATGCGATTATTAACGTTACTGTAGTATGAAGCAGGGCAGGACCGAGTGTTGTGGGAGCTGAGCAAGGCCGCTGGAGCGATTGTTAATAAGACGAACGCAACACACGCCTCGTGAGCAGCGGGACTTTTATTATGCCACACTGCACACTGCAGTAAGAGTAAAGCGTTTCTGCAAAATAAAACCGGAAACCAAGGGTAACGCAGATATGACGCAATTGACAGGCGACTCCCTCACACGTCCCGGTTCCTTGGTTAAAATAGCAATTTTCTCACGATTTACAAATAGTTGGAAACATTTGGGATATTGTAAGTACTCAACTGAACAAAATATATAACATTGGCCTAGTGGTTTTTGGATAATTTACTGCAAAAATGTTACATATTGCAGCTTTTAATTTAAAGTGTTTTATCACTGTTTGTAAACTACACTGGCATAATCATAAGAGTTGAACCAGTCAAAAGTTCTTTGTAAGAGAACGCAAAGTTTCTCAGGTGATGCTACACAAAACTTTTCTGAGAGAACGCAAAAGCATTGAAATAGCATATCTTATATTTTTTTTCCATCACCATGTCCCTTTAGGGGCTCCTTAGAGCACTAGTAATCCAGATTTGGTCATTTGAAAAAGTGTGTATCTGGATCAGGGTGATCCAGTCAAATTTTGCTTTGAAAAACTGGATTACCTTATCCTGGATAGCAAAACATGGGATTTCCAAATCCAGATCATTCTGATTCTAAACTTTTTGAACAACTGGCCCTTAAAGATTTTTCCTGGTATTTTATGACCAAATATTCTTAATCAAGTGATTGCTTTAGGTAATGAGTAAGTGTAATGTGAGTCTGTTTTAACCCCAGTATAGAGGCATCTCAACTCAAGGCGTGAAAACCAGTGAGTCATGAATCAGTCACATGAGTGGCTCAGTTCAGATGAATTATTCTACCTTTCTTACATTTTAAAATGCACTGTATCAGCTTTCTCATAGACATGCACTGAGTCACACATATGGACATTTTTGCGGTGTAACCTGATGCCAATTACGGTTCCTTCCTGGAAAATGCTACTTCCGGGTAAGAATTTGCATCTAACATCATGCAATCCCATAGCAACCGTATCATAAAGATAAAACGACATGGAAATGACATCATATTGAATTACAAGCACAGACACAGAATCACTCTCCAGTGTGTACTAAAAACATGTCCGAGACTAAATTTAAACATCCTATCACTTTCTATCTACCTGTCTCTCTTCACCTCTTCAGTCATAAACCATCTCAGTGAGCCAACCAGCTGAGCAAGCTCTTATAATGAAACACCTGAATCACGAGAAGATATCTCTGGAAATTTGAGTCCAATCACAGTCACGCAGACAAAGGAATGACCCTTGAGGCTGGGACGAAGTATGGCATGCAATTTCCTTCTTGAAACCATAAACAACCTTATAAAGAACATGCAAACTTGCTTACTGTTGCAAATGTGTGATGCTTTTCACATAATAGGAAAGTTAAATTTTAAACCTGTATTACATGGTCACAAGCTCAAAAACTCAAAAATGCAAAAAGAAAGAAGTCATATGCATGTACAGTGCAAGGTGCATTTAAGAAAAGATGAATAACAATAACGAAAAGACTAATAAAAGTGTGCGTTTGTACATGCACAGATCATTCATCTGGCTGTTTAACCTTTCAGCTGATCGGATCAGCAGTTTTAACAGTCACAAAAGATCCAGACTTCCGGCATCAAATCCATCCTCTCTTAAACACACAATGCCACGTGTCCGGGGGATCAGGAGTTAACGGGAAACGCAAATCTATATTCTCATCTAAATAGCAAAATAACCACAGAGGGATTTTGAAGTTGGTACATTCAGTGCTTGACGTTATACGTCTCAAAAGCAGTTTAAATATAAAATACATCCTAGGCCTGAATATCCAGCATCCCTTGTCTACTAACCTGCCAAATACAGTGCACACACATGTACATAACATGAAACCCATCTATAAACATTAGTGTGCACCAACATTTACACTTGTCAAACAGTAAAGAACATCATATATTGTCAGATGAACTCTCATCAAAGACACAAACCAACTCATACATTCCATACATAAACTATTATTGATTTTCCTTCAGTTTAGGTGTCAATGACGTGATATCCAAACTTAGTAAAACAGTTTTTTCTACTCAGCTACCTTAAAATAATATTCCTGTTTTAGTACAAATTAAGCTCAATCGACAGAACTTGTGACATAATATCGATAATACCAAAAACAGCCCACTTCTCCCTCTTTCTCTTTAAATAAAAAAAATTGAGTCACTTTCAATGGAAGTGAATCGCGACAATTAGTAAATGTTACAATATTCAGTTTCAATAGTATAGCCACAAAAATGAGTGTAAAAAAAACTATTTCTATGCAAAGTTATACCCAATTGTACAACTTTGAATAAAATGTCTGTAAAAACTATGATTTAAACAGTTTGAAAGCTCAAATAATAGACAACTTTGAAGAGAAATATAAAAAACTATAAGCTTCACATTTCTGCATTTAAATTTCAATGGCAAATGCCTTTTCGTAACCTCAAATCTTGCTCTTTTTTTTAAATTAAGAAAACATTGGACAAATAAACAGTCAATTAAGCTTAACTTGGAATATTCCTATAAAATGTTTTTGTTCAAGTTAAGATATAGCAATAACTAAAAGTCACAATGTAATTAAACATAAATAAGGGGGAAGAAAAATACCTCAACGGTTGCAAAACTTTGAGTGATTAGAGGCACTAAAAAGTGTATTAACACTTGTATAGTTTGTTCAAATGTATGCAAAACAGACTCCATGAGAGAAAGAGCGAGAGATGCAGGACAAGAGTGGTATTCTGAGTCTTTGAGGGTTTGAATAATAAAAGAGCAGTTCTTGGGTGTCACCACGATCAAATTTCACTTGGAGCTTTGGGACCCAAGGGAAGACACACACTGTCCTGTAATCATAAAGCATTTTTATGACATTTACACCTCCCACCCACCATTTAGCCAGCCACAAGCTCACACAAATAGACATAGATAAAAGCACAAAAAACTGACCTGTTCAGCTCCATATGCTTTTGCAAACTCGATAAACTCCTCAATATGGACAAATCCATCTCCGTCCTGATCCAAAGCCTGGAAAACTGCTCGGAGAGCCGACTGCTCCTCGCTTTTATGGGCTGTTGTGGAAACTATAGGCACGTTTATCAAATCCACAGGGACCCTCTGGTCATGAAGCGATTTGGTTGGCAGAGAGTCAGAGGCCTTGCACAAATCCAGAGTCATTTCTGCATGTTTGGGAATGTTGGTAGTATCAGGAGTATTTTCCATCAAGGTCAGGTAGGCCTCCCCATTCAGGCTGGCTCCGCAGGGAAAGACATTTCTATGCAAGGGAGGAGAGCTGGGGGCAACTGAGCTCACTTGTTGCTCTTGTGCCAGGTCTACTGATGATTGTGTCAGCTGGAAATCCTCCTGATGTGTAAACTGAGCAGGAAACCCCGCCTCTCCCTCTCCTGTAGCTTCACGTAATTGGCTGGGAGTCTCTGTGGTGTCTGTAAGATCCGGCCCCACAAGTCCACCTGTCACGGTTAGCTGATCACATGCACAGGTAAAGGGAGTGGACTCTAAAGAATCAGGATTACTGGCACAATGAAGAATGACTTGACTCTGAGTAGAGATTCTGCAATCCGATCCCTCCCCTCCCTGTAAAGACATACTTTGAAGTTTCTCTTTGACTTTCAGTGGTGCATTATGACCGTCATGGTGAGCTGTTACAGTTTCTTCAGGTGTATCCACTACAATTGCACTTGATTTTGGAGTCAAAGAGTCATTCAGTTGGTCTACAAGTGTGAGATTTTCTACAAGTGCACTCTCTATTTGTTGAGTATTGATTTGTTCCTGACAGGCTTCTCTTGTTGCATTCAGTTCTTGATTGTTGTCAGATTTACTGCTATCTAGATTTAAATCATCATTTTGCAATTTGTCCAACTTGCTTTTCAGATTGGTTGCCTCTTGATTTAGATGCAAATCTGAAATCTCTGTGTCTGGGTCCTCTGTGTTACATGTTGTGGTTGTATCATCTGCACACTGTCTCTCCATTCCCTCATGGTCATCATCTGGGTTGCCTGTTTCTACATTTGCTATATTATCCTGAAATTCAAGTGTGAATGCATCAGATTCAAGATCAGGTGAGTCTGCATCACATTTTTCCTGTTCTGTTCGCTCAAAGGCATCTGTCACAGATGGAATAACAGTGTCTAAAGATGGCACAGCTTCACAAGAGACACTGTCTGTTAAGATCTCAAACATGGCAACAGGAATAAGGTCTCCATATCCATCATGGGGCACCTCAGATAAGGCTTCAGCCTCAGTTGAGTGTGTGGGCTGGCTGTGATCCTCAGGTAAGATGTCATCTTCTGGTGAGAGCTCAAGTAAGGCATTATGCTCAGGTGTGCAGACCGGTAAGGCTAATGTGGACTCTTGTCTGTCTTTGTCGAGCAGGCTATCAGTTGAAGGATCTTCTGCTTGCAAATCTATAAAAGCAATTGGTGTGAGTTCTGTTTTAGATTCAGAAAAACTGTTATCAGTTGTAGCATTGGGCACGGCCTCCTCTCTTTCCTCTTCACCAACCGTTTCCAATTGTACGCCAAATGTGCATTCTGTGAATAAATCATGCAACATTTCTTCACAAAGTGTAGGCGGTATGCAAGACTCACCTAATGGACTCCTACAGGCAGTCTCTGCTTCAGAGGATAGTTGTGTTGTTTCTATGTTAGCGCCTGATGTCTTTTGGTTCTTAAGATCATCGTCATGGGTCTCCTTACCAGCTGATGGCTTTCTACTCTCCTGTTCAGAGTACAGACCTCCAACCAGCAGCTCGGGTAACAACATCTCTACCTCATCCATTTGAAGGGGTGCACTAGCTTCGTGATATGTCGAGCCAAGTGGTTCTGAACATGTCATCGACGGGATGGGCTCATGGGCTGAGGATGGCAGGTAGATGTGTTTAGATGTAAATGGAGGTGTCTGACAAATAATTGAAGGCTTGGGATTTGAGTTTGTATCCATACACGACACCTCCACAGGAGAAACAGGCAACAAACCTTCAGATTCCAGAGTGAGATGAGTCCCGTGTAGAAGCAAGATCTGACTGTCTTCATTCTCAAATGTTCTTTCCGCTAGGGAATTATGGCTGAACTCACAGTTTGTTAAATGCGTGTCCTCAAGCTTGAGGGGAGTTTCTTGTAATAGTGTTTTGTCAGTCTGAATGGTGGGGTTGGTAATAACCAGCTCACCTGTATACACATCTAGAGGGTTTAAAGTGGCAGTAACCTTCACCGGCTGCAGGAAATCAGGAACCTGTTCAGGATGATTGTAAAAGTTGTTTTGATTCTGGATGGGTAAGCTTGAGAACGTAGGACTAGTAGATCTAGAATTAAAACTAATGAGATCTCCATCCACAATTTCCGAACTTCCAGGAGAACCCTCTCCTTTGAGATCTTCGGAAGGAGGAGGCTGAGTCTTCCATTCGGGATAGACACATTCCAGACCATTTTCCCAGGAATACGTCTGCCCAGAATACTGAGAAGCCCAAAATAAGTCATCAAGGTTTATGGCGCTCTCCTGAAAAATTTCATTAGTAGAATCGGCAACAGAACTGTTATCTTTATCCATAAGGAGAAATCCAAGGGGATTCTGTTCGGATTCCCACTCAGCTTTCCCACTCACCTCCCACTCAGAACACCCCTGAGGGCTGGAGAGAACTTGCTCCATTAAAAAGAAGAGTTCTCTCCTCCGACAAATAGGAATATTCCAGAAATTCCAATCCTTTGTTATGATCCCACAAGGTAATGTTCGGAATTTAAAAGTAATTGATGGCCTCTTCCAGTACACGCACCAAAAGAAATATCCTTGTTGAGACCCATGCGTAAGCGTCCACCTCCCTGTAAATGATCAACTACTGTTTACTTTTGCGGACACAAGGATAATGTTTCACTGCACTCCATGTGGGCTGAGATATTTTTTCCAGATATGCAAACCTCTCCATGAAAAAAAAAAAAAAGTTGGCCCTTTTTCCCTGTTTTGCATTCAAATTCACATCTAATCCATCTCAAAGTGTGTTGATCCACATCCCAATCAACACATAATAACAGGCTTACTGCAGTATTTAAGATTGCTGCCCATAAAAAAACTCAGAAGTTCATAATGAAAAATACAATCGTAGAATATGTACATGTATAAGAGAATGCAGGAAATTACATAAAATAGAGAGCTATATCATTGCAAATATCATACTGCATATCCAAATTTCATTTGAGTTGATTTTGTTAGCCTTCAACTTCCTAATGTTAAAAAACTGTGCCTGCCTCACAAGCAAATCATTTATAAAGTTAGATTAATGGTACACTAACATGCTTAACACTTCCCTGGAATAACTACTAAGTATTAGAGTCTGGTTATAATGTATAACACTCTGTAAACAGTTAATCTTATTATGAGGCTGTGTATTCAATCATTTTACTCAGATAAACAAGCAATCTGATAGAATAAAGCTTAACATATCTGCATTTTTTATATGTTAATAAAGCACACTATACTTAACACTAAACAGCTGTCAGACTAAAAAAAAATATTAAAACCCTTAAATGCTAGATTGATCTAGCGCGGTTAGCATCAGCATCCTCCACAACTGAGGTAAACCCAATGGCCGACTAGCTGGCCCAAACGACCCCCTCTTATTTTAATTTCCAGTTTGAACAAAAAAAGACCCTTGATATGTTTCTGGTCCCCCGTCAGAGTTGATTTAATCCCTTAATTTGGTTTTAAGATGGGTGATTTATTCTTCAGTTTATCCTTCTTAAAAACAGGCCAACATCCAGGTCGAGTCTCGCGAGTCATCCACCTGCGCTTGTTATTAGCCTGTTAGCGGGGATAAAATCAGCTCGCGACCACCGATAATCCGACAAATCCTTCGGCGGTGATTTATCCGTTAATCTGAAATCCGAGATTTCTCGTGAGGTCTTGTTTTTTTAGTCGACGAATGTTTCAGTTATATCTGTCTCTCTCTCATCAGCAGCAACACACAACCTCTGCTGTCTCACTCACATACACACTCTCATGTGTACACACACACAAACCGACGTCAGTAACACGCATGCGCAGCGCCGGCGCCGCAGTCTACAGCTTTAAACCACAGGCGTCAAGAATCCCTTCCTCGCGCAGTTATCTGTGCGTTTGGTTGCATTGGTGATGATGGAATGTAGATTTACAACGGCTTTTTTTTTTTAAATGTCACATATTCCCGCGCCTCTGTTAACTGACAACTGTGATGCCATAATTTGTTATTGAAAAAACACTGCTGGAGGTAAAATAGTGTCTAACATAATTGAGAGAGTTCACCAGAATTAAATTAGATAATCGTCTACTTAGAAGAAATGCTTATTTGTTAACCAAACCGTGTTATTTTTCAGTTATTTACTGTGGTTTTCTTGCGCCCCCCTGCGTCAGAACAAAGACGTTACAGCTAATAACATGAACCGAGAAAGTAATATAAGCATTATAAAACATTTATTATGAAAACTGTTACGTATATAATAATACAATATTTACCTTTTTTTCATAATGTACTGTAGCTGAAAATTAAAAAACGCCACTATATTACGTAGTGCTAGAGTAGTTATTCATACCAACATAATAAAACAGACATTTTGATCTATTATAATTACTAATACTTTGCAGTTAAACATGCTTGAAATATCTGACAACTGCTATGTAATGCACAGTTCAAACACATCTTTCATATCTCACCTCAAAATTAAAAGAAAATTAGAAAATATATTTGCATAAACTGCAGTCTATTTTCTCATTGCCATAAATGAGAGAAAAAATAATGAAATCTGATTAAAATTGTAACATTTATAATTCATAGTATTATTTGTTGTACTGACATTAATTTAATCTTAAAATCTAAAAAGAATGAGAATTAACAACTCAAAAAGTATAACAGAGCATTATGAAAATTAGAATTGGGGTGGAAATGTGCTTAATTTTAATACAGTGTCACAGGTTTTAATGGCCCAAAAAATAGGCTTACTTTTCTTTACACAGAATATAATTTCTTATTTTTTTCTTTGGTTTTTGAGGGTGAAAAAAAAATAATCTGAGCATGTTTTTGTGAGCTTCAACAATTATCATCATGCAGATGTCGGTCTGATCAACTGGTCCATTGGTCCACTGGTCTGTTATTTCATCCTCTTTAGTCTTGTTATTTATCCTTTCTTTTCTCTGCCGACCAAAAACCTAGAAACGCAAGGGGAAAGTTACAGTGAGATCTTATATAACAAAATGTTACCCACAGGTCAATCATAGAGTAGCAGAAAAATGATTTGTTTTGAATTGTTTTGCTCACCAGATCACATATTTGGAAAAATAATTGAGGCTTTGAATAATTATCATAATTATATGAAATGATTTTTATGAATTAGTTGAGATCCTTATAACTAGAAAACACCAGTCTTCTACCTCACGCACACACACCTGTGTGCGGTGCTGTCTGTTCATAGTTTTGCAGAGCGAGATGAGATAATACCCAGCAGCCGCTCCACATCATTGGCCGAGGTGAGCCACGCCCCTCCATCAGCGACCAGTATAGTTCCAGTGACGTATGAAGCAGCGCGGCTGGCCAGGAAAAGAACCGCATGTGCAATCTCTGTCTTATTGCCGGCTCTTTGCAACGGGATGCTGCGGAAAGCCCCTGCTGTCTCGGCATGTGAACCACCTGAAAGAAGAGGAGGATAAAATTTTATAGTAAACAAGAAATAAAGACTCTCAAATTTGGCTACACACACAACTGGTCTTACCCAGTCTACGGTATCCTTCTGTGCCAGAGATGGGCCCTGGGGCCACTGTGTTCACCCTCACACCACTGGGGCCCCACTCGACTGCCAAGTGCCTTGTCATGGCATCTACAAACACACATACATGTGCAGATAATTAGTCATTATTATGAACATCTCATATCCTTAATAGTCAGCATGAAAAAACATATTGCAACCAACATTATGGGGTCAAAAAAAATTATTAAAAATATATGCATGCAGGGCTTGACATAAACACCTGCCAAATATGGGTGCATTTCAGCAGTGGCGTGTAACGCAGTCACTCCTACTAGCCACTTTTAAAAAGGCCCCTGAAATAACTAAGTGCAATGTAATGTTGTCAAATATATAGATGTTGATACATATCGATACTGAAATATCTGAAATGCTTCCAATACTCATTTTCCGCAGAATAGATACACGACACCAGCTGCTCTCTTTCTCTCATCTCTCCAAAAGCGAGTTACACACAAACCCGCCTCCCTTCACTCACTCGTTTCATTTGCTCCGGATGAATATTGTTGGTGTTACAGGGCTTGAATTTCGGTGTGGGATTGTGCATATTGTGCATAAATTTACACATTCCCACTGATTTTGTGCTCACACCCAAAGTGCGCGCACATAAAGCCACCTCTCTATACTAAACTGAGTTGTTTTTCGCTGCTTATTGCGCTTAATCAAATACACACAAAATTATGTCAAAATGCTGATCTTGGCGAGTATTCACGTAAACACAGTCGGTTCTGTTTTAAGTGAACGTAAACAGTTGAGAAAGAAAACGCATGTGTAACAGTATAATGGATCCGTGCGTCGGGTCTTAAAGTGACAGCAGCCTAATATACCTGCTGCCAAATTATGAGATAATATTAAAAGTATCTATTTGGCAGTTTTTTTTCCCATGGTATCAATGTCAGAATTGTGGCCAGTGAAAATGCTGAGTGGCTAGTAACTTTGGAAAAACACTAGCCAGTAGCCACTGTGGCTGGTGAGCAAAAACGTTAATGTCAAGCCCTCTATGCATGCATGAAACGTTTATAATAATAAGACCAGCACCATGAATTAAAATAAATATATAAATGGAGGTCTTATGCATGTTTTTCTTTCCATCTGTCATGTAACACTGTTACTCCTATAATACTTAAATACTATATATTCTTCTAACATTTATAAAAGCAATCATATGACTTTATAAAGCAGTCAAACAAACACTTATAACATCAAACAAAAAAGGACACTGACCATTTGCAGCCTTCGCTGACCCAGCATGCACCTGGAGAGCCTGACCTCTGTACCCCAGTGTGGCGGAAATGTTGACAATGGAGCCGCCATGATCCTGAGAGAGAAAAATAAAGCCACAAACTATGAGACACTGACTATAAATCACTGATCGATGAAGTGAGGTAAAAAGCCAAGACGTGAGATATTTTGGTAATAAAAATTCTTGGTATTGCAAAGGTCAATGAAACGTACACGTTTACCTTGAACCATTTGTCATAGACCACTTTACTAGTGTTGAAAGTTCCCATGGTGTCGATCTCCATTACTGTCTTGAAAGCGTTAAATGACAATGATGTAGCTGGGCACAGGAAATTACCTGCAGCATCTGAGAAAGAAAAAATAAAAACATACATAAATTATGTATGTATGTGTGTGTGTGTGTGTGTGTGTATGTATGTATGAGTGTGTATGTATGTATGTATGTGTGTATGTGTGTGTGTGTGTGTGTGTGTGTGTGTGTGTGTGTGTGTGTGTGTGTGTGTGTGTGTGTGTGAGAGAGAGAGAGAGAGAGAGAGAGAGAGAGAGAGAGAGAGAGAGATAGTGAGACAGTGTGTCCTGGAAAACCCTACATTATGGGGACAAAATGTCCCCACAAAGACGGCAAATCCGAAATCCTTGTCCTTGTGGGGACATTTTTTGGTCCCTGTGAGGAAAACAGCTTATAAATCATACTAAGTGATGTTATTTGAAAATTATTTGAAAAGTTTTCTGTGAGGGGTGTTTAGGGGTAGGGTTAGGGTAAGGGGATAGAATATACAGTTTGTACAGTATAAAAATCATTACTATTGAAAAGTCCCCATAAAACATGAAAACCAGGTGTGGGTGTGTGTATTTTTCCTCAATATATATTGAAAACAAATCCATCACTGTCACATGAAGGCATGCATGTATTGAAAGTTTTTTTAATATGATAGTAATGGAAGAAACTGTCCATACTATAATTATCCTGAATACTGCATTTAAAGCTGCAGTCTGTAAGTTTTGCCTCTTTGTCGCCATCTCTGTTTGAAACCTGCAATTGCAGTTATTTGTGGAATTATCTTCTTTACGCGGGTTGTGCATCAGCACGGCTCCTCAGCGCGGATGAATCTAATGTTTTGAGGAGTTTGTGTGGTTGTATCCTCACATGCGATACTACTACTAGCCGGACTCCTCCTTTATGTATACAGACGTGAAGTAATAACGCAAAGATGAACGGCGCCATGCTCGAATTTCCCATGGAAATCCACCAGTACCACTCAAATTGTAACACATTATTACAAGCTTACCGTTGTGAATCAGGCTAAGGTAAGGAGATAGTTTTGAACACTGGCTGGTTATGTACTTGCTCAAAAATTGATTTTGGATAATTTTTAACAAAATAAAGTTATGGACTGCAGCTTTAAGGATACAATAACGGATAAATGCAATTTTTCTGGAAAAGGAGAACTGATGTAAGAGTACTAGTAGGCGGCCTACCTACGTACAATATATTATGTAATCACATTATAGAATGATAAAGAGAAACTTGGTCAGAGGGTGTTAGCTGGTCCATATCTATAGCTATCTCAAGATCTCTTTGGTAATACACTGTATGTTTGGGGCATTATATGATTTATTTTATTGTTAAGGCACTGTATTTGACCTCCGATAACTTCTAACTTAAGCCTTACTGTTAATAAGTATGTCAACACGTCCAAATGCCTTCAATGTTTCATCCATGGCAGCAGAAATCGTCTCTGGTTGACGCACATCCATTGCTATCGGCAAACACCGCCTGCCTGTAGTGTTGGTTAACTTCTTTGCTGCCTAAAACACACACACAAACACACACACACACACACACAAAAGATGAATTACTCTTCATCACAGAAATGACATCAATGAGTTATTGGAGATGTGTTGAGACAGTACCTCAGAGAGTTTCTCCAGATTTCTGCTGGCAATGACCGTGTCACAGCCATGCCTGAATGAATTGTTATAGGAATTGAATGAATTGTCAAATGACTGTTACAAGAATATCAGAAAACATATTCAGATGAATTTGAAGATGCAGGCTTGAGAATAATAAATTACTGAATGTCACAAAGGTTAAAGATCAATATAAAAATGTCATTATAAAAGGCAAGTCATGAGTGAAAGTGTCAGATTAAAAGTTGACAGTGAGAAACTACAGTGGAAATCACTGACACTCACCGCATCAGAACTTCTGCTATTCTAAAGCCAATACCTGACCCTCCACCGGTTATAAAGGCCACCTGATCACTGCAAACACACAATAAGTTTCAATAAGTGTCTGTTTATTAAGTTTTTAATGGCTATTTACATGGCAAACACAAGGTCAATATCACAATCCATAAAATTTTATTTATTATATAAAACATTTCAACTTGACATAGGATGCATTCGGGTGATACATTCTGAAATATTCCATGTAAACATGTTTTGGACTATGTTTTGGTTTTCTAGCAGTATCATAAAAATTACAGTTCAACAATGTTTTCAATCACACAATACAAATTATTATAAAAAGTTTGGAAACATTAAGGTTTTTTTTAATCTCACTAAGGCTGCATTTATTTAATCAAAAATACAGTACAAACAGTAATACTATGAAATATTACTACAATTTAAAATGACTTGTTTCTCTTTGATAATAATCATTTCTTATTATTACCAATGTTGAAAAGTTTTAGCTGCATTTTCTTTTTCTTTTTCTGGAAATCATGATACACTGCCATTCAAAAGTTTGGGGTAAGATTTAAAAATTTTTTTGAAAACTTATTTAGCAAAAGGCACGTTAAATCGATTAAAAAGACAGAAAAGACATTTATGAAACTAATAAATATTACAAAAAAAAAAAAAGAGTTATATTTATAATAAATGCTGTTCTTTTCTATTCTCCAAAGAATCCTGAAAAAAAAAAAGTTTCCACAAAAATATTAAGCAGCACAACTGTTTAACATTAATAATAATCAAAATTGTTTCTTGAGCATCTGAAGGATCATGTGACACTGAAGACTGGAGTAATGATGCTGAAAATTCAGCTTTGATCACAGGAATAAATTACAGTTTAAAAGATATTACAACAGAAACCAGTTCATTTAAATTATAATATTTCCCAGCTGTTTTTACTGTATTTTTGATTAAATAAACGCAGCCTTGGTGAGCAGAAGAGACTTCTTTCAAAAAACGGAAATTTCCAAACTTTTGACCGGTACTGTGTATATTATGTACAAACACATACAAATAAATGCATATATTTATATAATAGTATAACAATCAGAATGCACTCTCTACCCATTGCACAGACAGTCTTTGGGCAATATAGGGATTTCCAATGCAAAAATGAAATCTCAAAGGTGTGTATTGAGCTTACATGAGCAGATCAGGGCTGTAGATGTGTGTGTATGTTCTCATACACCCATCAGTCTCGATGTCCTCTGGCGAATTATTGACCAGCTGAGTTTTCTCTGCCATGATGCTTCTAAATAACCACATAAAACAATAAAAACCACCAAAAACCTTTTGCTCACACTGAATTTGCAAATAACAGTTGAACTACTAAAAATCCACATCTACAAGTACAAGATATGATTTTGCAACCGCCGAAAAAGTCACAACAAAGCGTGAAATAAAGTTGCGTTACACTACCCAAAAAGTGAATCCGTCTGCACATGCGATCAGCTCCCACGTTGTTAATGAACTTTATGCAACTGTTGTTTTCATTCTGCACGATGGACTGCTGTACCTGGCGAGATGCGTGACGTCAAACGAGCGTGACTACGTACGACATTATGGGAAATGTAGTCCAAATGTTACCAGCGGTAGCTGTGATGCCAAGTGTAAATAACCATAAATGCTCCCCTGAAGGACTTATCGATTTAGGAACAAACATAGCGTACGTTCTTTGAGATTAAACCTCATAAAAAGTACTGATTGCATCAGAATGATTAGCACATTTATTTACATAAGGCAAAAGAATATTAACGTGGTACCATGGATCTTTTATGATACTTTTTTGTTAGTGAAATACTAAAAGACCTAACTTACATTTTAAACATGAATTAAAACAACAACAACAGTCTATAATTAAAAACCACAGCAATCATTTTATTTCATGTAATGTCAGGTTGTACATATTTACAAGTTAAGACATTATGACTGCTCATTTAAATGGGTGAACATGTATAAATGAAAACAGCTCATTTTGATGTTTTATTCAATGATTGGTTCCATCACAGCATCTGGACGACCTGTTTGGCTCTCAGTTGCCTCTTTTCAGCATCTGCCTCTTCTCCTTGTCCTTCCCCACACACAATCGCTTCAGCTTTCTTCAGTGTGGCTGCTCGTGCCAATCCACATATACACTCAAGATACAATAACAACACTTCAAAATGATCGTCAGACACCTGAGATAGAGAGAAATGCATATGCAGAAAAAAATTAATGCATCTGTTTAATTCTAGAGAGAGTGGATTCAAAATGACGGATGACTGTGATGTTTCTTATACCTTCACGCTGTCATACATGTTCTTCAATAACCACGTTTGCCTGCTTTTAGTAAACTTCCACTCTTCTCGTTTCTCAGACCAGCTAACAAACATAAAATAAATCAGTTAAAGCAATGTTGAACAATCTCTGGTAGAATGAGGAAACATTTATATGTATGAAAATAACCATGGTTGTGTCCTACCATTTGAGGTATTCCAGCGCCCGCTTCCGTGCATTATTCATCTCCGGTGGTTTTACGCTTTTCCCTTCTTCCCTCAGCTTCCTCTTCTCCTCCTTTTTCTGAAGCCTCCTCTCCCTCTTCCTCAGCTTGGACTTCAGCAGTTGTTCCTCTTCATCGAGGCCGTTTTCATCCTCCACTCCTGGCGGTTCTTGCTGCGCTGAGGTGTTTGCATCTCCAGAACTCTGAAAATCATTGTGTTGTTTAAAAATCACATTGCTTCAGGATTCTTTGATAAATAGAAAGATCAAAAGAAAGATAGAAATATCAACATTTATTTGAAATTGAAATCTTTTGTAACATTATAAATGTCTTTACTGACACTTTTGACCAATATAATGTGTCACTGCTGAATATAAGTATTAATTTCTATATATATATATAATATATATATATATTTTTTTTTTTTATACAGACCCCAACATTTTGAAATGGTATACACATGGTAAAGAAAACAAAGGCATTTAGTTTATAGAACTGCTTAATTACATTAATTACGCAAATTCAATTAATTTTAATTGGAAATTTCTGAATGATTATATTCAAACACCATTTACAAAACATGTATTCATAAAGCAGCTGCTTTTATCATAAGAGCCAATAATAGTCATAGTACACAATGTGAAGTTTAAGATACAAGCCAGTATTATTTTAGCATTGTTTATACACTAGTATAGTATTTAAGTATTTTGAATTAGCTTTTATTTTAATATTTTTCAGGTTGTTAATTTTTTTGTAATTTTGTCTTTTTTTAATATATATTTTTATTTTAGTAGTAGTTTTAGTAATTTTAGCACTTCCACTTCAACTTATTTTATTTTTAAGTTTGTAGCCAAGACATACTTTTTAATACACTTTTAATGATTTCTTTTGTTTGCCTAATGTCGAATTATTATCAGTGTCACTCAACGTTGTTACATTAATCTTGTCTAAAATAACTGAAGGAGAACAAAAATAACCAACACAGTTAGCCAAAAAATTATATATATAAAATAATAATACATTTCTCTGGTTTTGAGTAGCAACACTTGAAGAATTTGCCCATCACACACACAAATACACGAGTTCTCATCCACTATGCAACTCTATATCTTCAGAGGAGCTAATAGAGCATTTATCCATCATATTGTTTGGGGTAAACAAAGGCGGCCATTGTACATGTATAACCTGGCCCTCCTGTATTTACGTATTTGTACATGAGACAGCAAGAATTCACCAGGAGAAACGTCTGCTTCTTCAGTACTGCCGAATGAAGGAGAAGAACGGAGAAAGAAACGAACAAAAACAACAAATGTTTGATTTCTACATTCATTTCTCCATGACCTTAAAGGATATACACATGCATACAAGAACAAACCAGAAGGACAACTTAATAAACAAGGATAAAAGCCGATAATACAATACATACGGTAAGATTATTATTTTGACCATTTCATTTTAACCAATCAGCTGATTACTAGTGAAAATAAACAGAAAATCTGCATAATGCACATTAGTGAAATTATGCAGGCAAATCCATTGTCTATTGTAAATAGTGTAGAGACGTATAAAGCGCTGCTCGCATAGAAGTTACTTTCAAACCAAGCAGCTTTCTGTTGGTCAGTGTGAAAAATTCATGTGACCGGCTTGAAAATGTGCAAAATCTGCATGGGAACATTTTCATCCCCATGCGAAACTCCCAATCACGCGGATTCCTATTGGAATAACTGGATTTCGCAAGCATAGTAAATGTGACTGCAACTAAACAAATACTTCACGGATGAACTAATAATTGTAATTCAACTTTTGATTTTACATTTAACATTACAAATAATTAATAAATGCTGTAGAAGTATTTTTCACAGTCAACTCACCGAGCAACAGTAAATGTGACTGCAACTTAATGTCGAGTTCACACTGCACAGATTTTGCAAAATTGCCAACAAATGCCCGAAAATATTTCACGGGCGTCAGCAACGCATCGCGACTCTCTCAGATCGTGTCTTTGATAACGCACACTGTGTGATTGTCACTCGTGTGAACGAGCACCAATTTGCCTCAGATTTCAGGCATTTGTCACGATTTCGCAAAATCTGTCGGTGAATAAAAATCGGGGCTAAAATCATGCAGTGTGAACTCGGCATTAAAGGGTTAGTTCACCCAAAAATTACATTTCTGTCATTACTCTCCCTCATGTCGTTCCAAACTCTTAAGACCTTCATTCATCTTTGGAACACAAATTAAGATATTTGATGAAATCGGAGATCTTTCTGAACGCCATTGCAACTTTCAAGGCCCAGAAAGGTAGTAAAGACATCGTTAAAATAGTCCGTAGGAGCGTAGGAGACTGGCACAGACGTGAAGAAAATGTTGAATAAAGTCGTTATTTTTGTTTGTTTTTGCGCACAAAAATTATTCTTGTTGCTTCATAAAATTAAGGTTGAACCACTGGAGTCACATGGACTATTTTAACAACTTCTTTCCTACATTTCTGGGCCTTGAAAGTGTTAAATAGCTGTCTATGGAGGGGTCAGAGATTTCTCAGATTTCATCAAAAATATCTCCATTTGTGTTCAGAAGATGAACGAAGGTCTTACAGGTTTTGAAACGACATGAGGATGAGCAATTAATGACAGAATTTTTGGGTGAACTAATCCTTTAAATACACAGATTTTGAAACATGCATCAAGATTAATAGTTTAACATCAATGTGCATGTGTCTTTTGTGCATTTTAGAGAAGAAAACTCCGGTATACTTCCACACTATGTGACAATGGAAGTGATAGAGGGGAAAATGATGGAAGATCCGATGACCTTTGACCCCACCGTCCGACCGAATCACTCCAGTCTGCACTGGCCTGGTATTGACGTCAACGAAACAAACTCCACCTCCCCGGACACCTACGTCATAAATCTTCTCCTCTCCTGCATCTACACTGTCCTGCTCTTCCCGCTCGGCCTCGTGGGTAACATCCTGATACTGCTGGTGAACTTTGACCCTCGTCAGCGGATGAGCACCCCTGACCTATACTTCACTAATTTGGCTCTGGCCGACCTGGTGCTGGTGCTGGACTCGCTAATCGAGGTGTTCAATCTGAGCGCGCACTACTACGACGACGCAGTGCTGTGCTCCTGCATGGCGATATTCCTGCAGGTCAACATGTACAGCAGCGTGTTTTCGCTCACCTGGATGAGTTTGGACCGCTGCCTTGCGCTGACCGGCCTCAGCACGCGTGCGCTACCCGAAAACGTTTCCGTCTCGCACTGCTCGCGTGTCGCCCGTAGGGCTTGTGCGACCATTTGGGCGGCGGCCACCCTGTGCACTCTGATTCCATTCGCTACTGCGCACGTGCATCACGGCTGGGGCCGTGGCTTCTGTTTTGCGGGTGTGGCCGAGGTTCAATGGCTGGAGGTGACGCTGGGATTCGCCCTGCCTTTTTGCGTGATGGGCGTCTGTTACACCCTGATTGCACGCGTGCTGTTGCGCTCCGAAAGGCCGCAGCGAACCAAAGCCCTACGCATGATCGTCGCGGCCGTGAGTGTGTTTTTTGTGTGCTGGCTTCCGGAGAATGTCTTCATCAGCGTGCATCTCCTGAGTGGCGACACAGAGGCCTCACGGCGGCGAGGAAACCACACGTTGTGGCAGCGCTACCCGCTGACGGGACATGTGGTGACCTTGGCGGCCTGTGCCAACAGCTGCCTAAACCCGCTCGTCTACAGTCTGCTCGGAAACACCTTCAAACGGAAACTGCAAGTGTTTGTCGCGCACCACGTGCACTGCCTGCATACATGCGTGCAGAATGCAAGCACGACGCCACCTTGTCCGTGCGTCACTTGCACAAACGTGCACCATTCCTGCTCGCATGAGAATAAGGAAGAGGAAGAGCGTGACCTCAGGAGCGGCGAGGAGGGTCGGGAGTGTGTGTGTGACAGAGTGGGATAAACAGTCAGGTTGTAATGACACAGGACTTTATCCATTGTAAAAAGTCTTTGTAAAATCTTTTTTTGACAGAAAAATAATACTTTTATTCATCAAGGATGCCTAAAAACTGATCGAATATGACAGTAAAAACACTTATATTGATACAAAACATTTCTATTATAAATAAATGCTGTTCTTTTGAACCTTCTATTCACCAAAGAAACTGTTTTCAACATTGATAATAATCAGAAATGTTTCTTGAGCAGCAAATCATCATATTAGAATGATTTCTGAAGGATCATGTGACACTGAAGACTGGAGTAATGATGCTGAAAATTCAGCTTTGATCACAGGAATAAATTGCATTTTACAAATATTAAAATTAGAGTGCACTAGAAATGATGAATGTTTATGTTATAATAATGTTATAATAAAGAGATTCATGCATTTTACAGCACAAGGATTCAGCACAACTCTTGACAGAATCGCCCATCATTCCAAACCTTTGACAAACATTAAATAAAAATTCAAAGTATTTCTCATCACCTTTCGTTTCTTCTTCTTTTCCTTCTTCTTTGTTTGATCTTCCTGCTTTTGTTTGTCCTCCAGCTGTTCAGTATCCTGCGGTTCCTCTGTGGTGTTTTCTACAGGAACACATACCTGAAAACATGCAAGAGAAATCATTTTTTTAATATACAGTATATGCCACGCCCAGGGTTTTAAATTAGCACCCGCCAAATGCGGGTAAAAATCAACTGTGGCAGGTAACGCTGTCAAATCACTAGCCAATTTGGCGGGTCACTTACTATCATTACTCACTTTTAACATATGAGCGTGCTCATACGCGCTGCCTGTGAATGTCTGTGACGCACAGACAGCGCACCAGAATCGGGTTCTCTTTCGCGCTTGAACAAACAATAACACACAGAATTATGCCAAAATGTCCGTTTTGTTGAGTATCCTCATAAGAGCAGTCTTAAATTAACTTAAAGAGTTGAGAGAAAATGAGATGCGCGTGACAGCGCGGCAGATCTTAAAGGAACAGCAACCACTAACGTCATTAATGTTAATCAAAGAACAAAGGTAACAGAGAAAACTATAGCTTTAATAAGGATGAATCTATTTTTCATTTATTTATGCAGTGCAGACTGTTTGATAACTTTATTCAATTTCTGTATATTTCCTACCTATTAGACCGGCCACAGGTAAATATGACATTTATTATAATGGGTTTATGTGAAGATTGTTTTAAGTTCACTTAAATTAAAAGTTGTTATTTTTTAAAGCCTAATATATGTTGAAATTGATATAGCTTTCAGTAATACTGTAATGTTGAATGTCTATCATTAATGTTTCATAGAGACATCAGTATCAGTGATACTGGCCTTCATTCATAAAAATATGCCATTACAACAAATATTTGAAAATATACTGTCTTTAAGTTGGTTCTACATTAATTTGGAGAGTAACTGTAAAATTATTACAATATAAAAATAAACTTTTTTTAATTTTTTTTTTTAATCGCGATTAATTACAGAAACAATGTGCGATTTAATTAGTTAATTTTTTTAATCGATTGACAGCACTAATATATATATATATATATATATGCTGTGATGTAGTTAATCTGGTTTATTTCTCTTTTTGGCTAGTAGAAGTTCTGAATGGCCGGTAACTTAAGTTTAGTAGCCAATTTGGCCGGTGAGTTGAAAAAGTTAATTTCAAACCCTGGCAACGTCTATTAAACCTTTGACAAGTACAATCACATTCATCTGCCGCTGATCCAGAGTGAGCAGTAGTCATGTATAGATTTGAAACAGTTTATATACAGTCTTTTCAAACGCACAGGATTATTATTTCTGCCTTACAATAATTAAAATTATCACACAAACACTGGGATAAAACTTTACAGTTCAGATATAAACACTGATGTCTACAGTAGTGATCAAAATACAGTAAATCACCTTTTAAAAACTTAACGCTACAAATAAAGATTGTATCAAATACACTAAGAGACTGTTAAAAATATGTATATTTGTCATTGAATCATTTAAGAGATTTGTTCAAAAACACTGATTCCTTCAGTAATGAAACAAACGAAGTCTTTATGAGCGAGTCATTGAATCATTCACTCATTTATTCAAATTAAATAGTCCTAATTCAAAACAGAAATAAAAAATATACACTTACAAATAAACCCATATAAAGTATCTATTTAAAAAAAAAGTGTTTTAAAAAATTGTCTTTCATATAAACAGTGTTTTGAAATATATGAAGGAATATAACAAGGGAAAATCTTTTACTTCTACCTATTTTTCTTCTTCTGTGAATTTTCTTCTAGAGCTCCATTTAAGTGTGTATTTGTTTCACACTCCTTTTGTTTCCAAAAGAAATATTAATGTTCACAATATTAACAATGATTAAGCTTCTTACATTAATCACACTGTACATATGAGCAAAATAGACTTCAGTTTTCCTTTTCTTGTTGATGTTATATTAGCTTTATGTAACTTAATTGCATGTTTCATAGATTTCCTGTACAATGTGTTAGTAACACTTTAGTTTAGGGTCCAATTACTATCAACTAGTTCATTAATACTATTAACTAGTTCCAGTGGTGTAAAATATTTGAGTAAATGTAATTAGTTACTGTACTTAAGTATCTTTTTGGCTACTTTGTAGTTGTACTACAAGAAGCGATATCACCATCTAAGGGCATTGAAGGTACTATACCTTGTGCGTTTTGTCTTTACTCACCCAAACATGTCAACAAGGCTACTTTACGTAAATGTAAGTGCATTAGCAGGGAGTTGATGAATCGCAGGTGTTTGATTTATGAGATGAGCACATGACTGCAGCCGCTGATGAGGCTGAAACCAGCACATCCAGTGCAAGAAGGCTTTGACTATTTCATTTTACTTAACATTATTTTATTTATCCGCTATATTGACGAGACCTTTTTGAAGGATATTGGTTTACTTATGGCCTTTTTGTGCACTTGAGCTTAACTGAGACTTGAGAGTTTGTAGACGTTTAAGAGGCTGTTGCGTCGACCTTGATTTATTGCAATATTGAGGTGTTCAGTTTTATTTTGATTTTAGAAAATAAACATGATTTCTAATCTTACAAATCAATTGTTTCTTATTTTTTACTGGTATGTCTCTCAGGTGTCGAGGATTAGTGCATCGTTGAGCCAATATTTAGTATGAGTAAAATACTTAAGTACTGTTAAACTCAGATACTCTAAAACTTTTACTCAAGTTGTACTGGAATTGGTGACTTGTAATGGAGTCATTTTCGCTGTAAGGAATCTGTACTTTTACTCAAGTATGGTTTTCAGGTACTCTTTACACCTCTGACTAGTTCATTATTACTATTAACTAGTTGCTTATTAGCATGCATATTACTAGGATATTGGCTGTTTATTAGTACTTATAAAGCACATATTAATGCCTTATTCTGCATGACCGTATTCTGCATCCCTTAATCCTAAACTTAACAACTACCTTACTAACTATTAATAAGCAGTAATTAGGAGTTTATTGATGCAAAGTCAGTTAATAGTTAGTTGATAGTGAGAATTGGACACTAAACTAAAGTGTGACCAATGTGTCGTTTTACCAAAGCATGACAGAACTGTTCAGATAGTAGTCCAAAAACAAGAAAGAATTATCATTTGAGTCATGTGGTCCCTCTGATTCTTATAGGTTTTATATAGAGACAGATTTGAATTAATGAGTAAAATAAGGCCTGTGGTGAACATTACATGAATATATTTTTTTTTCTACAACATAACTTACATCTTACATATGCTTTTTTTCACGGCTCTACTGTCCTATTCAATAAAGTCAAAAATGCCAAACAAATAAAAAAGCAACACATTAAACATTATCATACCTCAAATGTTAATTTTGAATATACCAACATTTTTAAAAACACAAATTACTAATCATTTGGAATATAACGACTAAAGTGTTTTCGTTTACATTTAAAGTGCTATTGTAAAGGTTCCTATCTAGGGCCCGAGCACTGATGGCGTGAGGACCCTATTGGAATTGCTCGGCCTATCATTCTTCTCCCAAATGAATCGCATTTTTGAGGGCCTAAACATGCTCGAAAACTCCTGAAATTTTGCACACACGTCAGAAGTGGTGAAGATTTACGTCTGATATGGGTTTCAGAATTAGGTGTGGCAAAATGGCTCGATAGCACCACCTACAAAATTTCAATTAAGCGTCGTTCGCGCTACGTTTTACACACAAGCATGAAATTCGTTAGACACATGTAACAGCCCTTTACCTACAAAAAAGTCTCCTGGGAGCAAAATCTGAAAACCCAACAGGAAGTGAGATTTATTTTCTCTGCAAAAACTTTGCCATTTCCAGACGTTGTACTGTAACAAACTCCTCCTAGAGATTTAATCAGATCAACATTATATTTGCACAGTCTAATCTAAAGGCGACGTTAAATTGTGAAGATCTTGAGTTTTCGCTGAAGGGCGTGTCCGTGGAGGCCTCACAAAGTTCGATGTTTCGCCATTAAACAGGAAGTTGTTGTAACTCAGGCATACAATGTCCGATCTGCCCCAAACTTCACGTTTTATTAGAGTCCTGGCCTGAAGACATCTACATGCCAATATTCAGTTACAGTCATAGCACCACCTGCAGGCAACAGGAAACGGCATGTTTTACACTGTGATTAACTCTGACCCACTCAGGACCCAGTCTGTTGTGATTGGTCTACCATTTACAGCGCATGTCTGAAATGAAAGCCTATTAGCATATCCGAATTTCTCCGGATCTTCCTCAGCACTTGATTGACAGTGACATGAACAGTAATGATGGCGTCGGTTTTACCGTATCAATTCCAGCATGAGTCCTCGTCCTTTGGAAGTGCATCAAAGTGGATTTGCTTTGGGAAGAGAACCGCGTCTTCTTGACATGTCAACAACACAAATGAAACTCTTCCAGTCTCAGCTACAATTACAATGTTTGAGGGCAGGTCAAAGTAGACGTTTTTCGCAGGCAGCCAATGAAAACTATAGGCTGCCATTATGCAAATGTGTTACAAACCTATGTAGGATGCAGGAAATAAGACTAGAATTACTGACGACTTGTTTTAGGCAGTTCAGAATCGGTTCTTTTATGAGAGAGAGAACTCAATTTATTGTGGACTTTAATACTTTGCAGACCTTTTACATTCACAAACAGCTACACACTGCATGAAAGGTAATACAGTGGGGAGAACAAGTATTTGATACACTGCCGATTTTGCAGGTTTTCCTACTTACAAAGCATGTAGAAGTCTGTAATTTTTATCATAGGTACATTTCAACTGTGAGTGACGGAATCTAAAACAAAAATCCAGAAAATTACATTGTATGATTTTTAAATAATTAATTTGCATTTTATTGCATGACATAAGTATTTGATCACCTACCAACCAGTAAAAATTCCGGCTCTCACAGACCTCTTTAAGAAGCCCTCCTGTTCTCCACTCATTACCTGTATTAACTGCACTTGTTTGAACTCGTTACCTGTATAAAAGACACCTGTCCACACACTCAATCAAACAGACTCCAACCTCTCCACAATGGCAAGACCAGATAGCTGTGTAAGGACATCAGGTATAAAATTTGTAGACCTGCACAAGGCTGGGATGGGCTACAGGACAATAGGCAAGCAGCTTGGTGAGAAGGCAACAACTGTTGGCACAATTATTAGAAAATGGAAGAAGTTCAAGATGACGGTCAATCTCCCTCGGTCTGGGGCACCATGCAAGATCTCACCTCGTGGGGCATCAATGATCATGAGGAAGGTGAGGGATCAGCCCAGAACTACACGGCAGGACCTGGTCAATGACCTGAAGAGAGCTGGGACCACAGTCTCAAAGAAAACCATTAGTAACACACTACGCCGTCATGGATTAAAATCCTGCAGCGCACGCAAGGTCCCCCTGCTCAAGCCAGCGCATGTCCAGGCCCGTCTGAAGTTTGCCAATGACCATCTGGATGATCCAGAGAAAGAATGGGAGAAGGTCATGTGGTCTGATGAGACAAAAATAGAGCTTTTTGGTCTAAACTCCACTCGCCGTGTTTGGAGGAAGAAGAAGGATGAGTACAACCCCAAGAACACCATCCCAACTGTGAAGCATGGAGGTGGAAACATCATTCTTTAGGGATGCTTTTCTGCAAAGGGGACAGGACGACTGCACCGTATTGAGGGGAGGATGGATGGGGCCATGTATCGCGAGATCTTGGCCAACAACCTCCTTCCCTCAGTAAGAGCATTGAAGATGGGTCGTGGCTGGGTCTTCCAGCATGACAACGACCCAAAACACACAGCCAGGGCAACTAAGGAGTGGCTCCGTAAGAAGCATCTCAAGATCCTGGAGTGGCCTAGCCAGTCTCCAGACCTGAACCCAATAGAAAATCTTTGGAGGGAGCTGAAAGTCCGTATTGCCCAGCGACAGCCCCGAAACCTGAAGGATCTGGAGAAGGTCTGTATGGAGGAGTGGGCCAAAATCCCTGCTGCAGTGTGTGCAAACCTGGTCAAGAACTACAGGAAACGTATATGATCTCTGTAATTGCAAACAAAGGTTTCTGTACCAAATATTAAGTTCTGCTTTTCTGATGTATCAAATACTTATGTCATGCAATAAAATGCAAATTAATTACTTAATCATATAATGTGATTTTCTGGATTTTTGTTTTAGATTCCGTCTCTCACAGTTGAAGAGTACCTATGATAAAAATTACAGACCTCTACATGCTTTGTAAGTGGGCAAACCTGCAAAATCAGCAGTATATCAAATACTTGTTCTCCCCACTGTATCCAAAGGGGCGCTTTAAATTTGTGAGTGTAATTTATGTTGTAGAAAAACATTGAACATTACTTGAAGATATTTCACCACAGACAGTATATTGTACTCTTAAATGGAAGTTTCTGAGAGAACCAATGTGTGGACGATTAGCCTTCACGTGCGCATGCAAACTGACGTCACATCTGAACAGTTTTATAAGTGGTCATAAACACTGTAGCCTGAGCAGATTATGACACATAGTTGGTTTTATATAAGAATAATGATAAAGTGACATAACAGTATAATGTAAGTGACATACTGATTTTTTCCACTGGGAAAACAAGCTTTCCTAAATGACAAGTTACAGAATGTGTTCACATTATACACATAATATATGCATATTATATAAATACTTTAAACAAATTATTACGTTGCCTTTATTATATATGCTAAACAGACACACAGTGGTAAAGAAAAGATGGGAAGGAAGCAGATTACTTTAACTCACCTCAGCTGTACTTTTCTTTCTCTTCTTCTGTTTCTTCTCTGTTCTCTCTTCAGCAGCGTGTGTGTTTGTTTCTTCTTCCTGTGGCGTCACCGGATCTGATTCAGGAACAACAGCTTCAGAGTCCTGCAAATTCATAATGTCTATTAAAATTATATATATATATATATATATATATATATATATATATATATATATATATATATATATATATATATATACACACACACACACAGCATTCAAATAAAATCATATATAATATATTAGCTCAATTCTCCCAGAGAACTAAATGGATTAGAGTGGACTAGAAACTATGAATGTTTATGTTATAATAAAGAGATTCATGCATTTTACAGCACAAGGATTCAGCATCAACTCTCTTGACAGAATCGCCCATCATTCCAAAACTTTGACAAACATTAGATTAAATAGCAAAATATTTCTCATCACCTTGTGTTTCCTTTTCTTCTTCTTCTTCTTTGTTCGATCTTCCTGCTTGTGTGTGTCCTCCAGCTGTTCAGTGGTGTTTTCTACAGGAACACATACCTGAAAACAAACGAGAGCAAATGCTTAAGAGTCAATGATTGGATCATTATTGCAGTGATTATGATGTTTCTAGCATGTTATACGTTTGGCAACAGTTCTTCTGATGGAGTGTGTAGCTTTTAATTTCTTAAACAACCATGTAGGAACACACATCACAGCCATATTCCAGGATGACAATGTCCAGATTCATCAGGCTCAGACTGTGAGAGAATGGTTGTGAGGGAGCATGAAGAATCATTTTCACACATGAAGTCCAGAGCTTAAATTTATTGAAAGTCTTTGGGATGTGCTGGAGGAGACTTTACACAGTGCTGGACTCTTGCATTGTCAATACAAGATCTTGACCAAAAATGTATGCACCTCTTGATGAAAATAAATACTGTGATAAAAACAAACTAAAATACTAATAAATTAAATTAAATAAAATAATTAATAAATATATATATATATATATATATATATATATATATATATATATATATATATATATATATATATATCAGGCATAACATTATGACCTAATATTGTGTTGGTCCTCCCTTTTGCTGCCAAAACAGCCCTGACCGGCCGAGGCATGGACTCCACTAGACCCCTGAAGGTGTGCTGTGGTATCTGGCACCAAGATGTTAGCAGCAGATCCTTTAAGTCCTGTAAGTTGCAAGGTGGGGCCTCCATGGATCGGACTTGTTTGTTCAGTGTTATTCACTTCACCTGTCAGTGGTCATAATGTTATGCCTGATCAGTGTATATATGTCATTGAATCATTCAGGAGATTTGTTAAAAAAAAAAAAAAAAAATGCTGATTCATTCAGTAATGAAACAAATGAAGTCTTTATGAGTGAGTCATTGAATCATTCACTCAAACCAATTTTTTTTTAAATTCTAATTAGGTACATGTTACTTTGTAAAGCTGTCTTTTCAGAATCGTGGGAACATCATGATCTTGATTTTAAACAAAAAAAACAAATAATAATAATAATAATATTATATATATATATATACACACTCACCTAAAGGATTATTAGGAACACCATACTAATACTGTGTTTGACCCCCTTTCGCCTTCAGAACTGCCTTAATTCTACGTGGCATTGATTCAACAAGGTGCTGAAAGCATTCTTTAGAAATGTTGGCCCATATTGATAGGATAGCATCTTGCAGTTGATGGAGATTTGTGGGATGCACATCCAGGGCACGAAGCTCCCGTTCCACCACATCCCAAAGATGCTCTATTGGGTTGAGATCTGGTGACTGTGGGGGCCATTTTAGTACAGTGAACTCATTGTCATGTTCAAGAAACCAATTTGAAATGATTCGAGCTTTGTGACATGGTGCATTATCCTGCTGGAAGTAGCCATCAGAGGATGGGTACATGGTGGTCATAAAGGGATGGACATGGTCAGAAACAATGCTCAGGTAGGCCATGGCATTTAAACGATGCCCAATTGGCACTAAGGGGCCTAAAGTGTGCCAAGAAAACATCCCCCACACCATTACACCACCACCACCAGCCTGCACAGTGGTAACAAGGCATGATGGATCCATGTTCTCATTCTGCTTACGCCAAATTCTGACTCTACCATCCGAATGTCTCAACAGAAATCGAGACTCATCAGACCAGGCAACATTTTTCCAGTCTTCAACTGTCCAATTTTGGTGAGCTCGTGCAAATTGTAGCCTCTTTTTCCTATTTGTAGTGGAGATGAGTGGTACCCGGTGGGGTCTTCTGCTGTTGTAGCCCATCCGCCTCAAGGTTGTGCGTGTTGTGGCTTCACAAATGCTTTGCTGCATACCTCGGTTGTAACGAGTGGTTATTTCAGTCAAAGTTGCTCTTCTATCAGCTTGAATCAGTCGGCCCATTCTCCTCTGACCTCTAGCATCAACAAGGCATTTTCGCCCACAGGACTGCCGCATACTGGATGTTTTTCCCTTTTCACACCATTCTTTGTAAACTCTAGAAATGGTTGTGCGTGAAAATCCCAGTAACTGAGCAGATTGTGAAATACTCAGACCGGCCCGTCTGGCACCAACAACCATGCCACGCTCAAAATTGCTTAAATCACCTTTCTTTCCCATTCTGACATTCAGTTTGGAGTTCAGGAGATTGTCTTGACCAGGACCACACCCCTAAATGCATTGAAGCAACTGCCATGTGATTGGTTGATTAGATAATTGCATTAATGAGAAATTGAACAGGTGTTCCTAATAATCCTTTAGGTGAGTGTATATATATATATATATATATATACACACACACACACACACACACACAAAGTATATGGTGATTTTCTCAAATACATGCATTTTTTTCATCTTGTAAAAATTTTTACATTTTGCCTTTCAGATAAATAGTATATATTCATATGCAGTAATATAATGCATACTTTAAAAAAGGAAATCACTTTCACTCACTTCAGACTTCTTTTTCTTCTTGCGTATATTCTCTTCTTGATCTCCGTTTAAGTGTGTACTTGTTTCAAGCCCCTTTAATTTCCAAAAAACAAATATAGTCATGAGCGCACAATATTAAATGTAGTGTAAGATTCTTACAATAATTTAAACAATCAGGTATACGAGCAAAATAATCATCCGCTACCTCAGCTTTCCTTTTCTTCTTCTTATGTTTGCGTAACTCCTTTGCGTTTTCCTCATGGGTGTTTGTGTCAGTATTATTCAGCTCTGAGATGTTTTCTGTATGTTGTTCACACACCTGAGAATTATGAACACCACACAAATCTTCACTTATATGCATTATGAAAGACAATTCATCTTCTGGTCTCTGATCATAGCTCAAGATCATTTGATATATGGATCTATCTATTATTACCATCTGAAATTTGTTATTAGATCCACAACCAAATAGATGCAAGTATTATTATAAGCACACACCTCATCATCAGCCTCTCTCTTCTTCTTTTTCTTCTTCTTGCCATTCATCTCCTCCTTTCTCTCATCTTGTACACATGTGATTTCATCTACATTGAGTTTGAGTTTCTTTTTCTTGAGAGAATCAGACTGAGGCACAAAAGCTTGACTCTTCGTCATGGCACCAGATCTGAGTGGAAAAGAATTGATTACAACATACGCTACTTTACAAAAGTGTATAAACTGATCAAAAGTGACAGACATTTATAATGTTACAAAAAATATATATATTTCAAATAAATGCTGTTCTTTTGAACTTTTTTATTTGTCAAAGAATCCTGAAAAAAAATTATCACGGCTTCACAAAAATATGAAGCAGCACATCTGTTTTTTAACATTGATAATAATCAGAAATGTTTCTTGAGCAGCAAATCATCATATTCAAATGATTCCTGAAGGATCATGTGACACTGAAGACTGGAGTAATGATGCTGAAAACTCAGCTTTGATCACAGGAATAAATTACATTTTACTATATATTCAAGTTATTTTAAATTGTAAACATATTTCACATTATTACTGTTTTTACTTTTGAACGGTAGTGTGTATTAACCATATTAATCCAAACATATATCAAACTGTAAGAAATGAGAATCATAAACGGCTTCTCAGATACACAAATAAGATGTTGTTTTGACTCAAAGTACAATAAAATTAATATAAATGCAGTTTATATCACTGTCACATTGTAAGCATTTACGACTAAATAATAAACAATCAAAACCTTGAAAGTGCGTTAGTAATAGTATGAATAAAAATAAAAGAAATATCCATATTGGGAATGAGAGTACTTCTGGAACAAAATGTATCATCCTCAAGTTCCTTTTGTATATAGTTGGGGTATACTTGTATATATTTATAACGCATAAGTGAAAATTGATCGGCTCAGGTACCCAATCTACCGGCAGAGTAATAAATATATAACTATAGTTTATTGAATTACAAAAATGCTGTAATACTGTGATGGCTGACATTGTTTTGCAACATATTGTATTGTTAGCACAATTGATGTCTTTTATGTCCATTTTTTTTTCTCTCTCTCTCTCTCTCTTTCTTATAATATTTGACACTACTATTATGGATGTAAACTCTGTTTCACAAAATTTGGTTTGTTTTTTCTTATAGCCATTATACCCAATTGTTGAATGTCTTTACTAATATGTCAGGTATCATCCAAATGTAAAGAAATGAGGAAATTACTGTAATAAAAACTTTAAAAAAAGAAAAAGAAAGAAAGAAAAGAAAAAGAAAGAAAGTGCGTTAGTAAATGATGATTTAATCGTATTTGCGCTTTAAACCAGCCAACACACATAAACTAATTTAATTTAATAAGTTTATAATTGCGTTACATATATACTTACAAGCCAAACAAAAATCTTCCAGTGCTTCTTCAGATGCACGTGTGGACAGGTAGCGCCTTGAAAACGGCATCAAGGCCACGTTTGATGACGTTGCTATGGCTATGCAAAATCTGCATCTCTGATTGGTTGATGCTCAGAGCTCTGGGTAATGTAGTCCTTTTCTGTCACTTAAACTTAGAGTACACTTTAAACGATTGTGTTTTTATAATATTTGTATTATGATGTGCAACCCTATAATATATTTGAAGTGATCAGACGAACTATTCTCTTTAAAACGTCTAAAGATCAAAGCGGAACTATATTTAAGTTAATTGTAGTTTCCTCCCGGGCGGAATTTACAGTGGCGCTCGTTACATGACCTGGGAGAGTTACGTCTGATATGAAGAAGCCTTCAAGATGTCAAAAGTCTGCTTTCATTTATCAGGATTTTCCTTAGGTCGCAATGTTTTTACAAGCCGAAGGCATGCGAATTTAAGGCAAGTGAATATTTTGTCCTTGTATAGATTGTGAAATAACCGTCATTCATCTCAATTTATGCTCTACATTGGACATTAATGAAGACAAACCTTTATTTGTCATTGACATTTTTGTTGATCATTGAAATGTATTTCTTCAACAGATTTATTTTCTTTCGTTAAACACTCTTTAATGATCTTTCAAAGGGATAGTTCACCCAAAAATGAAAAATCTGTCGTCATTCAATGGCTACCATCAACTGTCTGGTTACCAGAACATTGTTCAAAATATCTTCTTTTGTGTTCAAAAGACGAAAGAAACTCATATGGGTGAATAAACGATGACAGAATTTTCATTTTTGGGTGAACTGTCCCTTTAAATTGTCGGCTGACCTTGGCTAGAGGGATATCCCAATCAGTGGTACATCATTGTTTTTGACAAAAATAAGCACTGGATGTATTTATAATGTCTCTATTATTCAAGCAGATCTTTAAAAGTAATGTGTTTTATTAAATGTTCATTAATTTTCTACTTGTAGACAATGTGCCACAAGGATGCTGTCCATTACATCACAGCTTCATGCAAAGTCCAGAAAACCCCCAGATGATGATGATTTAGTACCCAAACCCATCAAGTTCTCAACAAGCAAAGCCAGTCACCGAACCTGGAATGTGGACCGTTCGCTGGGCAGCAATTACCAGCGTCCCTGGTGGAAAGTTCTACCCATCAGCCTCTTTGGAGTGGGCTTCCTCCTCTGGTGCGTGTTCAGGAAGGAGACCGAGACGGACGAGTCTCTGGAGAAAAACCTGTATGAACATTTGCCAAGACTGCTGTCCGATGAAGAACAGGGGGAAGTCACTGTCACGAACAAGCCATCATAGTGGCTTAAGAGACATTTTCCAATGCCTTTAGAAGTAAAATGCTTTCTTCATATGGAGTCGGAAATCAAATTTGTTGAAATGTCAAACTGACTTTCCAGAGACTCTGCTCTGCAGTGAACGTGATCTGTCAGGTTTATATTGAAAACTCAAGAGACATTTAAGAATTGCAATTATAATGGAGAAACTTCTGAATTGTAATTGTGTGACTGCTGATTTACAAACATCAGGGAACCCATGTCAACATTGAGAACAGGCCTTCATTAAGTTATACTTGATCTGTGTAATACACTAAACTAATTTTAGCAGGGGTTTTTCCCACTTTATAAGACTTTACCCCAGTTTCACAGACAAGGCTTAAACTAATCTCAGACTAAAATGCATGTTTGAGCAGTGTCAACTGAAAGCAACTTGCACTGATATCTTAAAATACAAATCACTGCCATGGTTGTTTCAAGATGCACACCAGTGATTTTTTTTTTTCCCCCCTCTAAGGCATGTTTATAAAAGCTACTTAAATGTCCTAATTGAACTAAGGCCTAATCCTGGCTTAATCTAAGCCGTTTATGAAACCAGGGCATTAAATTTTAAACTAAACATACTGACATACTGTTTGCATTGACAACATATCCATGAGGACTATGCTATTTGCTTGGTCAACAAGGTAAAATTTTCTGGACAGAGTATCAAGTCCTTAAGTAAACCAGTATTAATATTTTCCAGGTTGGACCTTTGAGGACATTAGCATCTAGATCATCTTTAGTCCTGGAGGGCCGCTGTCCTGCAGAGTTTAGCTCCAACCCTAATCAAGCACACCTGAACAAACTAATAAAGGTCTTTAGGATTACTAGAAAGGTAGAGGCAGGTAAGTTATTAGGGTTAGAGCTAAACAATTGAAGGCAAAAATGAGCAGCAACAAAAGATTGAGGTAGTGGAAAGTTTATTTACAACCAAATGGCCACAATAGAAGAGAAACCCAATATAACAATGATAGAAATAAAATGGACAGTCTAATTCATCATGAAGCATGCAGACTAGGCAGAGGTATATGAAAGTCTAAAATACAAACTTTAAAACCCTGAGGAGCTCCCGGAATGTTCTGACGCTGCCCCCCTACTATCAACTTGAACCACAAGATACCCCGTGTCCCCTACCGCAACTACCAAAAAATAAAAAAATAAACTTAAACTACACAGGCATTTATAGTCAAGAGTGTAAGAACCCCAATGCCCCTCCCACCCAACCCACCCGCACAACAAACCCCTCCCTCATATATTCCTCCACACACAAAAAAAGTTGAGTAAATAGTAAAGTTTAAGCACGCTCTCCACGGATTCGACGGGCCAACTGGATGTCTTTGGGCATGATGGTGACACGTTTGGCGTGGATGGCGCACAAGTTGGTGTCCTCAAACAGACCCACCAGATATGCTTCACTTGCCTCCTACAATTCAGAGAAAACATTAGGAGAGACCCAAAAAAAAAAAAAAAAAAAAACCACACCCAACAACATTAGGTCAGTGGTCCTCAACCAGGAGGCCTCAAGATGAATTAAAATGAGCTAAAACTACTAAAAATCTAAATATTTCTAAGTACTTGGTTATTTTGATAAATATACATTACTTATGCCAAGGTCTAAAATATTTTATTGGGTAGAAATTGAGTGGAGGGGGCTGTCAAATGTTGTGGACAATGGGAGGGACTTAAAAGGTTAAGAGCCACTGAATTGGGTATAGCTATACAAAATCCACAACTAGAACACACACCTGCAAGGCGCCAATGGCAGCGCTCTGGAAACGCAAGTCGGTCTTGAAATCCTGAGCAATCTCACGAACCAGACGCTGGAACGGAAGCTTGCGGATCAGCAACTCTGTGGACTTCTGGTACCGACGGATCTCACGAAGAGCCACAGTTCCTGGACTGGAGGGAAAAAGGCAGAAAAGTATTGCATTTAGTTGCCATTGGGACAAAAAAATAAAAACGCAAAGTACTAACACTATACTTTATATACTATTTAAAAAAAAAAGTTACACTATTTTACAGTATCATTGTTGCAGTCAGTGTTGGGTAAGTTACTCTAAAAATTAATGTAATTAGTAACTAGTAATTAATCAGTGCACTTAGATTACTGTACAAATTACTCCCCAAAAAGTATTTACTTACTAAATCCTACATCAACCTCAACTAGTTAAGTGATTCAAGGATAGACATGAAATGACTGTTTTAATTCATTAAAATAAACTAAAAAATTTTTTTTTTTTTATTAACTGACCAAAGTATTATAAATGAGAGAACGATACATAAAAACATGCACTTTAAAAGTTTCTTTACATTTTAATGTTAATTCCACTATTGTATTATACACATACATATAAAAATTGTTCTACAGTCTATACACAGTATTTAGTTCAATTACATCTGAAGCAAATAATTAAATTACAGTAACTAGTTACACCCAACACTGGTTACAGTGTAATTATATATTACAGTACAGAATAATATTAATAAACACCATGTACTTACTATAGGGTTATGATAGGATTAGGGTTTGGTTGAGGGCTAGTTGCATGTAATTATGCATAGTTTACTGTTATTACTATGGGAAGTATATGTAACATGTAACAAGGACACTGAAAAATAAAGTTACCAAAAAAAGTACACATGCACTACACACTATTTTACATAATGCATGCATATGCATGAATGTATACTTGCATAGTTACAATGTACATGCATGTAAAAAAAAAAAAAAAAAAAAAAAATATGAAAATGTTTACATGTACACCTATACAAAGCACACGTGCATATATAAACAACGCGTGTGTGTGTTCCTCACCGGTATCTATGGGGCTTCTTGACTCCACCAGTAGACGGCGCACTCTTCCTGGCCGCCTTGGTGGCCAGTTGCTTCCTGGGGGCTTTACCACCAGTGGATTTACGGGCAGTCTGTTTGGTACGTGCCATGGCACTCTAATAAAGCGGTCTAAACAGAGACAAGAGCCGATAAGTGAGCAGCCGCGGGGAATTCCGCATGCAATGATGTAATCAACAACTCCACTTTCGGTCCCGCCCATAATAAAGTCATGCTGTAACGCACTTAATGTTTAGGAAAAGGCCACAGCAAATTAGCATTATACTAGCTATTAGTGTACAACTAGCAGGCGCCATTTAAGAAAAAAAAAAAAGAAAAAAAAGAAACGTGTACTTTAAGGTAAGTGAGCTGGCAAAAATAAATGTATAATTTTATAAACATACGGTTTATGAATTAATGTGCATGCTGAGTTACTTGGATAAGCAAGCAGAAACGCGTGTTGTTGTGGCGAAACAATAAGCTGAACTCGCAGTGGGACACTGGGTCTCACACACACACATACACAACCGAGTCCCATTCAACACACACACACACACAGCCTGAAGGCAAAAATCTTCAACGGTAGTCGGTTTCATTTACCCATTCAGCAACTAGTACTACAAAATACGCCATGTCCCCTTCAATTATAGCGAAACCGATGAGAAACAACCGACAAATTGAAATAGAAGCGCAGATTTATACAGTAGTGAAGTCCACCATCTCAGGGTGAGACACAGACACGTTTCTGCCTTTATGTGTAACATGGCGCCCAAGAACACCAATTATAGCCTTTTCTTTGTCTACACCGACAATTCAGTAACTCAACATTAAAGTATTTAAAAGAAAAACGACAAGTGTTGTTGGATTACGTACTAAAAACGTGTACTTAAGGTTAAAAATAGCAAAATAACTTTTAATAAAGCACAAGTAAATGTAAACTCACGCTCGTTAGCTTAGCTTGTTGCTACCGCGACAAAAAGGATCTAAAACCGCCGTTTGCGAATTCAAACGCCGAAAACAGACAGAACGGTTTACCTGTTCTAAAATATTTCCCACATACGATCTTTAATATGTTAAATACAAGATACGATAGGTATTTGTTACTTTAAGACCGAACATTAACGATACTTACGATTTTTTGTTTCGGTTAATCCGTCAAACCCAAAACAAGGAACGTCGGTCACGCTCAGAGCGAGTTGCCTAAATTTATACAGCCAGTGACGTCCGTGCGCGCGCTAAGCTACGCCTACGTCGCCTCTCATTGGCTGGAGGAGGGAGGGGGGAAATTTACTAGGGGTGTTCGATTCCAGGTTTTTTGGAGTCGACTCCGATTCCCGACTCCCACTGTAGGAGTCTATGGAATCGACTCCATTTACTTTACATCAAAACAGGGTCAGAAATAAGACAAAATTGCAGTTGTTACACACTTAAATTATTTTCCCCGACACAAAGCCTTAAAATCCCCTTATTAAAACCGCACACTTTTAGCGTGACCGTCCAAATTAGTCCAATTTAGCGATGACTTGATGAGTGGCTATCAACGTTTCTACCTAGCTGTTGCCGATACCCAATTTTACAGAGGAAAAATTCACGAAAAAAGCTGTTGCCGAGTGATGGCGCTAAACGCACATGAACTGTCTTAAAAGGTGAGTTAAAGATACTAAATACTAAAATACATACAATAATGTACACTTATTGATGTGTTTCTTCTTGGTGTGAGTTTTTTTTTATGATTTATGGTTAGTTTCATGATTATGAACACAAGGATAACCATGGAAAACCAAATCTGTATTTATTGCATTAATATACCATCAATTAAACTAGCATGGAGGAAGCCTATGTATAATTACAAACTAAAGTCGCTGTGACTGTTTTCTATTTCTAAAGTAAGCACTCAAATAATGTGTGTGACAAAGTTTCTGCGACAGCTCTCTGACGCGGTGTATTACGTCAGTGTCTGAATTCCTCGCTTCATTTCATTCACTCCTTGCTTATAGTGCACTCAACTGCCATGCACTTTATAGGGGTTAGAGAATCAGTAAACAAGTGAGCGATTTCGGACACAGCAACAGAGTCGACACCGAGAGTCGACTCTTTTGGAGTCGACTCCCCATCACTAGAATTTACCCTTCTTTAGTATTTTATTTATAATAGTTATAACGCGGTTTTGATGTACTTTTAAAGCCCGTTCCATTCTGTTTCTGCAGATGAATCAGATTGTTTAAACGGTTAACTGTTTTCAAATGGCTTCATGGCTGTTTTATCAACAATCTTCGTGAAACATCGGTATTAGATGCTTATAAAAAGCTTTCCATTTCTAGTCCTGTTGGTGTTAATTACATAACCATCGTGTAAGAACAACTGCCCCTCACGGTTCCTTTTAATATAACTAATACAAAATATTATTGATACATTATTGCAACAATCGTTGCCCCGTGCTTTTGAGATCCACTACTTTTTAATGCAGTCTTTGTGTGTTACCAATGCTTACGGAGGGTAAATTATATTATTCTGCAGTAGGAACCTCTAGAATAGCAAATTTGTTACCGGCGGAACCCTTTGATGGGTGCACACACATATGGGATATCAACACATGAGTAGTAAAAATTTGTAAATACGTTTAAAAATCAGAAGTAGTTAACTGACTCTGTCACATTTCTGTTTGATTTTTGTTTTCCGTAAGTGCTGCACACTTGATAGGTGATAGTTTGTGTACAGACTGCGAGTGTATTTGGTTTTCAGAAGATTAAACCTCCAGCTATGACAGAAGAATCAACTGGAACGGGTAAGATATAAAGCAGATCATACACCATTCTAGGTGAATTTATTGAATATACGTGAAATTTGGCAGACTTTTATATTTAATTAAACTGTATGGCTTAGTAGCATCCAGATAAATGCTTTCAATTTGTGTATTCTTTCCAGGAATGCTGGGAAATGAGAAAAGCACGGATGGCAAGAGTGGAGAGGCAGAGACTGAGACCGTGCTGCATCCCAAAACAGCAGCCCAAAGCTCTGAGGCTCCCGCCAATGCTAAAAAACACAAGAAGAAGAAGAAAAAGAAAGCAGGTGATGGAAAAGACAGTCAGCAGAAAGGGATAAGAAGCACAGCTGAGGAAACATCTAAACAAGAGACCACAGAATTAGTAAGCACATACAAACTTGCATGCTTTTAAAATTCAGCATGCACACAATAATTTTCATTATTAGGAATCATCAAGTATAGAAAATAAGAAAAATGTACATGATATTTACATATACTTCATATAGTATACATTACTGATAATTGTGTTTGCATGTATAAGCTGTGGCAAAGACAAATAAATAAGTTGACTTTATAACTGTGTGTGTTAGACTCCTGATGAGCAACTGAACCGAGAGCTGGACTGGTGCATCGAACAGCTCGAGCTGGGCCTGAGAACTCAAAAAACCTCCAGCAAACAAAGTGAGTGTGTCTGACAACACTACAAATACAACATCTATATATATAGTTTAGGGATGCACCGATATGAAAATTTTGGCCGACACCGATAATTCTTTATATTTGAAAGCCGATAACCGATATATTAGGCGATAAACCTAAATCCAAATTTTTATATAATTTTTGGGAGCCTGATTACAAAAACAAAAGTCTCACCATTAAAAAAGCAATGTCCAGGCACACAATTATAACGTTCTCATTGTAATTTTATGTAGCCTATATGACAGATTTTTGTTGCACTTAACTGTATTTTCCTTTTTTGAAGTGATTCCAATCATATTTCAAGCAATTTAAAACCATTATGGCAAACAGTGCACATCTGAAGTGTCTCAGCTGAAGGAAATAAACCATTATATATCGGCTTTAATATATCGGCCAAATTTTCTTATCAGGCTGAAAACGAAAATATTAAAAATAAACATATATCGGCCAATACCGATATGGTGGCTGATATATTGTGCATCCCTAATACAGTTTACACAAACTGGACAAAAAACTGGACTTCTCTCTATACATATGCTGCGTTCACGCCATGACGTAATTATCGTAATTTCGAGATTACAACGTGACGATCTACTCTGAGCTTTTCACGTCGTCAGACTGGGAATTATACCTACCTATGGCACCTCTATCAACGACCTAAATGAATCTACAGCGGTCACGTGGTACAAGTAGGAGCTCAAATTCAAATTCCCATCTTATGCCTGGTACACTTTGTGCAATTTTGGGCTGTCCCAGATGAAAGATGACCAATCATGGCGATTTCTGTGGTCATGGCTCCTAAACAGTGGTCCTATTTGCGACCGAAGATAGCCTGCGATTATTTTCTGACAGTGTCATAAATTTAGCATGATCATCTCACAGTGTGTTTGCTGCTACATATGTCTACTAGCCAATAAAAATGCAACATGAAATGGTGTATTGATCAATGCGACATGCCACTAAAACTTAAAACTACTTTCCTCAAGCTCCATTTGCAAAATTGGCATGCCAAGTTTTCCCTAGCCATGACCGCGTCCATATTCTCCTCTTTCACTTCCTCCTTTTCTTTCAGCGCACATTAAAACCACAATTGCCAAAGTCATCTCGCTCTATTTGTTGAATCACACTTTGGCAGTTGTAGTTTTTATGTGTGCTGAAAAAAAGAGGAAGCGGCGAAAGAGTAAGGGAAAAGACCTTGAGGTAAGCAGTTTTAAGCTTTAGCGCCATGTCACGTTGATTTCATGTCGCATTTTTATTGGCTGGTGAGTAGACGTAGGTCGTAGCAGCAAACACACTGTGCGGTGATCATGCTGAATTTAGGCTATCTTTGGTCGCAAGACCGTGACAACGGCTGTCTTTGAACCTCTTTCATTGTACGACATAGGACTAATGATTAGGAGCCACGATCACAGAAATCGCCACGATTGTTTCACGATGGCAATCTTTCATCTGGGACAGCCGAAAATCATGGCAGTGTGTCCTGGGCTGTACAGTGTGATTTATAATGATCTTATAGGATTGCTGAAATCACACAGTCTGTTGCAGGCATGATAAGTTGTAATTACGAGCTCTACAAGGATGTAAACCATTTTTACGATTTGAAATCTCATAATTACGGTATTTACGACATGGCGTGAACACATCTATATGTCTCCGTTTAGGGGAAGAAGCAAGTCGTGCTCTGAAGACTTTATGTAGCTCCAAAGCTCCCTTGGTGAAGAAGAGGCAGGTAATGCGAGCCATCTCAGGAGACTACAGGAAGAAGATAGAAGAGGAAAGAGCCAGACAGTTCAAACTCATACAGTCAGGTAAGGCAACAACACAAATGTACATATTATATATTTATACCTTTTTTTTTTGGTGTGATAAACAACAGGGGTTTTCAATCTTTTACATGCCACAAATGGACCCCCAAATATCATTGTGTGAGGGACCTAGATTTTCATGTATAATATCCCAATTTATATGTAAATAAAAATAATAATAAAATATTATTTGGAAAGTATTTAATTTCTGTTTTTCTTTTTTCTGTTCACTGTAGTACTGTGTTATGTATTATTTATTTAAATAATTTATTTCACCATTTACTTATTTATTTTAACAGGGCTGCAAACTCTCACGCATTCAGCGTAAGAGACACGTAACTGACGCTGTTCTCACGCTCATTTTCTCACGGTGTAAAATATACATTGAGGACAAAGAGAACACTGACAACTCGCCGATAGAGAAGACAGAGCAGTTTACTTTTGATATAAAACAAAGTCTCAGCTTTCAATTTTAGTACGAAATTCAAACAATAAATGAGCTCTTTAATGTGGCGTGAGAGATCGCTGTAGCGCCCCAGTTCAAGCGGCATCTCGTCCTCTTTACTATAGTTATAGCACAAAATAAACCTGAATGAACATCAGAAGGTATGCTGAAAGAAACAGTACAACTTATTGAAATGTATCATGTCTCATGTAATCGCTCAGTCAGTGTTTCAACAGCGGTAAGACGTCAATAAAACGGCTTGTAAACAATTTAACGTAACTTTACATTTACCTCAGGAAAAGCCACTCAGTGTCCATAGTATGTTAGAAAGATTAGATAGAAAAATGAACTCTAGAGAGGAGCATTTTGCACCAAAAAAACGCACTATTACATTCACTTATATCACTAAAAAATTATTATTGTAACATTATTATTATAAAAACTGCCTTATAAGCAATTGTATACAAATCTGTTGTTAATTTTAACTTTTAAAGGGATAGTTTACCCAAAAATGAAAGTTCTGTCATCACTAACCCTCAAGTTATTTCAGACCTGTTACCAGACACTTGACTTCTATTGACTTCCACAGTATTTTTTTTCCGACTATGGAAGTCAATGGCTACCGTCAACTGTTTAGTCACCAACATTCTTTAAAATCCTGTAGGCTATATTTTACTGCATTAGTTCAGAGAGATTTTTTCCTTGAGAAAAAATAACATGTACTGTACCTGATATACAGTATCGAAATGAATCAACATTGAATCTAATTGAAATCGAGATCGGAATCAAATCACAAGCTTATGAATCGAATCAAATTGTGAAATTTGTGTCAATACTATAATTCTCACTCTAAGCTGAACTCAGAAGTTGGCAGCCCTGCTTCAATCATTTTTTATTTATTTTAATCATTTTTTTTTTTTACATTATTTTAAGTTGTTTATTTATTTAGGTAATTATATCTCTCTTTTTTTTATTCATTTTTACACAGTTTTATCCCCCCTATACTTATTCACTGACCTCTTGCACTCCCTTGTGGCCCCCTAATATTCTGACAGTATGATATAAAATAGCTGTCTCTGTCTCCATAGCAATGACCTCCGCCCGGGTCACCAGTGTCTCTGAGTGCAAACCAGTGTTCCACCGGAGAGCTGAGAGGAACAAACAACCCACAGACAAAACAGACCAATCTCAAGAGACGCACACTCTGCAAGGGGCCCGGGAGACAAATGAACACAATGAGACTGATGACGACACAAAACCTTTTGTTTTCACTAAAACACATGAAGAGTTTTGCTTCAATTTCAATTTGTGACTGTACACATTTACATCAACCAGCAGGATTTGTGCCTTAAGTAGACACATACTTCTGTTGCATAATTTTTGTACATTCTTTATGCATTTCATTAAGAATACAATATTGCTAATCATATTTCACTTTTACAAATGTTCCTGCCATAGAAAATAACTAAGGAAAAAATGCAATTAAAGTGACTACAACCAAAGCTTTGCTCACTTTGTGTGAACATTTTTATGTTATATATTTATTATATATACCTTATATAATTTATAATATGTACCTTTTTTTCTTATGTATTATGTCGGTGGCAGCGTGTTTACGATGTAGATGCTATGGCAACGTATTTAAAAGCCTTACATTAGAAATGTCAGCTTATTTCGCAAATAATTTAAGTGCGTTATTTCACCTTCAGTCAACGCTTTTCCTGAAAACAAACCTTTAATGTGTAAAAATTTCTGTGCAATTGATCAACAAACGTGTTGCTGTTTTAAGTCGTCAGGCACGTAAAATATCAGTGCTGGAGCGGAGGCTCATGGGATATGTAGTCCTACATTGCGCACTTGCCGTTCATACTATATTATGGGAAACAAACAAAAGACTACAACTCCCTGTGTGCTCCCTACGACGTATTCAACAACACTCCCCGGTTGGAACACAAAACTTCCTTTGAGTTGCCGCTGCTGTTGCGAAAACTTTGAATTGCAAAGTTTCAATTATTTTAAGGTTTGTACGCTTTTAGTTGTCGGGTGCTTTATTTAGTTTCTGGGTTATGCGTTTATGGCATTAATTGTTGTTGTAAAAATTTGTCATTTCCATATTTATAATTTTTTGTAACTAACTTTCAGCATCATAACCATGCCATAAACATAAGATGAGTATGTATACGAGTATGAGATAGCATAATTGAGTTTTTGATGCATGCACAATAGCCCTTTAAATGTCTGAGACCAGATAACGGAATATTATTTCACTGCAAATTATTTGGAGAGAGATAAAATAAATAATAACATGTATACATACTGTAAATATCAAAGCTCGTTTGCAGAGGAGGATGTCTGAGCTGAGCGACGAGGCCAGCAGTGAGTCGGATCAGTTAGGCGCGAGTCTGTCTGTGTGGCTCGCGGGCGGTGGAGATGCTCTGATCGGCCCGGAGGAGCTGAACGTGCCGCTGGACCTTCACACCGCCTGCTCTATCGGACAGTATGATGTGGTGGCCGAATGCATCCGCAGGTAACATGGAATACGTTTGCTGTTCATGCATGTTACCTGGCTAACCGTTTTTGTCCAGTGTGCTTGAAGAAATAGATTTTAAAGAAATAGTTCTGGTTCTCAAGAACGTTCTGTGAACGTTAGCTTTTGGTTGTAAAAAATAAAACACAAAATTTTTTAATACTAACAATAATGTTAATGTTAATACTAACAATTCAGAATCTATACAGTGCACACAAATAATGCATAATAGATAAATGCACGTTATCATGTTTCAGAATGAAATCCAAATTGACAATTTTTTTATGGAATATTGCGGGATTTATTATAAATGATTTATCCGTGCACATCATTATTTTTTTTTTTTAATTCATGTGCCCTCATAATCTTTAATCAAAATAAGTTCCCCTCCCTCTCGCAGCATCATCTCTTCTCTGATGACGTGTTTACTGGCGTGAGGGCGGGGCAACCTGTAACTCACATGTGATCGACCAATAGCAAACCACAACCATCCAATCAATTCCAACATCAAACCCTGCCCTACTTTTTTTTCTCATTCAAGGAGTCTTTTCACTGGGATATAGGTCACAATAGGGAGGAAAAGACTATATCGCAGCTTCCGTTTCATTGAGACTTTATTCTAAATGGATTTTAAAGAAACAGTTTTGGTTTGTTAGAACGGTTTTGGTTGTAAAAATAGGGTTTCTGCGGGTCTTAAAAAGTCTTAATTCGCCCTTTACACAAATTAAGGCCTTAACCCTCATCCATCCCTCGTAGGTCAAAGTGTCTCGAAGCCCTAAAGGCTAATATAATTTTTATATTTTTTATATTTTTTTAATGCTATTTTTTTATTTTTTATTTTTTATTTACCTTTAAATTACTAGATTTTATCAATGAATAATATAATTTAAGCACATTCTTCACATTCTTTAAACTTAAATTCAAAATAACTCAACATTTCATGCATAACCCTGTTAATTCAGCTCAGAATATCTCACATTGGGTGTCTCTGCCGACCTCTTGTGGAAAAAAATTATATAACATGATATTTCATGACTCTTGCCACTAGATGGCCTTATAGCTCTACATGGAGCAAATGAGCTGTTCCGCTGGGTCCTAAAGTCAGTTCTTGAGTTTATCTCTTCAGTATGCATTCAGATACACATGTAGTAGACATTATAAAATCTTTTTGTTGGCAAAGGTTACTTTTAATTTTGAGCTTTTTCTAGGTTTTTCTATGTATACTGAAGCATTCCATTAATTCCTAAGGGGGTCAAATTGACCCGCAAGGGACTGATTTGTTACTTTTTTTTTTATTTCAACCACATAAACTCCTCGGATCCAGTAAAAAAATGTTGTGTATTCGTGGTTCAAGTGCGACAAAAGGCCTAAGGTCCACTCAGATGAACACTCAATTTTTGTAAAAAAAAATTTCAAAAATTAATTTCGGGTCAAAATAACCCAAGGGACATTTTGACTTCATATTAGATGAAGTCAAAAAAAGACTATATTTTGTCATTTACTTGAGATGCAAATGTAAAATGAAGTCTTGAAAAATTGAACAAGAACAAATATCTGTCAATGAGTTATGAAAACGTCCCTTTGAATTAAGTTGATTTTTCTGAGCCCATTGGCAGATATTTGTTCTTGTTTTAATCATAAACACTTCATTTTGATCAGTTTTGCAAAAAAAAAAAAACAAGACTTCATATTTTGTCATTTTGTATTTCCAGTGCATCTTGATTTAAGAATCTTTAGACATTTGCATTGGAAAACAAACTGGAAGACAAAAAAAAAATACTTTTTTTCTCCATGTGATCAGAAGATACAGTAAAAGTTATTTCCATATTCTATTGGTTGGGAACAGAGTGATTCAAGCTACCTCTTTGTAAAATTAATTAACAAGTAATGGATATCTGTTGGAAGTTGTATTTTCAAACTCTGAAGTGTTGCTAATACAACCCATTGCGTTTCTCCTTAGACATTTACACTTAGAGAACATATTGACGTATTGTGTTCCCTTCAATTTATTCCTTACATTTTCTTTGCTTGGTCTTTAAAAAGTCTTACATTTGCCTTCATAAAACCTACAGAAACCTTGAAAAAGGTTGACATTAATGTTAATACTAAGATTACAGCTGTTATTCAAAATCTATTCAGTACAAACAATGCACTGTTATCATGTCTCAGATGCCACACTTTAAAATTTGCCCTAATAAGGTTTTCATGGTACCCGATGACTTATTTACCAAACGTTACCAAATGCAACAAAAATACTTATTTACAAAATCTCTCCTTTTTCTGATCCAAATGTGATTTCAGGGGAGACGTGGATTTGGATGGGAAGAACATCGGTGGTTGGACTCCTCTGATGTACGCTGCATATATCGGTCACGATAGCATCGCTAACCTGCTGTTGGAGGCGGGCATCAGTGTCAACACCACCACGTCTAAAGGACTCACACCCCTGATGCTCGCCGCCAGCTGTGGTAACGAGAGCATCGCCTACTTCCTGCTGCAGGTGAGATTCCCGTTTAGAATTTGTTAACAGTGACAAGGAAAAGTTGAATTATGCAGTTTCTTTCTCAAAAGACTACAATACTGGATGAAACTTTCTCTCTGTACAGCAAGGAGCGCAGCTTGAATGTAAGGATTTGCGCGGATGGACGGCTTTGTTGCACAGCACGGCTACTGGACATCAGCAGATGGTCAAATTCTTATTAGAGCATCACGCCAATGCAAATGTCAAGTGAGTAACATTCGCATTCATTAATACAAACCTACAAGCAAATATTCTTTCTTACACACTTGGGCGGTGTTCAGAATAGCAGACAATATTGTTTTTGCAGTATGAATACTTTGCACAATATGCACATTTTCTGTATGCATGGCACATTTTAAAATCCCACAATGCAGTGTGCCCTAGACATTGACCTTCCAGTTCCGATATGATGAATAAGGTGATATCATCAGTATCTTGATCTATTTTTTGATCTGCTGAAAGGTTTAGGCATTTTCACACAGAATTGTTGAAAAAAAATGATACACTGGCTATCAAAAGTTTGGAATAATTAATATTTGTTAATGTTTTGAAAGAAGACTCCTCTGCTCACCAAGGCTGCATTTATTTGATCAAAAACACAGTAAAAACAGTAATATTGTGAAATATTATTACAATTTAAAATAACTGTTTTCTATTTGAATATATTTTAAAATGTAATTTATTCCTGTGATCAAAGCTGAATTTTCAGCATCATTACTCCAGTCTTCAGTGTCACATGATCCTTCAGAAATCATTCTAATATGATTATTTGCTGCATTTACAACAATACAAAGTTCTGTCATGAAACTCTAGATGGCGCAGGCTGATTGGTCCTTAATTCAATCTGCTTGCAATCACATCGTTCTCTATAGGGCACAGCTGATTGGTTCCTGCTGCATCAGCAGCCAATGAGCTCGCTGCTCAACCTTCAAATACTTGGTCAGCATTTTGCCATAGCACTCTCTTTTAGAAAACCTCCACCTTCCCCACCTGCACCTGTATAGATCTGCTACGGGTAATTAAAGGTGCAGTGTGTAATATTAATATGAGGATCTATTGACAGAAATGCAATATAATATACATAACTGTTTTCAGTGGTGTATAAAGACCTTACATAATGAACCGTTATGTTTTTATTACCTTAGAATGAGCCATTTCTATCTACATACACCACGGGTCCCCTTATAGTGAAGTCGCCATTTTGCGCCGTAATGTTTCTACAGTAGCCCTAAACGGACAAACTGCTCTACAGAGCGCTAGCTACTCTCTGCTGTCTCAGACGACGACATCTTTGTCCTGTGTCGGCCACCGTAGCTTCTCTATGTGCTTCGAAAGGGAGGGGTGAGCGGTGGGCGGTTGCAATTCACAACCTCACCACTAGATGCCGCTAAAATGTACACACTGCACCTTTAATGTACGCTATTTTGTAAAGTAGCAGCATGTCTTACTTGCTCACAGCAGCGTGTCATGTATGTATTGGCAGTAGCAAGTCCCATACTTGCTCTGAAGCAGCAGCATTGTAGCAGATCTATTCCGCCAAGACCAGACATATCAACATTGTCATATCCATTAACATTTCAAACATGACAGAATTACAGTTCATACATTAACAATATATAACTCTCAGTGAACACGTGTCCTTTTGAGAGCCATTAAATCTTTGACCTCGGTCCCCACAGAGAGCCGCTGTCAGGATTTACACCGCTCATGGAAGCCGCCGCGTCCGGCCATGAAATCATCGTTCAGTACTTCCTCAACCATGCAAGTGTGACTTTACTATGAAATGTGATATATTTCAAATAAAAAAAAAACATAATTTTGTCTGACAAAGAAAACTCAATGCATCTATTACTAAAATTGCATGCATTTTTAACTCTGCGTATGATTCAGGGTGTACGAACGGAGGAGAGGAACATTAAGGGAGAAACGGCGAGAGCTCTGGCTATGTTGTACGGACACACCAAAATCGCCAGCCTCATCGACATGCACGTCATGAGAGCCAAATCATGTCAGTCACACACCTAAGCATTTGTAATTTTCTTTTTTATCATACACGCAGAGAATAACACAACCTAACCTCTCTCTGTAGCTCTGTATGAGGAGTTGAGCTCCTCTGAAGAAGAAAGTTCGAGCCCTCGAGTCCGTTCAGCTCGCAGTAGAACCAGAGGACCCAGCATTCACGACGGCCCTCAAGCTATCGCACGCTTCAGAGTCGGCTCCAAACACGGTACTCACACAATATGTCTGTGTTCAAAAGTTTGGCGTTGGTAAAATTTATGTTTTTGAAAGAAGTCTCTTCTGCTCACCAAGGCTGCATTTATTTGATGTTCTTTCATTGCAGAGGTTCCCGTGGCTCCACCCGGATACATGACCTTCCGAGAAGTTGGCGATCAGAGCGAGGGAATCTGCAATCGTGACGTCACTTCCCCCATCAATGAGCTCGACGGCCAGAGCAATAGCAGTAGAGGTGAGCTGTTCAGCAAGATAAACAGCAAGCTGTTCCAGGCACATGGTCCAAAAGGGTTGTACCTAGTCTCTTAATGAGTCATGGGTGTGTTTTGGGCGTAACGTGCAATAAACCAATCAGAGTCTCATCTCCCATTCCCTTTAAAAGCCAGTTGCGCTTGCACCATGGCGGATTCGCTATTTACATGGCGGAATTTGCGAGCAGAAAGACTAAACACTTCTCCAGAGAGGAATCCTTTTATTTTTAATATTTAAACGTGTTTGTGTGCTGCTGCGCATCCCTGTGTGTGTAATAAGCAGAGTGTACGTGCGTTGTGCACCCGCATATAGGCGCATATTACTAACACGCCCTTTAAATAACACAAAAAATACTATTGACTTTAGAGCAGGTTTTTGTTGGTCAATGGCGCAGTCGTTTTCAGTTCCTCAAAATAGCAACGCGCCAACAACACGCCTGAACACACCTCGTTTTCAGACCAGCACGCCCATGGGCGAACAGATGGGCGCGAGTGCATTTGCTATTTAAACAACGTGAAAATGATAACTGCGTCGGGCTGAAACTAGCAAAAAAACACTTTCGCCGCGCCTGGCGTCGCATTGCGCCGGGTGTATGATAGAGCCCATAATGTGATTCTGTTTCCATTGTTTATGCAGATGAGCTGTTCTTTGATAATGACATGCCCACCATGAGGAGCAGCAGCAGCAGCAGTGAAGGTTTGTCTCATCTCCTCGGACTCAGCAGGGAGGCGTCGCTGGAAAGCAACGAGGTCCGAACCATCATGCATCACCGTAGCTCACAACAAACATCTCCGACAAACTGTTCACTTAATGTCTCGTTCATGTTTGCAGGACTCTGATCAAGCAAAGAGGAGTTGTCCACGTCGAACCAACAAACTCCAGCACTCCAAAGGCAGGAGTCCCTATAACAGCACAGGTTACCGCGAGGTGCCGCCTTCCTCTGGACCTCCTTCTTCATACACTGGACCCAAGGTGTGTGTGTTTGCATATTCTGCTAGTCGCTTCTATATGTGTGTTGTATAGCGATGTGTTCCTGACCTCAGATGCACCAGTAAAGTGTGTGTATGTGTCACAGGATCTGGCAGAGTTTCTGGAGCAGGTCGGGTTCAGTAAGTACCTCCCCCTGCTGGAGGAGCAAGACATCGACCTGAGGATCTTCCTCACACTCACCGAGAATGACCTCAAGGAAGTTGGCATCACGTGAGTCTCCCTTTTTTTTTTTTTTTTTTTAAATGTATGTTTATATTTTATGTTTTATATCAACAAAAATGTATTTTGTTTTATTATTTATTTATTTTTTTAATTTCATATTAATTTATTTTTTTTGTTCTCATTTTTATTTTATTCCAGCATCCCCGTGATCCTACACGGGACAAATGGTTTAGAGAATGAATGGATGGATGGAAATTAATTTGATTGATTGAACTTTACTATTTTATTTATTGTATTAAAATTATTTTATTGTATTGTTTTTGTTTTTTTTCATTTTTCATTTTGTTAAAAATAATTGTATTAAAATTTTATCTGATTTATTTAATTTTATTAAAAAATTACTGATTTTATTGTATTAAAAATGTATCCATATTTCATTTTATTATTTTGTATTTTATTAATTTCATTTTATTAAATTAATTGTATTAAATTAAAAATGTATCTGGTTCATTTTTATTATTTTTATTTTATTCAGATTAATTTTTATTTAATAAAAAAATAATTTTATTGTACTTTACTAGTTGTGCTTTTCTCTTTATAGTCTATTTGGTCCTAAGAGGAAGATGACATCAGCAATAGCCCGTTGGCACAGTAACGCCCGGCCGCCCAGTGATGCGTTAGAGCAGGCGTACGCCGACCAACTGGAGGCTGAGATGCAGGAAATGGCCATTCAGCTTCATAAGGTACTGACTGCATGACTTCCAGTCACATGATCCATTGTTATTGCTAACTAAAACTAAAAATAGTTTAAATAAAGCTGAAATAAAATAAAATATAAATATTAATATAAGTAAAACTTTAAAAACTTAAATGAAAATTAGAAATGTTGCCTTGGCAACTAACAGAAAAAATATATAAATAAGTTGAAGTTATAGTACTAAAATTACTAACACTGAAATTAATATAAATTAAAGCTAAATATGAAAAAAAAAGACAAAAGCACAAAAAAAATTACTAAAACAAACTAAAATTAGGAAACATGCTAAGTTCAAATACTTGTTTCTCTGAAAAACAAAGTTACAGCCAGTTATTCTACTTTGAAATGTACATTCCGTGTCGGAATGTCTGTTTTTGTCTGTGTGATCCCGCCCACTGACAATTCACCCAATAGTATTTCAGCACCACAGGTTGCCAGATGGTGGAAAACTCCGCGTAGTGCAGCCATGGAAACCAGCAAACGAACTAGGTCAGAGATCGCAGATTCTACCCGAAATAAAAAAAAGCTCTTTGACCAGAAGCATATTAAAACACGGATAAATCAGTTCATCAGCTTACACTCGCCGCCTTCCATTGTCAATTGAAAAAGTCTGAGGAGAAGGGGGCGGGAGAAACAACTCTCCAATATTTTGAATTTGGACTGCAGTACCCATTTCAACCATTAGCTGTCACTATTACATACTGCACCTTTAAAATATAACAATAAAAGCTCATTCAAAATACTTCTTTATATACTATTACTATAAAAACAACACTGGCATGATCTTTACAGCTCATTTGCACACAAAGAGAATTTTAGGGCTGTAGATTCTGTCAGGGAAGAGAATTAGAATCATCTTGTAATTTGCACCTAGTTTGCTATTGTTTAGACGCACTGTAACATCAATAATGTGTCAAAACAATTCAAGTCTTTGAATATACGCAGAGTGATAAGCTTCTGTCCTGTAGTGAACCTTACCTTCTAAACCTGTTTCACAAAGTAATGTTATAATTGTTAAATGTTAACAGGTAGATTCTTGTTATATAACTGTATTGTTCATAAGGTTTTAACTGCCTTTAAACTAATAAAATCTCAGAGCATAACTACTTTATATTCATTTAGTTGTGTAACAGGTCACAGTAAAACAAACAACATGCTATAAAATGTATCAATTAAAACACGTTGAGATCAAAGGTTGCCATGCATAAAATTGAAGTTGTAAAAAAGCTGTTCTGGCAACAATTTGTGGCAAACATTGCCATAAATTTACCACATAATAACTGCACATAAAGTTTGCTTTAGTTATTGTGTGGTTCTCCTCAACTTTTCTTTACTTCCTGGTTTTGGCTAAATGTGTGTGTGTGTGTAGCGTTGTGTGGAGGTGGAGTCTCTACAGGCTCAGGTGTCTCAGGAGAAGGAGCTGCGTGCCGTGATGGAGGGATGTCTGATGGAGGAGAAGATGGCGTGGAAGAGCGTTCAGGCAGAGCTGCAGGAGAACACCAAACGCGTTCAGACGCTGAGCGGGAAACTACACGCTCTACGCAACACACACACGCAGCTCACGCAAGACAACGCTCGAGCGGCAGGGAAAGGTGTGCAGAACCTGCCAATGCTTACATTGAGTAAAGATATAAATCTATGTACGAGAGGAAATTCACTAATTCATTCCCAGAATGCATTGCAAATAATGCAATCTACACACAAATATATTATAAAAATGTCATCAAATCACACCAACTTGTGGATTATAGAGTATGAAGTACTGCAAAACTACTAAGGATTTTCTCAAAATATTTATTTATAAATTTTGTAATTGCCTGCAAGAGTTTTGCTTGAGAAACTTTTATGTAGTTAATTATTTAGCAAATTTAAAAATTTTTGGTGGTTTTGATTACAAAAAATAAATAAATAAAAATAATAAATTGGATGCACAATAAAGACACAATATTAACTTGAAAGTTGTGTCATTATCACTATATTTTTTTGGTAACACTTTAGTTCAGGGTCCAATTCTCACTATTAACTTATTAGCATGCATATTACTATGATATTGGCTGTTTATTCATACTTATAAAGCACATATTAATGCCTTATTCTGCATGACCATATTCTACATCCCTTAATCCTAAACTTAACAGCTACCTTACTAACTATTAATAAGCAGTAATTATGCCAGTTAGATAGTGAGAATAGGACCCTAATCTAAAGTGTGAGCATTTGTATTTCTATAGAGATTTGAATGCCATTTTTTGTGACCAGACTGTTGAGCTCTAGATGTAAACAGTATAACAGAAGTGTTCTGGTGTCTGAAGTCTTTCAGGCTGTTTTGATGTACTGATCTTTCAGACCTCAGCTGTTTTAATATCTGCTGTGATGTTTGTCTGTCGTAGGCGACGGGTTAATGTGCTCTCAGCTGCTCTCTAACATGGACTCTCATATGGCGGAGCTCGGTAAGACTTCTGCGTGTGTGTATGTTTCCTGCACGTGGACGTGTGAATTCATGTTGTGTGTCTCTGTCCAGCTGACAGTCTGAAGGAAGTCCTTCACAGTCTCCAGCGTCTGAGCGCTTCAGAGAAAAGCTCACACAACTGGGAAGAATCCTAGTGGCTGCCAATGGGTCAGTTTCTCTCTCACACACACACAAAGTAAAACACTGGAAGTCTACGGGGCAAGTGTACACAAACTGTTTTGACCGTATTCCTACAAGATTAAGAAATTAATACTTATTCAGCAAGAATGCATTAAGTTGATCAAAACAAGTGTCAAAAGTGTTATTTTGAACATTCTACTCAAAGAAACTGTTTTCAACATTGATAATAATCAGAAATGTTTCTTGAGCAGCAAATCATCATATTAGAATGATTTCTGAAGGATCATGTGACACTGAAGACTGGAGTAATGATGCTGAAAATTCAGCTTTGATCACAGGAATAAATTACGTTTTAAAAGATATTACAGTAGGATTTGATCAATTGATCAAATAAATGCAGCCTTGAACATAAGAGACTTCTTTCAAAAACATTACTTTTAGAAGATTTCTTTCTGAATGACTTTCTAACTCATCTGTTTATCCTTGCAGGACACTGGCTTTTACCGACGGAGGGTGAAAAACCACCCTGAACACACAAGCGGCCGCAGAGACGGGCCAGAGAGAAGAACTCGTGTCGGTCCTGTATGACATGAGTTCAGATGGAGACGACAGGCCGAACGAGGAGCAAAGATGATGGCAGGGTGGCCAAAAACGACAAGCAGGCGAAATGAGTCTCTCGCCTGTGCTCCAGTCACATGGTACATAACTGCATCATGAGAACTGGCCAATCACAGACAGAGCTGTGTCGGACAGGGCGGAGCCAGAGATTTTGAACTGCCTGTCAGGAATTCAGTGTGTATAACACAAAAATACATGTGTGGACACTGCAAGCACAGATTCTGTTTATTGCTGTACAACCAGTCAAACCTCTTGATTAGATTTGTTTTATGCCTATTTAAAGTCTTTTTTTCATAAATCAAACCTCAAATGATCTTTACTCTCGATTGTTTGTCTATTCTTATTCTCTTAAATGCTCTAAATACACTCAAAATCTGCCATATTCAATACAAAAATGTACACAAATTAATTTTGCTGGTGTTTCACGAATAAGGCCACAGCCACACATCCAGGTTTAAGGTCGGATTGTTGGAGCTACTGTCAGTTTTATATTTTAAAAGAGCTTCTTGTCTTTAAAATGTGTAAAAATACTCTGAATATCAATTTTATATGATCATTGTTTAATGTAAATCAGCTTGCTTGTCATTTCTCGATGTAAACAAAGTCTGTTTTGTAATTATGTCACATAAATGTACATAAATTGAGTCTGTAAATAAAGCATTTAAATCTGTATAACATATCGCACAGTCTTTGCTTGAGCATCACACTGTTTGGAAGAACATAGGTGAAGAGAAGACGCTTACCTGAGCCAAAACACAGACACTAAACATCTGAGGAGTGGACGTCAGTCCTGTATGTGGACACCAAGACATTTTAAAACATCTTGGATTCATCGCATAAAATATGAAAGCAAATGGCATATGCAAAATAATGATGTTCTCACAGGTGTAGAGAATCACATTAACTATCAACATCATCCACCAACCACAAACTGAACATCATGTTCAAAGCTGCAGCTGTTGGTTTTGGCATTTCACTCTTTTTGTAAAATGTTTTGTTGAGAAATGCTTGCACTATAATCAGCTGCCATTTAGACCAAATTCTGCCAAAGAAAGTCACTTTTAAAGTTTTTGGCATCATGTTCACAGAATCGCAGATGACTAGCAAAGACTGGCTTTATTGTTTGTTTTTAAATAATAATCTGATTTCAATGCAATCATGTGTTGTTCATTTACACAATTTTCCAGAGTATTTTCAATGTGAATGAATCATATTCCCAAAGCCAAGTGTGTCTCGAGTGTAATTCATTTAAATACATTAGATTGTATTTGTAAAACAAAATCTCCAAAAACCAAAAAGAGCTTGCTGATTGTTTTAGCACACATTCAAGTCTACAGATTCCCTTTTATGTGTTCAGATCATTAGTTATAGTTATTTTTTATAAGTAGCAGCCTGATTGGTCCTCTGCTTAGAGAGCGTCCAGTGTTTGAGGTCAGGTGTATTCACACAGGTGTCCACAGCCGGCCGGACAGTGTTTCGACTGTTTCAGCCACTCCATCACATGTTCCAGGTGTCCTCCGTGACTGCAGCCTTGACACCACACAAACAAGCCTTTGACCACGTGATGGCAAACCGCACACACACTCGCACACTGGTGGCACCTATGGAGGGGTACAATACACAAAATAATTTATATATATATATACTGTATCTCCATATTTTAATAAATAAAATGCAAATGTTACAAAATGTGAAAATAAAAAGTATATAAATCAATGTACAAATAAATGTAAAAATGCTTAAAAACACTAACTTGATAAAATGTATACTTGGTTTTAATAAATAGCACATTAATTACATTGCTAATGTAAAAATACAAAACAGAATTGTAGTTGGTTTCTTTTTCTTTTCTTTTTTTTTGATGTAATGTTTATTTAACCAGGAAAAACGTGACAACATTATGTGTAGCTGGGACATGAATTAATATGGGAAAATAATATATTAATAAAGGGATGAATTAATGAATTATTATAGGGAATTTTTGTAAAAATTTCCAAATGGCATTTAAATGTATATTTTAATTAATTTATAATAAATAAAATACAATTTATTAATAAATGATATAATAGTAATACATTTATAATAATGTATAATTAATTTAAAATTAAATATATTTATTTTATTTATTTATAATATGGATTTTTTTTTGCCATTTTTCCAAATGATCATTTTTTTCAATAAATGAAATAATGAAGTAATAAATGATATAATCATAAATAAATAACAATAAATATATTTGTAATAACATATATTTACAAATTAAATTTATAATTACAATTTAAGATATTCATTTTATTTATTTATAAAGCACTTTTAAACTACACAGAAAAGAAAACCCAAAGTGCTGTGCAGTCATTTTAGTATCACTGATATACTATTACAGTTTTTGTTAATATTTTTTACAGCTTATTTTTATATTTTCTGTTTTCATTTTAATATAAGTTAATGTTTTAGGAATTTTGTTGTGTGTTTTTTTAATCACTTTTATTAGATTTGGTTTTTATGTTTAGTTAGTGTTTATTTTATTTCAAGTAATGAATGTGTTTTTTTATGGTTTTAGTTTTAGTTAACACAATATAACAATTTCCATAAATATTAAAAGGCCAGAAAAAAATGAAGGCACCTTTAAACGTAGGAGCTCTGATGGTAAAGGGTATATTAGATAAACGACTGAACTTGAACTGAATGATTTTGAATTTGACAAAGGAGAAAGACCAGATAAAAGTCAAAGCTTGGAGGTCGTACCTGTCACAGATCCAGCCCTTGTTGCTCATTGGTCGCTTGCAGTTGCTGCAGTTGATGTGTAAAGTGGTGGACGTTTGGTTTAGACACATGATGGCACCGCACGTGCTCAGTTTGATCACCTCGTTGCTGACGTTCCACAGCTCGAAGCGCTGCAGGAGGTCGATGTAGGACATGTACCAGTGTTCCTGAAACACACACACATCCGCCACTGAGTAAACCGTCATATCAGTAAGGGATAATGTACATCCAGCTGGTTTTATCGCAAGCAGCTTTGAGCCTATAGTCAAACAAACAAGTTCAATAAAGAAGGACATTTTAAAGTTATCAAGAAATCAAAATGGACAATTCTTTTTTTTTTATAGAATATTGCATTATTATTTGTAAATGATGTATCTGTGTACATAATTTTTTTTTTAAACTAATGTAATTTTTAAAGAAAGATTAAAAGCAGTGACATCTCTTCTCTGATGATGTGTTTACTGGCGTGAGGGCGGGGCAACCTGTCACTCATATAAGATTGACCAATAGCAAACCACAACCATCCAATCAATTACCCAAGGACAAAATCAAGCCCCGCCCCACATTTTTTCTTGTCCGAGAAGCCACTTCACTCGTATATACTTCAAAACAGGGAAGAAAAGACTGTTGCAATTTCCGTTTCATGCCGATGTGATAACAGACCGTTGTATCGCTTTTCATCTCATAAATTGTGAAGGGGACATGAAATATTGGTTTGAGAAAAAAAATCCTACCTGTTTATTATCTTATAATCCATTATAGTGTACCAACATCGTTTTAGCAACAAGACAAACACTTCAACAATATTATCGGTAACAATATTAATATTATTATCTATTGAAGTTTTTTCAACATTTTTTCCCAGCTGAACCCTTTTGCAGTTGCACGAGTTAAAGGGAAGTTAAACTGAAAAACACAAGGTCTAGAGATGCTTTTTTTTAAAAATCGAGCTCTGTTTTTAGATCGCCATGTCATGCGCTGCAAAAGGCGCAACGGTCAAACATGCCCGTCTAGTGTGTTTGCATAGAAAAACAATGGAAAAGTAGCGCAGTGGAATGGAAAAACGCATACTGTATGATACGAAAGACAAAAGAAGCGCCAGCCTCAAATACCCGGATGAGCAGTCATTATACAGAGTTGATATTGACGAGGGTCATTATAAAGGAATAACTGACCTCGGAATGTCGCAACTGACCAATCAGAATCAAGCATTTCAGAGAGCCGTGCAATAAAGAAATCTACACAAGCAGTTCTTAGACACACGCTCTGCCTCACCTGAGTGAGCTCGTCAATCTCCTTACGGATGCGATCACCCAGCACAATCAGCACGGACACGGCCATCTGCACGTCGCCCTGCTCGGCGTAGTAACACAGCATCTCCTTCACAATGGGGCAGAAGAACTTGGGCGGCAGGTGGGGCGAGAAAAGCAGCTGGGAGACGGAAATGAGACTGATGGACTCCATGGGAGTCAGGCACATGCTCTCGGCCTCACTGCCGCTCACGTGGGGCGACTCAGGCTTCTCCTGCACCGGCTCCGGGGCCGAGGGATGATCCATGATCTCGTGGCGTAACGGGAACGCCTCCTGAGGGAGCAGGTACTCGGGCTCCTCTGCTGGAGAGAAGGAAATCTTTTATTTTTTCTCTTTATATATCACGGACTTGTGAGGTGTGTCGGAGGTGTTGACTAACCTGCCTGGTTGTCGTGTTCCATGCTGTAGAGATCATCATCATCAAGTTCAGCATCTCCAAACAGATACTCCGCCTGACCCTCGCTGCCCTCCGTCTCCTCATTCTCTGCACACAGAGACAGAGAGCTTTATCCACTGTTTTAGTGTTTGGAAGGTTTTCCAGGCAGCTAAAAATCTGAGCTGAAGAGAGTGTGGAGACACTGGAGGAGAACCTTCAGGACATGTGACGTTTTTGGGAACAAACGCAAAGTTTCTTGAGAAACCTGAAAGTTTTGGGAACGAGTGCAAAGTTTCTCAGAGACATGCAAAGCTTTTGGGAACGACGTGAAGGTTTTGGGAGTAAACGCAAAGTTTCTCGGGACATGTGAAGGTTTTGAGAACGAATGCAAAGTTTCTCAGGACACGTGAAGGTTTTGGGAACGAATGCAAAGTTTCTCGGGAAGCCTGAAAGTTTTGGGAACGAACGCAAAGTGGCTCAGGAAACATGAAGGTTTTGGGAACGAACACAAAGTTTCTCGGGAAACGTGAAGGTTTTGGGAACGAACACAAAGTTTCTCGGGAAACGTGAAGGTTTTGGGAACGAGCGCAAAGTTTCTCAGGAAACCTGAACGTTTTGGGAATGAGTGCAAAGTTTCTCAGAGACACGCACAGGTTTTGGGAATGACGTGAAGGTTTTGGGGACGAACGCAAGGTTTCTCGGGACACGTGAAGGTTTTGGGAACAAACATAAAGTTTCTCGGGAAACGTGAAGGTTTTGGAAATGAACGCAAAGTTTCTCAGGAAACGTGAAGGTTTTGGGAACGAACACAAAGTTTCTCGGGAAACGTGAAGGTTTTGAGAACGAGAGCAAAGTTTCTCAGGAAACGTGAAGGTTTTGGGAACGAACGGAAAGTTTCTCAGGAAACATGAAGGTTTTGGAAATTAACGCGAAGGTTTTGGAAATTAACGCAAAGTTTCTCGGGAAACGTGAAGGTTTTGGGAACGAACACAAAGTTTCTCGGGAAACGTGAAGGTTTTTGGGAAGGAACGCAAAGTTTCTCTGGAAACCTGAAAGTTTTGGGAACGATCGCAAAGTTTCTCGGGAATCGTGAAGGTTTTGGGATCGAACGCAAAACATGCAAAGGTTTTGGGAACGAACGCAAAGTTTCTCGGGAATCGTGAAGGTTTTGGGATCGAACGCAAAACATGCAGGGAACGAACGCAAAGTTTCTCGGGAAACCTGAACGTTTTGGGAACGAACGCAAAGGTTCTCTGGAAATGTGAAGATTTTGGAAACGAACGCAAAGTTTGCTGGGACACGTGAACGTTTTGGGAATGAATGCAAAGTTTCTTGAGAAACCTGAAAGTTTTGGGAACGAGTGCAAAGTTTCTCAGAGACATGCAAAGCTTTTGGGAACGACGTGAAGGTTTTGGGAGTAAACGCAAAGTTTCTCGGGACATGTGAAGGTTTTGAGAACGAATGCAAAGTTTCTCAGGACACGTGAAGGTTTTGGGAACGAATGCAAAGTTTCTCGGGAAGCCTGAAAGTTTTGGGAACGAACGCAAAGTGGCTCAGGAAACATGAAGGTTTTGGGAACGAACACAAAGTTTCTCGGGAAACGTGAAGGTTTTGGGAACGAACACAAAGTTTCTCGGGAAACGTGAAGGTTTTGGGAACGAGCGCAAAGTTTCTCAGGAAACCTGAACGTTTTGGGAATGAGTGCAAAGTTTCTCAGAGACACGCACAGGTTTTGGGAATGACGTGAAGGTTTTGGGAACGAACGCAAGGTTTCTCGGGACACGTGAAGGTTTTGGGAACAAACATAAAGTTTCTCGGGAAACGTGAAGGTTTTGGAAATGAACGCAAAGTTTCTCAGGAAACGTGAAGGTTTTGGAAATTAACGCAAAGTTTCTCGGGAAACGTGAAGGTTTTGGGAACGAACACAAAGTTTCTCGGGAAACGTGAAGGTTTTTGGGAAGGAACGCAAAGTTTCTCTGGAAACCTGAAAGTTTTGGGAACGATTGCAAAGTTTCTCGGGAATCGTGAAGGTTTTGGGATCGAACGCAAAACATGCAAAGGTTTTGGGAACGAACGCAAAGTTTCTCGGGAATCGTGAAGGTTTTGGGATCGAACGCAAAACATGCAGGGAACGAACGCAAAGTTTCTCGGGAAACCTGAACGTTTTGGGAACGAACGCAAAGGTTCTCTGGAAATGTGAAGATTTTGGGAACGAACGCAAAGTTTGCTGGGACACGTGAACGTTTTGGGAATGAATGCAAAGTTTCTCGGGAAACCTGAAAGTTTTGGGAACGAACGCAAAGTTTCTCGGGAAACGTGAAGGTTTTGGGAACGAACACAAAGTTTCTCGGGAAACCTTAAAGTTTTGGGAAAGAACGCAAAGTTTCTCGGGAAACCTGAACGTTTTGGGAAAGGACGCAAAGTTTCTCGGGAAACATGAAAGTTTTGGGAAAGAACGCAAAGTTTCTTGGGAAACATGAAGGTTTTGGTAATGAACACAGTTTCTCGGGAAACGTGAAGGTTTTGGGAACGAACACAAAGTTTCTCGGGAAACGTGAAGGTTTTGAGAACGAGAGCAAAGTTTCTCAGGAAACGTGAAGGTTTTGGGAACGAACGCAAAGTTTCTCAGGAAACATGAAGGTTTTGGAAATTAACGCAAAGTTTCTCGGGAAACGTGAAGGTTTTGGGAACGAACACAAAGTTTCTCGGGAAACCTGAAAGTTTTGGGAACGATCGCAAAGTTTCTCGGGAATCGTGAAGGTTTTGGGATCGAACGCAAAACATGCAAAGGTTTTGGGAACGAACGCAAAGTTTCTTGGGAATCGTGAAGGTTTTGGGATCGAACGCAAAACATGCAGGGAACGAACTCAAAGTTTCTCGGGAAACCTGAACGTTTTGGGAACGAACGCAAAGGTTCTCTGGAAATGTGAAGATTTTGGGAACGAACGCAAAGTTTCCTGGGACACGTGAACGTTTTGGGAACGAATGCAAAGTTTCTCGGGAAACCTGAAAGTTTTGGGAACGAATGCAAAGTTTCTCGGGAACCTGAAAGTTTTGGGAAAGAACGCAAAGTTTCTCGGGAAACCTGAACGTTTTGGGAAAGGACGCAAAGTTTCTCGGGAAACATGAAAGTTTTGGGAAAGAACGCAAAGTTTCTCGGGAAACGTGAAGGTTTTGGGAACGAACACAAAGTTTCTCGGGAAACCTTAAAGTTTTGGGAAAGAACGCAAAGTTTCTCGGGAAACCTTAAAGTTTTGGGAAAGGACGCAAAGTTTCTCGGGAAACATGAAAGTTTTGGGAAAGAACGCAAAGTTTCTTGGGAAACCTGAAAGTTTTGGGAACAAACGCAAAGTTTCTCGGGAAACATGAAGGTTTTGGTAATGAACACAGTTTCTCGGGAAACGTGAAGGTTTTGGGAACGAACGCAAAGTTTCTCGGGAAACGTGAAGGTTTTACAAGCGTATACAACATTTCTTGGGTAAACGCAAAGGTTTTGAGTACAAGCAAAAGGTTTGCACTGTAAACACAATCTACCTGATTGTAACTTGGTGAAAGATCAACAAACATGTTGCATTTCTCTTTTATTGGTTTCTCATCAGGATGCAGATGCTGTCCTGCATGTTTATACGTCTATCTCACCATCATTGTTGTTGAGGTTGGTCTCCAAGCTGTGTATGTTGTCTTGTCTGTTTTCTTTGTTTCTCTCATTGAGAGCAGCGCTCATCTCCTTCATACTGAAGCTACAGTGCAGGATGCAGGGAAAAGACAGAACTGAGCAACGATGAACAGTATAAGAGGTATTCAAAAATCAAAAATCAAACGGGGTGATATTGGTACCTGTTGACGAGCGGAAGGTTTCCTGACTTATTCAGATTGTGATTGGTTGACAAGGACGGATTAGCCGGCTCGGAAAACATAATTCGCAGCATCGTCCATGTGGTCGATTCCTGTATAGCACACAAACACAAACCAAAACTCAATAAAAGTTTAAAAGTTTAAAACACTTTATTTTAGTGCCCTTGTTATGTTACATGTAGTTACTGTAGTAATAACTATAAATGGCGTTTCGTTTATATATCACAGCTCGGCCAGAGCCGTTGATCTTGTTAAAGCCGCAGTTTCCTCCTAATCTCTAACCGTTTCTCCTCCTAATCTCCTCCATATCGCTCTAAAATATAGCATTCTGCAGAAATCAAATGAGTCTGGTACGTTTTTCGGTCTGCGCCCACTCACGCATATGATCCACTCAGTAACACACACGATAGCACAGTGTGAGCGCTAGGACGGTTCGTGTGACACTAACATGAAACCAGACTTCATTCGCCCCAATGGAAAGCATATTTACATTGTCTGATCGTTCCCTATCCCCTATATAGTGCACTATGTTCACACATGAGTAAATGTGTGAACAAGTGACCGATTTCAGCCACAGCTTCAGTGTCTGTTTATAATGTAGGGGGCGGGGCTTCAGATTCTAGAGAGCATTTGATTGGACCAAAAATATGATGAGAAGCTGAAGTGCAGAGTGATGTCATCAAAATCATTGATCCATATTGGCGGAAGTGAGAAACTGTATGTTTTTTATGCTTATATCCTCTAAATGCTACTGTTGTCATTGTTTTGGAGCACACTAGCTTATAGATAACAGTAAGGCTAACATATTCATACTAAAAGCCAAAAAACTTCAATTTTGATTTCATGGGGACTTTAAACAATACAAAAAAAGAAATCTGTCTGTACCTGCAGTCTGTTGAGTCTCTTGGCGACTTGAGCGTTGTGCTCACAGAGTTCGGCGAAGGGTTTCCCGCTAAGCAGGTAACTCTGCGCCGTGTTAATGAACCAGTCCATGCCGACGCCGCTGCCCGCTTCACTCTCAAACACACTGAGCGCACTGGACACCTGCGCGAACTGCTCCGTCACATCGGGCTTCTTGAAGAAGAAGATGGGGTACCGCCGATCGCCGCCTGGGTAGGTTTTACGCCCCACATCCCCTACAGAAGGGGGAGCTATGAAGAAAGACAATATTCTGATAAGAAATCAATGTCGATGAACATTTCAGACTTTAACTGACTCACACGGGTCACTCACCGCTCATCAGACTCTCTTTAGCAGCAAACGCCAGGTCGCCGAACAACCCGAAACAGAGTCCTTCGGGGTTGGCGCGGTCGACGGGCCTACTGGCGTCTTTAAACATGTGCTGGTACAGCGTGCTGTCCTTGGACCCCGACAGAAGGAAGTAGGGGTCATGCTGGTGCCGCCACACGATTCCCGTGGTTACGTCTTTGTGCTCCTCGAACGTCGCAAAGGGGATGAATGGCCGACGGACGTCCCACACGTAGATGTTGTGGTCCACCATCATGGAGCAGGTCGCCAGGTGATAGCGCCGCTCCGGACGCCACTTCACCCTGGCCACCGACGCAATGGTCTGAACGCAGTAGATCTCCTTCACGCGATTGGTCGACATGTCCCAGACTTTCACCATCTTGTCACGTCCGCCTGTGGCGAGCCAACCCCTGCAAGAGACAGACAAGATATACACACAATAGTGCCAGGGGTTGAAGTTAATGTGTAACCTTTTACCAACTGAAATTAGACAAAACATCTTTTTAAGTTAGCTAAGATAAGATATTTTAAGCTTCACTGAGAAAAATTTGAATTTTACTACTATAATTATTATAATAATTATTATTTCCTTCAGTTTCAAGTCATTATTTGGAAAACTACTACTATTATTATTATTTTATCTTCTCTTATCTTACTTCTCATTTTATCTTCCTGGTTTACATTTCCACTTTTTTAAGTTTCTTTAGTCATTATTTAGAATTGTATTACTATTATTATTAATATTTCATCTTCTTTTTTTTTTTTTTTTTTTTAAATTTTCACTTTATAAGTTTAAGTCATTCATTAGAATTCATCTATCTTTATTATTTTATTTCCTTTTCATTCCTCTTCCTTTTTTAAATCTTCACTTTTTAAGTTGAAGTTATTATTTAGAATTTTACTAATTTAATTATAATAATAATAATTATCATCATTATTATTTCCTTCTTCTATCTTCCTTTTTTAATTTTTAATTTTTTTAATATTTCATCTTCTTTTTTTTTTTTTTTTTTTTTTTAAATTTTCACTTTATAAGTTTAAGTCATTTATTAGAATTCATCTATCTTTATTATTTTATTTCCTTCTCATTCCTCTTCCTTTTTTAAATCTTTACTTTTTAAGTTGAAGTCATTATTTAGAATTTTACTAATACAATTATAATAATAATAATAATTATCATCATCATTTCCTTCTAATTTTGTGTTCCTTTTTAAATGTGCACTTACAAAGTTTAAGTCATTATTTAGAATTTTACTATTATAATTATTATAATAATTATTATTAGCATTATTACTATTTCCTTCTCCTTTTATCTTCCTTTTTTAAATGTTCACTTTTAAGTTTCTTATGTCATTATTTAGAATTGTATTTTATAATAATAATAGTAATAATAGGAATAATAATGTTTATTATTATTATAAATTTTTAAAGTTTAAGAATTTTATTATTGTTATTATTATTTCCTTCTCATTTTATTTTATTTTCATTTTCTTGTTTATTGCTAATGTTTTTCTGTATTTTTTTATATGCTGACGTGTGAAGAACTGAGTGACGTATGAAAGGTGCCATACAAATACAAATGTCCTATTATTCTGATGGTTTAGTTAAGTGTGCACACACACCTGTCCTCAGGGTGCCAGTCACAGCAGAAGACAGGGCCGGTGTGTGCGGTGAACATCCTCTCGTAGCGGTCGGGTCTGCGGATGTCCCACAGCTGCACGTTTCCATTCTCGAACGAGGCCGCAAACGTGAAATAATCCTTCATACTAAACTGCACATCTCTCACGCTCTCAGACTGACCTGCAAAAACACAGAATGATGTTCACATTGTGTACAGCTTCCATATCACTGTAGCATCAAATAAGAATCTATTTAGTGTCTAAGAAGCTCCAGATTTGCTTCTCAAATTAAAGTGCATTGAAAATAGTTGCTCGGATGGCTTTTTAGTGTCATTTTTTGGGTGAATTATTACTTTTAAATGTACATACTTTTCACCATTGCTTAAGCAGTAAATGCTTCAGCTTATGCAGATGCTGTAGAAAAGTCAGAGATGCTCAACTGCACATTTGTATGTGCACAAGTTTGTACGTACCAGAAAACGTGCTGACGCTTTCCTTCTTTCGCAGGTCAAAACACTTCATGAATCCGTCCTGCGAGCCGGACAGCAGCATGTTGACCTCAGTAGGGTGAAAGCAGACCTTGTTCACCGTGCGCTTGTGTTCTGTGAACAGCTGCTCCTGTTTGTTACGGCACGGCCGCGACAGGTTCCACGTCACCACGGCTCCATTCGTGGCGGCGGTGGCCAGCAGGTTCTCCTCCATCTGATGCCACATGACGTCCGCGCAGCTGAAGTTCAGCGAGGGTTTGCGTCCCACACGCAGGTTCAGACGCTCCACAAAACCATCTTCCTCCAGACCGTATATCTTGAAAATATTTCGCCCTGCAACCACCACCTGAAACATGTGATCAATCACAAGTTAACTGTATCTAATGACATTACCCAAAAATTTTATTTTGAATATGAATATATATTACTGACAATTAATTATTGATCGAAAGATTGAATATTAATTTACATATTAATAACAATATAAATACAAATACAAATTACATTTAAAATAAATAAATAGGTAACTGTTTACAATAAGGTCCCATTAATTAACAATTCATGCATTAATGCATTAACTAACAATAAGCAAAACATTTGTTAGAGCATTTATTAATCTTTATTAACATAACGTTGATTGTTATTTCATGTTAGCTCAAGACTAATTAATATTTACAGATACAACTTTTGATTTTAAATAATGTATTAGTAAATGTTGAAATGAACATTAACTAAGATTAATAAATGCTATAGAATTGTTGTTCATTGTTAGTTCAAAGAACAAAAGAGAAAAATCACGCACTGCTCTTGACTGAATAATGTTTGTAGCTTTAATAAAAATGTATCTATATTTAATTTATCATTTATGTAGTGAAGACTGTAGTGTTTGATAAGTTTATTCAATTTCTGTATATTTCCTGTTAGATCAAATATTTAAAATATACTGCCTTTATGTTGCTTCTACATTAATTTGGAGATTAAATGTTAAATTATTACTATATAAAAATATATTAAATCTTTAATGTTAGGTGCAATTAATCACAATTAATTACAGAAAAATGTGTGATTAATTAGTTAATTTTTTTAATCGATTGACAGCACTTAAATCAATTAAATAAATTAAAATATTGTTAAATTATAAATTATATAAATTTAAAAATTATAATAATAATTTCATCTTGTTCCCTTTAATTAGTTAATTTGTTAAAATTCCATCAGTCTTTCTACTTCAATATTTCACATTTAATTCAATGTGTTGCCGTTTCTTTGTAATTATTTGTAAAATTTACTAGCAATACCTGAGTGAAAATTGTTTCAAAGTAAATCCTACACCATTTTTTTTCCCCCGGTGTAGCAGTGCTTCTATTTGAAATGGGTTACACTTAAAAAGTCATGTGAACAACCACAAAAAATAGATTTGAGTAGCACTTGAGGTTGTGGTGAGAACACAGTCTAATTTTCACCTGCGTGGCATCCCGACACACGCTGATGGCGTTGGCAGGAGCATCCAGGTGGCAAAACATGGTACGGCCACTGATGGTGCTGACCCTGGTCATCTTCTCCATCTCAAGCTGCAAAACACAGAGAAACAAGAGATGAGAGATGTAGCCGATGCAGTTCCTTCTCTGGCCAGCAGGTGGAGGACAGATTCATCAACACACACATCTCAAGGTTGGAGGTGCATTTATGTCATCTCACACATTTAGCAATAAATGTAAAAATATACATGAATAAGGTAAGCTGTTCACACTTACGCTTTGTGTGCTGAGAAAAACACTTCAAATATCCTCCAACTTCCTCATTCACTCCACACTAAGACCTTCGGGAAAATGAGGCCAGAAACAGCAAACACATTCCATCAATGCATTTATTACTTCAAAACAAATATACACGAATGATTAAACTATTCTTTATAGATTATATTTGAATAAGTAGATCATTAGATGTTTTTTTTTTTTTTTAAAAAGACTTCTAGAAATAATCAGTGGGGGTAAAATGACAAACATCTAAGGGATTATTAATGTTATTGCAACAGTTTTTTTTAATCTCACCGTCTGTGTTCGTCACACACAGCTCAGGACAAAAATCCACTTCACATGACAGTCGGTGTGTGACGTCACGCACACATCCTCGCGAGCGCGCTTAACATCTTTATATGGAATTACACACCGGCCTGCAGAACAGAAACAAGGCAGCAATATAGCAGCAATATAGCAGAGAAGCAATAGTAATAAAACAACGCCATTTTAGAAATCATATTAGCAGTAAAACTTAAGTGAGATGTTAGTGATTTTATACTGATCGTAAAGATTTTATAAAAATGTTTTAATATTTTATGTAATTTATATAATCTGAAGCATGCCATTTATTTTTAATAATAATAACAATAATACATGTCTTGCTTCAGATTATATCATAGTTATATAATGACCATATTTATTTTTTTCATTGCATGTTGTATATCTGCTGCCGTCCGCCTGCAATTTTACCGCACTGCGATATAGGTTTATATATCATTACCGTTATTCTGATCGATTTTACCGCACTGCGATATAGGTTTATATATCATTACCGTTATTCTGATCGATTTTACCGCACTGCGATATAGGTTTATATATTATTACCGTTATTCTGATCGATTTCACCACACTGCGATATAGGTTTATATATTATTACCGTTATTCTGATCGATTTTACCGCACTGCGATATAGGTTTATATATCATTACCGTTATTCTGATCGATTTTACCGCACTGCGATATAGGTTTATATATCATTACCGTTATTCTGATCGATTTTACCGCACTGCGATATAGGTTTATATATTATTACCGTTATTCTGATCGATTTCACCACACTGCGATATAGGTTTATATATTATTACCGTTATTCTGATCGATTTCACCACACTGCGATATAGGTTTATATATCATTACCGTTATTCTGATCGATTTTACCGCACTGCGATATAGGTTTATATATCATTACCGTTATTCTGATCGATTTTACCGCACTGCGATATAGGTTTATATATTATTACCGTTATTCTGATCGATTTTAACGCACTGCGATATAGGTTTATATATCATTACCGTTATTCTGATCGATTTTACCGCACTGCGATATAGGTTTATATATCATTACCGTTATTCTGATCGATTTTACCGCACTGCGATATAGGTTTATATATTATTACCGTTATTCTGATCGATTTCACCACACTGCGATATAGGTTTATATATCATTACCGTTATTCTGATCGATTTCACCGCACTGCGATATAGGTTTATATATCATTACCGTTATTCTGATCGATTTTAATGCACTGCGATATAGGGTAATATATCATTACCGTTATTCTGATCGATTTTAACGCACTGCGATATAGGTTTATATATCATTACCGTTATTCTGATCGATTTTACCGCACTGCGATATAGGTTTATATATCATTACCGTTATTCTGATCGATTTTAATGCACTGCGATATAGGGTAATATATCATTACCGTTATTCTGATCGATTTTAACGCACTGCGATATAGGTTTATATATTATTACCGTTATTCTGATCGATTTTAACGCACTACGATATAGGTTTATATATTATTACTATTATTCTCATCAATTTTACCGCACTGCGATATAGGTTTATATATTATTAGGGCCCGAGCACCGATGGTGTGAGGACCCTATTGTAATTGCTCAGCCTATCATTCTTCTTCTCCGAAATGAACTGCCTTTTTGGGGGCCTAAATATGCTCGAAAACTCATGAAACTTTGCACACGCATCAGAAGTGGTGAAAATTTGCGACTGATATGGGTTTCAGAATTAGGTGTGGCAAAATGGCTTGATAGCCCACCTACAAAATTTCAGTTAAGCGCCATTTGAGCTACGTTTCACGTATAAGTATGAAATTCGGTAGACACATGTAACAGCCCAATACCTACAAAAAAGTACCAGGGAGCAAAATCTGAAAACCCAACAGGAAGTGAGATATTTTGAATTTTCTCTGCAAATTTTTTGCAGTTTTTGCCATTTCCAGACGTACTTTAACGAACTCCTCCTAGAGATTTAATCAGATCAACATTATATTTGCACAGTCTAATCTTAAGGCCTTGGTGATGTTAAATTGTGAAGATCTTGAGTTTTCCCTGAAGGCCGTGTCCGTGGCGGCCTCACAAAGTCTAATGTTTCGCCATGAAACAGGAAGCTGTTGTAAATCAGGCATACAATGTCCGATCTGCCCCAAACTTCACGTTTGATAAGAGTCCTGTTCTGAAGACATCTACATGCCAATATTCAGTTAGTCATAGCGCCACCTGCTGGCAACAGGACATGGCATGCTTTACACTGTAATTCACTCCCAGAAACACATTTAAATATGCCATGAAGTAGCAAACATGTTAGAAACATGTTAAATCACGCAACACTTGGCTAAGTGCTAATGTATGCGATTAACGCCACGACACAGGAAGTTGTTGTAACTCAGGCATACAATGACCAATTTGCCCTAAACTTCACGTTTGATAATAGTCCCGACCTGAAGACAACTACATGGCAATATTCGGTTATAGTCAAAGCACCACCAGCTGGCAGCAGGAAATGTGGCACATCGAAGTGACTTTGCCATATTTCTCCTATATTTAACTGCTTAAATACATGTCGCCCACCATTCAGTGTTTTTCTGAAGCCACCAGGTGGCGGTGGCCCCGGGTACGAGGGCCCTTTCATCACTGCTTGCAGCTTTAATTACTGTTATTCTCATCGATTTTACTGCACTGCGATATACAGTCAAACCAAAAATGATTCAGACACCAGATATAATTTTTACTAGTGGGTGCAGGACACTATAGTTCATTTATGTAAGTGAGAATAGCAAAATAAAGTGTGAGATATTATACCCAAAAATTCTACATACAGTGACTACCAGTAAAACTGATAAAAATGTGGGACCAAAATGATTCAGACACTTTGACCTGATCATGTTTTGCTTCAGTGTTTTTTCTTTAATTGCTAATGCGACCTTTTACACCACAGACTGAACAAAATGAAGCATTGCTTGGTCGTTGGTTGACCTAAATTGGTTTTTATCTAATTGTGTACTTAAATTTAACAGCTGACAGCTGATTGTAATCCATTACACTTGACATTATCAAGATGAATTTGTTCTGACACAGTTTAACTCTGAGTTCTTGTCATATTTTATTACCATTTTCTAAACTATAGCGAATAAACTGTGATAATGTGAGAAAATGTTGAAGGTGTCTGAATACATTTTGGTTTGACTGTAGGTTTTTATATTATTACTGTTATTCTGATCAATTTTACCGCACTGCAATATAGGATTATATATTATTACTGTTATTCTTATCGATTTTACCGCACTGCGATATAGGTTTATTATATATTATTACTGTTATTCTGATCAATTTCTCTACACTGCAGTGTAGGTTACTAAGGTTATTTTTACTATCATTAAGCAAATCAACGCAATGTTTTTTGTCTGTTGTTGTAATGCACAGAAAGGTGAATTTTATATAAGGATTTGAACTATTCATATTCACCATTCATACTGGCCGATTGGTACTTCGAGGTTATAAAAATGGAATTCTTTTTGCAATACTACGACATCAGAGCTGTATTTTTTGTGCATGGAATAATATATGTAGTAAATATGAGTAAGTTTGTCTTTTAGAGCTCGTGGCAGCCACTTGCCACAACAAAAGTGTCATAAAAACACCTCAGTACAGCAGTAATAACTCCTGCCGCTCGAGACCATAATTCAGCGTGTCATGTTTCCGAATATGAATGTTCAACTGTAATATGAGTTTGGATATTGCTGAAATAACCGCGCAGAACTTACCCTTTTAAAAACAAATGTGCCCGTTCATGAGAAGCGGATGTAGAATTATTGTTTACGTTTGCCGCTGACGTCACCTCCCCTCGCATGGCGCGCGCGGCTTCAGTTTAGTGTGCAGTGCACTGGGCGTTGGAAAAGAGCTACAAAATTGATTCAAAACGCCTTTAAAAGTTCACACAACGGAATATTGATCATAACACATCCTGGTATGATAACATGCTGTTATTTGGCTTGTTTGTTTGAGGTCTGCAGGAAATGTTATAAACAGTGTGCGCGCATTATCTCTCTCCTCTCAGTCATGTCTGCGGACGGGGCGCTGTTTAACTGTGAAGATCCGGCTGTGTGGAGAGGGATTTATGGAAAATACTGGACTGTGATAGAAGCAAAATCAGCTGTAAAGGGCAAGGCTTCTGGAAAGCTCTTGCAAGTGGACAAATGGTTTGAATCCTTGCAAACACATCCCTAAAATGTATTTTTATGTTCATTATTTAATTTTCATTAGAATAGAATTGAATATTAATAATCATATTAATTACAAATATAAATGACTAAAATATTTAATTTTAAAATCATAATAAATTATTTAAAATAAATTACTGTTAATTATAAATTCTATAGATTTGAAAAATATTGTAATAATTTTATTATTGTAATTCATAATTTTTGCCTACTCATAATTAGCTTATATGCAATTTGACAACTAGCATTGCCTCTATTTGATATGGACCACATTTAAAAGGTCACATGAACTACAAAAAATATATTTGAGTTCTTCCAAACACCTCAAATGTCTTTTCATGTTTATTCTATTTGTATCAGAATAGAATTGAATGTTAATTCATATATTAATAATCATATTATGAATATAAATGACTAAATATATACATTTATAATAAATTATTTAAAATAAATTACTGTTAATTATAAATTATATAGATTTGAAAAATATTGTAATAATTTTATCATTTGAATTCATAATTTGTGCCTACTCATAATTAGCCGTTTAAATGCAATTTGACAACTAGCATTGCCTCTATTTGATATGGACCACATTTAAAAGGTCAAATGAACAACTACAAAAAATATATTTGAGTTCTTACAAACACCTAAAATGTCTTATGTTTATTATTCTGTTTGTATCAGAATAGAATTGAATATTAATTTCTATATGAATAATCATAGAAATGTCTAAAATATATACATTAAAATGAACGATAAATTATAGGAATTACAATATTGTTAAATTATATACATTTTGTAAAATATTTGTAGTCATTTTATCTTGATAATTTGAATTCATAATGTTTGCCTATAGAATAGACTTCTCAGAAATACAGACTTAAAATGTATTTTTATGTTCATTATTGCATTTGCATCAGAATATAATACAATTGCAAGAAAATCTTAGTGACATTGTCTGTCTTTTCCAGGTTTCAGGAGGAGCTTCCCGCAGCGATCTCAGCTCGATCCCAGCGTTCCCTCACACATGCTGAGCTCGTCAAGATCATGGAGTGGAAACTGACTGTAAGCACAATAGAAATAGATTCACGCCCTGCGTAATTAGCAAGAAACATGATGCCGGAAATAGGCAAGTGGCTCATTGGTTGCACGCAGTGACGTTCACTCTTATGACATCAGTTCACACACACACAGATATGACTGTTATGCACAGGTGCATTGCTCTCTTTGATGATTGATGATGATGGCTGCTCCCTCTTAGAAAGGGAAGTTCAGGCCACGTTTGCAGCAGCTCATTGGCTCGAACAGCGAGGAGGCGGTTCAAAGCGCGACCAGCAAAGCATTCACTTTGTTGCCTGATGTCCCGGCGGCAATTACAGAGCTGTGCAAACTCAAAGGTGTCGGGCCAGCAACAGCATCAGGTACACACACACCTATCAAATCATGCATGAATGCAACTGTAATAATATACATTTAAATCGCATCAAACTGTCTCCATCAGCCGTGTTGGTGGCCGGAGCTCCAGGTGAAGTGGCCTTCATGGCTGATGAAGCTGTGGAGAGCATCGCCGAGCTCAGACCGGTCGAGTACACGGCCAAACATTATGCACTTTTCCTCCAGAAAATGCTGCAGAAATCATCCCAGCTTAATAGAGGTAAGATACACGGTAAGCTTAAATATTTCTTTATTATGATCATACTATAATATTATGTATTTCCTGTCTCAGTGGACAGCCAGCAGGACTGGACTCCTCATAGGGTGGAGCAGTGTTTATGGGCATGGACGGTGGCCAATCAGATTCAGCCCTCATTAATACAGGAGTTCAATCTGATGGATGCAGCACACACAGTGACCAATCAGAAGCCAGAGAAGAGGAAGACTGCTGATGAAAAGCCCTCGAAGAGACAGAAGACTGCGCGAACTTAGTCAGAATTTTTCCTAGTATATAGTACATGCAATATTAGGGTGTTCAATATATTCCTTTGCAAAAGTATCTGTGTTTTCGAGGCACTACTCCAAAATCACGAAATGCAACATTTCACAATTGCTCTTCTGAATTTGTAATTGTTTATGTTTAGATGTTTTAATAAAGCAATAAAACCTTTGTTAAAACTTAAGTTTTTTTTTAAATGGCCTGAAAGATACTTTGCACATACAGGGTGTTGTTTTATTACTTTTTCTTAAAAATAATAAAGGCACAAAAATGCTCTTTAGAGAGAGAGAATTGGATTATGCTACATATAATGTGTATGTATGTATGTATGTATATGTGTATATATATATATATATATATATACATACACATTATTATATACACCATTTAAAATAACTTATTTCAATATACTGTGATGGCAAAGCTGAGTTTTCAGCATATTAGAATGATTTCTGAAAATCTAGCTTTGCATCACAGGAATAAATAACACTAAAATAATAGAAAACAGTTATTTTAAATTGTAATATATATATATATATATACACACATTTATGAAAAATTATTTAATAAAATTATTTAAAAAATACATATCTTTAATTGAGAAAACTAATAACAGGGTTGTATAATGATATATACAATTTATTAAAAAAAAAAAAAATATATATATATATATATATACATATATGTATATATAATTAAAAAAATACATTTAATTTTAAAATATCTTTAATTTATGAGAAACTAATAACGGTTATTACATTTTATATATATATATATATATATATATATATACACACACACTATATTGCCAAAAGTTTTGGGACACCTGCCTTTACATGCACATGAACTTTAAATGACATCCCATTCTTAATCCGTAGGGTTTAATATGGAGTTGGCCCACCCTTTGCAGCTATAACAGCTTCAACTCTTCTGGGAAGGCTTTCCACAAGGTTTAGGAGTGTGTTTATGGGAATCTTTGACCATTCTTCTAGAAGCGCATTTGTGAGGTCAGGCACTGATGTTGGACGAGAAGGCCTGACTCGCAGTCTCCGCTCTAATTCATCCCAAAGGTGTTTTATCGGGTTGAGGTCAGGACTCTGTGCAGGCCAGTCAAGTTCCTCCACACCAAACTCACTCATCCATGTCTTTATGGACCTTGCTTTGTGCACTGGTGTGCAGTCATGTTGGAACAGGAAGGGGCCATCCCCAAACTGTTCCCACAAAGTTGGGAGCATGAAATTGTCCAAAATGTCTTGGTATGCTGAAGCATTAAGAGTTCCTTTCACTGGAACTAAGAGGCCAAGCCCAACCCCTGAAAAACAACCCCACACCATAATCCCCCCTCCACCAAACTTTACACTTGGCACAATGCAGTCAAGCAAGTATCGTTCTCCTGGCAACCGCCAAACCCAGACTCGTCCATCAGATTGCCAGACAGAGAAGCGTGATTGGTCACTCCAGAGAACACGTCTCCACTGCTCTAGAGTCCAGTGGCGGCGTGCTTTACACCACTGCATCCGGCGCTTTGCATTGCACTTGGTGATGTAATGCTTGGATGCAGCTGCTCGGCCATGGAAACCCATTCCATGAAGCTCTCTACGCACTGTTCTTGAGATAATCTGAAGGCCACACGAAGTTTAGAGGTCTTTAATTTATGAGAAACTGCAAAAATTGCAATCCACATATAAAATAAACAGAAAATAAATCCATGTATATAATATTATAAGTCTGAGGGGACTAAACCGGTTCTGACGGTTAAGCATCTCCTTGCACTGACAATTTGTTGAAAAAGGAGTTTCAAATACTTTATACCTCATCGGTGGAAAGTGTCTTATTGTGGGCACACAAACACACACAGACATCTCTCACAGTATGTTCTTTATTTCATACAGCTGAGAAATGAAAGCAAACACAAAACTATACAAAATAAAACTACAAAAACCAAATTGCCTCAGGTCCCAATATTTCAGAAGTACAATACATCATGAAATGATAAAGAATTTGATAGAAACTATCAGTATTTACATCTCTTTTTTAATCTTCATCTGATCCAGAGAAAACTATTACCCTTATATTATATTTTCAGTTTTAACTTTTTATGTAAACAGAATATTTTACTGCAAGAGTCGTCATTTTGGCACCATTTTGAAGTCTGTACATGGACTACGATTCTCAGTAGGACTAGAGTTGTGGCGGCAACACAGACGCAGCGATGATCTCAAAGCAAAACTCTTGCGACCTACACCTACAACATCATGGAGAAAATAAGCTCAGGACACCATGATCTGCAAGAGCAGCTATTGGCTGGGACGTAATGTGGGCGGGAATAAGGGGGAGGTCCTTGGTAAATAGGTTTGTTCCCAGTTTCAAGAGGATAGATTGAGTACACTTCTTCACCGAGAGTATGTTCGGAGTGGCATACTATCATACACCCATACTATTTTTGCAGTATGCAAATGTTCATTGTGAATGGCATACGTGGATGACTTATCTATAACATTTGCCAAAATGTGCAGTATACAACAGAGCACACTATACTGTATGTAAAACTGTATCCCATGATGCAATGTGCTCAACTTTACATTCTAAAACAGTATTAACTAAAACTATTAAAAACATGTTCGGAATAAATAAAGCTGAAATTACAAGTTTTGCATTCCCCCAGAAACCTTTGTGCTCACAAAGAACTCAAAAGGTATGCAAGCGAATGCAAAACTTGAGCATTGAAATATAATTTTTATGATATAAATATAATCACCATTTCCTTGGGCTCCGTATGTATGAAACCAGGGCCTAAAACGAACTTTTTGCCACACCTAGTGACTTAAGAAAATGTACTGGCCATAAATATTTTTATATTTACGTCAAATTATATTGTATGTTCATCAAATATGCATTGTCCCATCCAAAAAAAAAAAAAAATTAATAATAATTGATTAACATTAAAAATAGGAATATTAGGCTGCTGTCACTTTAAGAGCGAATGCACGGATCCAATATACTGATACACAAGCGCTTTCTTTCTCAACTGTTTACGTTCACTTAAGACATAACTGACTATGTATAAGTGGATACTTGCCGGGTGTTTTGACATAATTTTGTGTGAATTTGTCCGTTCAAGCTCAAGAAGATGTGAAAGAGCTCAATTCAGTATTCGTGCGCTGTCTGAGATGTGGCTTTCTGGGCGTGCGCTTCTGATGTTTGCGCACAGAAAACTTCAAAACGCAAGTACCGAATTGTGTTCCCTTTCGCGTCTTGGCAAGGCTTAAACTTGGTCTGTCAACTATCCCGAGCGTCATTCACATTTGTTCCCGCTCATGTTCTCACAATATTGCATTGTTAGGATTCATAAAAATGTCACCGGCCAACTGGTGATACACATACCTGCCAACACAGACTTTTACTCACATTTGGCGCTTGGTGCCAAAATGCATAGTTTCACATAATAATCTTAAAAATTAGTAGGAAGGATATAGTATAAACTGCAAAGTATGCATTCAGTATGCTAGTATTCCACTTCGAACACAACCCAACTGTTTTAGACCATGGTCAGTGTTTCCCACACACACTTGTAACAGTCTGAAAACCAACAATGGTCATACAGCACATTAAAGCATGTTCAACACACACACACACACACATTTCCAGCATCCATTTGATGAGTGTTCAAAAATAATACATCCATCATCATTTGCTGCTTTCTCTCCATTTTCCTTCATTTTATCAGCTATTTGTCCCATCATTCTCACCTCATTTTCTTCCATCACATATCCCAATCCAGCTCTTAGCTTTTTCATAACATTTCTCTCTCTCGTTCTCACTGTTTATATGCACATCTAATAAATATTCATCAGCTTTTCATTTTTCACCTGTCTAAAAGTGCCAGCCAGGTGGATGTTACAGGAACTCTATAAATTCAACTCTGACGCGACTCTTGCATACTGGATCAGAACATTTAAAGTCAACTTGAAACCAAACCTGACATTATTTAATTTATTATGATGTCCTTTTCTGCTGAATTCTCTTCGATTATCCTTTTCACTTGCAAATATGTCACAATATGAGTGCTGTTTCATGCTGACTTTAAAATATTCAAATGACTCACTTGTTCCTTCAAAAGTATTAATGTGTTATGTTACATAACCGTGACCTTCAGCACAGTCAGTGAGAATGTATTAATTAAACATTTTGTATTTAATTTTCTTTGCTTTGCATCTTCCAGCACTTTCTTTTCTGTTGCATCATCAGTTTAAGACCATCTTTAAACACGCCACGATCCAACAATGACAGCCACTCAGAATAAATATAAATATAGGACTATGGCATAAAAATCCACAACAATAAATAGACACACGGTCAAGCTTTTCGAAAATGAAAAGAAATCAACTCAGAACACAGCAATCTTTCCTTTAGCAATTTAATGAAGTCCCTTTCCGTATCTTTCAGCAGCTTAGCGAATGATAACTTGGCACTACAGAATTTTGTCATTATTTGCTTCGTCTTAGAGTTAAGGGTCATAAATTACTCTTCTCTCATCTTTTGCAGTCTTGTCATGAAAACATAAGGATTGTGGGTTGTATTTTTCCATTTTAAAACTAAATATCTAGTCATAAGCACCATCATTAAGACAACCCTCACTGAAAATGTAGGCATACGGTACCGGTGGTCGCGACATCCGTTTCTATGTTGAAAGCATCTTTAATCACGTTATGGCAGTTACCATAACAACTGCAATCTGTACAGCAATAACTGAAGTATTCATTACTGTGTGGCACAGACATATTGTCTTGTAAGCTCACTCACTGGCTTCTGTTTATGTGATCACTGGAAATATGTTCAAAAGACAAGATAAAAGGTCACGTACTCTGTTCCAAAACCTAGTGAGCTCCCTTGCTGTTTACTGCCAACATAGGCAGCTGCCTTCTAAGCTAATAAAACAATACTGTAATACGCATAAAAATACAAATATTATTGTTAAGTAGAATAGTTAATTTTTAAAGCGTTAGTTCACCCAAAAATGAAATTTCTGTCATTAATTACTCTCCCTCATGTCGTTACAAACCCATAAGACAAATTAGGATATTTTTGATGAAATCCGAGAGGTTTCTGAACCAGCCATAGGCAGCAACGTCATTGCAACTTTCAAGGCCCAGAAAGGTAGTAAAGACATTGTTAAAGTAGTCCATGTGACTCCAGTGGTTCAACCTTAATGTTATGAAGCGACGAAAATACTTTTTGTGCGCAAAAAACCCCCAAATTAACAACTTTATTGAACAATTTATTCTCTTCAACGCCAGTCTCCTACGCTGTTGACGTAGTAAAACCAGTGCAACGCTTCCGGGTTCTACGTCAGAACGGCGACTCATTACTGGCCGATGCTGTTCATGTGAGCACCACGACGCATGCGTGTGATGCTGATGCAGGAGCTGGCCAATAATGATCCGGCGTTCTGATGTAGAACCCGGAAACGTTGCACTGGTTTTACTACGTCAACAGCGTAGGAGACTGGCGTTGAAGAGAATAAATTGTTCAATAAAGTTGTTAATTTTGGGGGGCTTTTTTGTGCTTCATAAAGCACAAAAAAAGTCGCTTCATAACATTAAGGTTGAACCACTGGAGTCACATGGACTATTTTAACGATGTCTTTACTACCTTTCTGGTCCTTGAAAGTTGCAATGACATTGCTATATCTTAATTTGTGTAATTAAATTAAAATATCTTAATTTGTGTTCCGATGAACTGAACTGATGAAGGTCTTACGGGTTTGGAACGACATGAGGGTGAGGAATTAATGACAGAATTTACATTTTTAGGTGAATTAACACTAAGTAGTTCGAAAGTTTGAGGTCAGTAATATATATTTTTTTTAATTAATACTTATTCAGAAAGAATGCATTAAATTGATCAAAAGTGAGAGTAAAGACGAGTGAGAGTAATTTATAATGTTACAAAAGATTTTTCTTTATATGCTGTTCTTTTGAACTTTCTATTCATCAAGCCATCCCTTAAAAGCTGCATCATGGTTTCTGCCAAAATATGAAGAAGTTTTCAACATTGATAATAATCAGAAATGTTTCTTGAGCAGCAAATCATCATATTAGAATGATTTCTGAAGGATCATGTGACACTGAAGACTGGAGTAATGATGCTGAAAATTCAGCTTTGATCACAGGAATAAATTACATTTTAAAATATATTCACATAGAAAACAGTTATTTTAAATTGTAATATTATTTCACTGTTTTTTTACTCTATTTCTGATCAAATAAATGCAGCATTGGTGAGCAGAAGAGACTTTTTTTTACTTTTGAACAGTAGTGTCTATATACACACATTTTGGAGCTTGTTGCAATACATTCTGGGATTGCTTTCTCTGGCATAGAATGTTATGTTCACATTGGGCAAAAAGAAGTTATCTTAGAAGGCAACATAATGTGCACATATAACATGCTGCCTACATCGAGAGCCCACTATGATTTGGAACAGAGCTAATGTTCGGTTGATTGTAGCGTCTACAAGTGTGTGTATAGCTGAGGAACAAAGTAAAGCAAGAAACTCAGAAGATCTTCAGAAACTCAGAAGATCTTCAGAAACTTCACTTTTTACCCTCTGAAACAAGGTTTAGCTTGTTGAAAAAAATACTATCAGTAATTATCCAACAACAAACATATCAACATCAACCCCCTACCTCAATGAGGACTTTGCCGTGTCTTCAAGCGTAAGGCTTTGTTTTTAGTCAGCGAAATTCCTGGTTCAAGTAACAGCGTTTCATCTACTACGGATGTTATCTGTAATGCATAACAGGCTTAGATGAGGCTGTCAAATCAAAACAATACAGAAAGGCATCATGAATGAGCCTAGGGCTGAATTCACACACACAGAGCAAAACAAATCTGATGTACATGTGTGTGTATGTGTATGTGTGTGTGTGTTCGAATAAGCTCGCTGGACCCTTGAGCTGCCTTGGAGTGTTCATTAAAAATACCACGCTGTTTATGTTCACTGCTTCTGTATGGAATGTGAGTATGCGTTTTCCATTTCACACCTTCCATGTTTTTACATCCGTTTCTCCGCTGCTGGTCTAGCGGAGTAGATTGAGGTCGGACCTGTATCGGACAGGGGGCGTGGCTTTCTGCACACACCTGGGGGGGTGTCATCAGGGAGGGGGCGGGATCTGTACCCCGAGCAGCTCGTAAGCGAAAATGTTCCAGAAGATGGCGAAGAGGAGGAAGGTGATGAAGGAGAAGATGAGGACCCACCAGGAGCACTGTTTATGCAGAGATTCCTCATAGCTCCGCAAGATCAGCAGCCCCATGCTGATGCCCACCACTGCGCCCGACAGATGAGCCATGAAACTGGGCTGCGGTCCGGAAGAGGGGAGGGGCGGCGAGAAACGCAACCACACGGCGCGGCCCACCTCAGAACTCACTGCGAAAGACAGAGAAAGAGATTGGCAGATGTTTGGAATAGCATACCACCATACCACCGGTCCAAAGTTTGGAATAATAAAGATTCTAAGAAGTCTCTTATGCTCACTAAAGATGCAAAAAAAACAACAAAATATTGTGAAATATATTTACAATTTGTAATATATTGTAAAATGTAATTTATTCCTGTGATCAAAGCTGAATTCTCAGCATCATTACTCCAGTCTTCAGTGTCACATGATCCTTCAGAAATCATTCTAATATGATTAAATTTAAAATTAATAAATAATGATTTGCTGCTGAATTATTAATTATTAAAAATATATGTAATGAGGTCATGTGAAAATAATGTAGCATACTACTATTGGAAATGTTTATTATTGCATTGCATTGATATATATTACTATTTGTTTTAAATAGTATACAGTATTTAGTGTATACTGCATAGTCTTCCATTCCGAATATAGAAAATAAAACAACAACAGTACATACTTGCTAATATGCTATTGTGAATTAAGCCATTTCCATGGGTTTTTTTTTTTTAAACAGGGTTACACTTTATTTTAAGGTGTCATTGTTACAGTGTAATTATATATTTAAGTACTGAGTAATATTAATTAACTACATGTACTTACTATAGGGTTTGGGTTTGGTTGAGGGTTAGTTGCATGTAATTATGCATAATTTACTGTTATTACTATGGGAAGTATATGTAACATATGTAACAAAGACACTGTAAAATAAAGTGTTACCAAAAACAGTATAAATTATGTACTGTATGCCAAACTTCTTTTTTAAAAGTAAAAAAGTGAAGCTATTGTGAATTGCCATCACTAAAAATATAAAAATTAATTTTGGTAACTGAAATAAAGTAAAGCTGTAAAGCTGAAATAAAATAAAATACAAATATTAAAATAAAATAAATTAGTAAACTATCTGGAATAAAATGCATTTAAGTTGAAGTACTAAAATGACTAAATATTTAAAAAAAATAAAAATAAAAATGGCAAAATTTAGTATATTTAGTGTATACTACATACTATGTAATATGCTAGTTTTCCATTGCAAATATAGGTAATTACGGAAAAAAAACAATAGTACATACTAATTTGCTAGTATGCCATTTTTTTACAAACAGTATGCAGTATTTAGTGCATATTGAATAGTATTCAATACACTAGTCTTTCATTATGAATATAGCAAATAAAAAAACAACGGTACACAATAACTTGCTATTATGCTATTGTTAATTCAGCCATAGCCTATTTTTTAAATAGTATGCAGAATTTAGTGTATACTGCATAGTATGCAATACGCTAGACTTCCCTATTTAAAAAAACAGTAGGCAGTAATAGTATATACTGTGATGAATGCTGTGTAGTGTGCAGTATGCAATAAACAGTGCATCCCAAAAATAGACAAGATATACAAATGAAAGGCAATGGTTTGTGTTCAATCTGTTCCTCTCAGATGTTGCTTATTTAGTGAAGTAAAATTACTCACTGCAAACAAGTGCAAGAATCATCCGCAGCAACTTGTATGGACACTTCATACCGGCCCAGTTCTGAAACACAAACACACACGTGTTAAACAGTATTATGACGTCGTCATGACGCATGATGTACTGTATGCCAAACTTATTTTTTAAAAGTAAAAATGTGAAGCTATGGTGAATTGCCATCAGTGTTGTTCTTGCTAAATAAAACTAAAAATATAAAAAATAATTTAATTTAATTGAAATAAAGCTGAAATAAAATAAAATACAAATATTAAACCAAAAAAATTAAAAACAAAAATTAGCTGAAATAAAAGGCATTTAAGTTGAAGTACTAAAATTACTAAAACTGAAATAAAGCTAAATAGAAATATTAAAAAAAAGCAAAAGCACATAACTGAACTACTGTAACTAAAATTAAAATTGAAAATATATTAAAATATTATAATAGTATAAAAACTGATTGCCATTTGCAACCCATTTTTACTTTCATAATATGATATTTTCATGTAAAACAGAATGTTCAGTGATAAAACTGTAGGTCAAAATGACTGAGTTTGCTAAAACAATGACTAAATAGTTATTTGGAAACACGTGCACTGATTAATTGTTTTCAAGAAGATCAGAAATAAGTCAGCTTTGATTTCATGCTGAATGTGTGCTTATATGAATTCTCATGCACAAAAAGTTTGAGCTGTAAAGTTTCTAAATCGCCTGTTTTTTTTGCCTCGGACTGTACTGAATCCAGAGCATTCCTTAAATTCCACACACAAATGAAAAGGAACTTATATTCCCATAAGAGGAAGAGTTCAGACGCATCCATCAGCACACAGTAGATGCTAAAGAGACTTTAGGACTCTCTGAGGCCTGTGTGTATCTGTCTATGCGCGACTGATTAGAGACTCTTTGATCTTTAGGGAAGCTGCGATATAAAGCATCCGGAGAGATTTATCGCTCTGCGTTTCTCTATTCCTCTGCCTGATTTATCCTTTTCATTCAATCTGACACAAGTCGCCATGGCAGCGGTTAGTTTAGGTTACCATGACAACGTTGGCGAGATGTGCTGAGCAGAGTGCATAGACCCCGCCGGACCCGCCCACCACTGGAGCTCGCATATCCGTGATGGACACCGTCAGAGAACCTGAGGAAACACGCAGTCACAAGTTTAGTCTTCACTAATGACAAACAGTGGGATTACTAATTAGATTTTGTCCTGCAAATCCCCGCACCAAACATGAGACCACCAGCAGTGAATTAATGCAGAATTATGACATCATGCCAATGGATACATTTGAAATTCTAGTGTGTGATACATTGTTTCCTCCGAGTGTGATTCTGTGTAAATATACCTTTGTGTGCAACATTAGAAAGTCTATATACACTGTGTGTTTGCTTTAATGCGGCTTCTATCAGGTAAAATTTGTCCTGATAGGCAAATTTAATCTTAATATAATTGGCTCATAATGACATGAGGGGGTCCCACCAGTACACTAGTGACGCACACCTATTTTTCTGGATTACTTGAAGTTTAATAGAGAGTGTCTGTCTTGTCTTAAAAATAATTTAATAAAAACTAAATTAGAATGTAATAAGGATTGTATTTATTAAAAATACATTATAATATTAATGTAATAAAATAATTTAATTGAATACATTTATTTTTTATTTAATTTAATACATGTATTTAATTGAATACATTTAATAAAAATTCATTTTAAATTACATAATTTACATGCAGGTCAGGAGGTATGATTTAGTTTTAGTTTATTTTGTTATGTACACTGATCAGGCATAACATTATGACCACCTTCCTAATATTGTGTTGGTCCCTCTTTTGCTGCCAAAACAGCCCTGACCCGTCGAGGCATGGACTCCACTAGACCCCTGAAGGTGTGCTGTGGTATCTGGCACCAAGATGTTAGCAGATCCTTTAAGTCCTATAAGGTGTGAGGTGGGGCCTCCATGGATCGGATTTGTTTGTTCAGCACATCCCACAGATGCTCGATTGGATTGAGATCTGGGGAATTTGGAGGCCAAGTCAACACCTCAAACTCGTTGTTGTGCTCCTCAAACCATTCCTGAACCATTTTTGCTTTGTGGCAGGGCGCATTATCCTGCTGAAAGAGCCACAGCCACCAGGGAATACCGTTCCCATGAAAGGGTGTAAATGGTCTGCAACAATGCTTAGCTAGGTGGTACGTGTCAAAGTAACATCCACATGGATGGCAGGACCCAAGGTTTCCCAGCAGAACATTGCCCAAAGCATCACACTGCCTCCGTCGGCTTGCCTTCTTCCCATAGTGCATCCTGGTGCCATGTGTTCCCCAGGTAAGCGACGCACACGCACCCGACCATCCACGTGATGTAAAAGAAAACGTGATTCATCAGACCAGGCCACCTTCTTCGATTTTGGCTTCCAAGGATTATAAAAAAAAGATATGAGGTAAAACTATTATAAACTGTGTTCCGTCGAGCGCAACTTCCATCCCTTCACATTATAATTTAAGCTTCGTGTGCGCGTCTAAACCATAAAATATGCAATAAATAGCCTATGTCAAAATGAACGGCTTGGAGAGTATTCACTTAAACACAGTTTATATCTTAAATGGGCGTAAATAGTTTGGAGAAATGGGAAAATATGATATCATTAGATCTGCATTCGGTCTTAAAGGGGCAGCGTCTAATAAACCTGCTGACGACTGAGCCATTAATGTTAATCAAACAAAAGGCAAAGAGAAAATACTCACAGCTCTTGAATGAATAACTTAAGCTTTAATAAGCATTAATCTATCAATTTATACAGAGAAAATTATACAGTGTTATTTTATATTTCATTATAAAATAGGTGGGGGGGGGCACTTCAAATGTGGTCACCCTAGGGCACTACACTGTGTTAATCCGGACCTGCTTATATATATATAAACCCCTACTGCCCTGTATTTCTGCATTACTGGCATCACTGTTTTTGACCCATTTAATGAATATAATAAAGGTAATTAATAGTTGTCATGTAATTATAGGATACAGAGCTGCTCTGTGCTGCAGGCTAAACATGCATAGAAACATATTGACATTTTCAGAGAAAAATGAGTGGAATTGCCCATGCAAAACTTGCAGCCATGATGGTAGGGTGTTCTGAGTTGTTTTTAGTACATTGCGATGTGGTTGCTAAGGTGTTGTGGGTGGTTGCTAGGGTGTTCTAGGTGGTTTCTTAAGAGTCCAAGTGAAAATAGCCCACCCCGAAGAGGACTAATTTAATACCAAACATTCAAACCAACAGCGGCACAAAACACATCCAATAAAGCTAATTCTGCACTCTAAACTAAAACCTCATTGGAAAGCGAACATGCATGCGAAACGGGTGTGATAATTGAATATTGGCATATCCTATGTGTGTGTGTGTGTCAGATTGTCTATACTGTGTGTCTTACACACTGAGCTGTGCTGTCCTCAGCACTCTAACTCTACCACCGTCTTCATCATTCTTCTCTTTTATTTTTTATTTAATTTTCTTGAATTTCTTCTCGCACATCCTCCACCCTCTCACTCCATTTCTCACATTTTCCTTGTCTTTTCATCTCTTTCTGACATATTGTCTCTATGACTCTTCTCATTTTCTCTTATTTGTTCTTGCATACTCTATTTTCTCCTTCCTTTAATTTCCATTTTACTCTCCGTGTCCTCAACATGGACACTTGCTCGTACCGTATGTCAAAACATGGACGCTGCATCACGTATGTTTTAGGTAGTGATTATTTGGCATATGTAGTGAATTTTGAGTAAATATGATATAACATTGTAAGTGTGTATTTAATTTCATCATATTAGTGTTCATCTAATTTGCTATAGTTAAGCTGTATTATTCTAAATCACAGCTATTCAAGTCTGTTCCTGGACCGGAGGGCCATGTCCTACAGGGTTTTCTCCGCTTCTAATTAAACAGACCTGAACCACCTAATCAAGGTCTTCAGGATTACTTAATTACAGACAACTGTGTTTGATTAGGCTCTGAATTCAGCAGAACACGGCTCTCCAAGAACCAAATTGAACAGCATTGTATATGACCTGTATATCTCCTAATATTACACACACACACACACACACACACACACACGTCTGGTTTACTATCTTTGTGGGGACTCTCCATAGACGTAATGGTTTTTATACTGTACAAACTGTATATTCTCTCCCCTTACACTAACCCTACCCCTAAACCTACCCATCACACAAAACTTTCTGCATTTTTACATTTTCAAAAAAAACCTCATTCTGTATGATTCATAAGCTTGTTTCCTCATGGGGACTCATGGGGAGTCTGCGTTCAGGTTGAAGTCCCCACCGAAAACATGTACACACACACTCACTCATATAAATCTCTATATATTATTTTTTAAATAAAATAAATTAAAATAAAACAATACAATTAATTACAATAAATTCCATTTAATTTCATAATATAAATAATTTTATTACAAATTAGTAATCAGTTTTATTTCATTAAATTAATATTTAATAAAATATGTAATAGTTTTTTAATATTTACTTTTTTTTTTTGTTTGTTTTTACAGAATTTACAAGGTCAGGAGAGATGATTAAATTTGTATTATTTTAATTATTTTTTTTAATATAATTTCCAAAATCAACATTAAAATTACAGGCTTATATTGTTTTATTTTATTTAAATAAAGTTAATAAAAAATAAATATTAATTGAATAGGATTTTATTTAGTGTATATAGATAGACAGGATGAGATTGGATTGAAACTCTGTAGGATGTGGCCCTACAGAGATAATGTGTGTGTGTGTGTGTGTGTGTGTGTGTGTGTGTGTGTGTGTGTGTGTGTGTGTGTGTGTGTGTATGTGTGTGTGTGTGTGTATGTGTGTGTGTGTGTGTGTGTTTATGTGATTTATGAGGACACAAATTTGAAAAATGACATGGGTATTACACTGGTAGAATATACAGTTTGTACAGTCTAAAAACAATTAAGCCTATGGAATGTCCTCATAATGATAGGTGCACCAACGTGTGTGTGTGTGTGTGTGTGCGTGAGCGTGTGCACGTGCAAACGTGTGTGTGTGTGAATAATTCAGAGATTATTGATTAGGTCATTGCCCACTGGTGACATGTCCATCATAAATATGAGCACATTCTCCTGGTGAACTTGTCACAGTACAAGGACAGCAAGGCTTATGTGGACACACACACTGACTCACCAGCGACGACTCCTGCCATATACAGCAGACTGATCCTAAGGATCCCATGAACCATCTCCAGAGGAACTCCAATCATCAGCTGGAGAAGAGCGTTGAAACCCAACTGCTCCAACCTGCACAAGAACACATCCAGACCGTGAAACATCAGCTGAGGCTGCAGGTCTGTACGCCTAAAGACTGAGGAACACTGAAATTCTCATCAGCCTTAGAACAAAGTCAAACTTTTGTCTCTCATCTTTAAAGAGCTTAACCTTTCTCAAACGCGACATGAAGTTCCTGTGGAATCCCTGAGAGAATTGAACCTGTTGAGTAATCAGATGAAGCACTTCACATCTATTACAACAAAGTGTCATTTTTCTTTATCAAAAAGAGAGATTTGTGATGAAATCTCTTTGCTTTACATGCTCAGGATAATTCTGTGATAGATACAGTGAACATACTGAATGCTTAAAGTCAACATGAATGTGAAACAGGATTCACAGCCCATTTTACTTTTGTATTTCTCAGTAACACAGGATATTCTTAGAGAAAAATGTGGGCGGGACCAAACTGAATACATTAGGAATTTGATTGCATGGTAAAAAGTATCTCAATATGACATGATTGGAGGAGAGGGGTTAAAAAATGGTTTTGATTACATCAGTTGATAAGGAAAGTCATTCCAGAGGTGGGGCATTTTGATAAAAGACCACAAAGACAACCTGTTTTCTTTAACCCCTTAACTGTAACCGCTAGCGGGACGCTTGGCCCTCTTTTTTTAATCGCCATTTTCATATCACATATTTTTGTAATCATCATAAATTAGGTATCATTTGAAAGCTTACAAACTCAAAATTCATCCTGTAAAACATGTTTTGAAATTGGACGTTGCGTTACCATAGAAATAGTGCTTTAAATTCTTTTAGCGGGCTCCTCCCCTATTTTATAATTTATATAAATCAAAACCTTTTCTAATCTTGTCAAAACACATATCATCGGAAAGGTCGGAGTCTCAAGGTTCCATATTAGAAGTGATATTTGGACCGAAATTTATTCATTTATTACAGGAGAATGCGTCAAAAAAACAATCAATGGAATGTGTGTGACACCCGGTGGCTATTTTTGGTACAGCGCCTAAACAAAATCTCATGGGGACTTCAATTTTTGTGATATCAACTTCAAATTTGGAACACAACTTGATTGGACATATGGCTTTGTTTTTATAGTAATTTTAGAGTAAAAAATATTTTGTATATATAAATAAAAAATATTTAGTACAGTACATTTGAACAGTTTTTACAGTAAATTTAAACTTCCATAACTTTTTCATACTTTCATTTTTTGAAGTGCTTTCACTAATCACTTTTTCACTTTACAATAATCTGCTGAGTGTCTTCTTTAAAACAAGACCAAACGTAGGTCTATATTCCAAAGCATTCTTGAATTACAACCATTTAAGTTGTAATGTTAAGGATTTTCACGTCTATTCTCAAAAAGGAGTTAAGGGGTTAAAATAAAGTGCACCGATTAAACATATAAGACCAGGAACATGCATGAAGAAAGTATTTCACATTTGAGTTCATGTTGACTCTAAAGCTTGTAAAACTCAACGAACAGATTCTAAACATGGATAGACAGTTATATTCACAGTATATAAAAGGTTTCCAGTTGCATAATTAACCAAGTGCCCTACCGCTGATACTCATTTATTTATAAATGGAGATGTAAACAATAGTTTGGGAGGAGTTTGTTCATCTGGTCCTGTCAATCACAACAGAAGGTCATCAGTCATCCCTCTACTTACCCAACATGCATAAACATGTAGCTGAAGAACCTCCAGATTTGTGCGCGGTGCCCGGGATGATACACCAGCGGACTCTTCATGAAATCCGGCTGGTAGGTTTGCAACACCCATTTATTGAGCATCACGCCGTAACACATAAACACTATGATCTGGAACACACAAACACAGACACGTTCAACAGTCTTGACTAGGGATGGGCATCGAGAACCGGTTCCAAATTTCCTAGAACTGATGATTTAAAACGTGCATTTCGGTTCCTGTATGCGTATTTTAATGTGATTTTAAACCATTCAAGCTCAAACGTCTTTGCACACATCCAAAATGTGCATACAGAAAATGTGATTTTTTTGTCTCTTCCTCGTCTTTTTGCACAGCAAAAGAACGGACACATACACACAAAAATATGTCAAAATATTCTCGTAAACACAGTCGGTTATGTCTTAAGACAGTTGAAAAGAAAAGATGAAAAGAAACGCATGTGTAACAGTGCAGCTCTTAAAGTGACGGCAGCTTTTCCTGATGGCGTCTCTATGATAATGTTAATCAAACAAAAGACAATGAGAAAATTCACTCGCTGTTCTAGACAGAAAAACTATATTACTAAAATTAATTAATACTATATTAATAAAATATAGGCTATAGTAATGTATAGCCTGTATTTTATTAATAAAGTGCAGTGTTATTTTACGTTTGATTACAGTTTCTTTACCTGAATACCTGAAAATGTTTATTTCAACCGTATCTTTGTTCAGTTGTATTTATTTGTGCAATTGCTAATTTGTTCTTTTTTAATTACTGAGTGTTTACTTGTCTTTACTAATGTTAGGCTAATGATGATGAATGATATCTAAGGTTTTTTTTTTAACCTTATTGGAATCGAAATTAGGAATCGATAAGCAGAGTCGGAATCATTAAAATTCAAACGATAACCAACCTTAGTATTGTGCATCATTAGGCAGAACCGGAACTGGAAAATACTAAAAGAAATCTTTAAAATGTTTGCATGTGTATCATATTTGATAAAGCACATAAGTCTTTTATGGCTCATAAAGTATGATATAGGAGAATATGGAGCTCACACTTGAGGATGAAAAACACCTCAATTTTATTTAGAGCAAAAAAATATTTGTATGGCCAAAAAGTAAGATGAAACTCTGATCGCTTGTAATGTAAATCAATTAGATGTTTATAACAGTATAGGGGGGGTAAACATATAATGGATGGATCATATTTGATAAGACATTTTATCATGATTTAAAGATGTAAGGATAATAAATAAATGTATGGATAATCAAGTAAACCTGAATTGCATCTTGAGATAATACAAAGTTCATCTTGAAATAATACAAAGATATTAAAGCTATTATATTTACTTTTAAAATCAGTAAAGATTTCACAAAAATACATGTATTTCAGTAAAAAGACATGTATACCACAACCTGAAGGAGGACGTTTTTTTAGAACGATGCCTTTTATTTGCTAAAAAAGTATGAACTATCAATCCGAAGGCATAATTGAGTAACACAGGTTTTTCAGAAAAGTTTTGATCATGTTTTAATACAGTAGGCTTTATAGAGTAAAAAAGTTCAAATTACATTGTACTTACTCAAGTAAGTACTGAGTAATATTAATTAACTACATGTACTTACTATTGAGTTACGGTAAGAGTTTGGTTTAGGGTTAGTTACTTGTAATTATGCACCATTTACTGTTATTACTATAGTAAGTGCATGTAGTAACGTGTAACTACGTCACCTTAAAATAAAGTGTTACCGAAAGGTTTGCGCTAGTTCTTTAGAAAACCTACAGACTGGTGTGGTGATCTGATGAACCTGTAATGCAACATAAAGTAGGAAGAGCCATATAGCAGCTCAAGAGTTCAGTGAGGTGTACCTGTACAATGGTTATGATGGCCATGAACACAGGAGGTGGGCAGAGTCTGTTCTGATGGAAGTACCATCGGCGGTCCGTCTCGCATGGCAGAATCTCATAGGCCACATAGCGCACGAAGCGCTTGTACACTCCCAGCCCCGTCTCATCCAATAGGATCTCTCGCTGCATTGTGCGACGGCCATTTGCAATGGCTCGGCGAAAACTACTGGAACGCTTGCTGTTCAGCTGAGAGAGACAGAGTGAAGTTGTGTCATTTATGCAGAAGGGCTTGCTTAACATATGCACATCTGTGTGTTCCTGATGTATATACACTGTACAAATACAGTAATAACATTTCAGGGTGACTGTACTGTACACTTCATAATCATACATCATTACATCATTAAATGATAATGATTATATAAAAACATAAACAATACTTTTAAATATATTAAAATGCATCAACAGTACACCACAGGATAAGTTATTGTTTGCAAAAATGACACATAGATGTGCAATGTTATACCGACAAACACAAACCACCATCAGGGCAACACAAGGCACTGCAAATGCTATAAACATTAACAAAATAGCATAAAAGACTCTAATGCACATAACTAACAACAAAACATCATTTTTAAGTTAAAAATTAAGGACTTCTGGCAATGCGCCCTACATCAAGTATAAGATATAAATACGTATAAATAAAATACATGTATTTAATAATGTTATTTCATACAATATTTAATATTTTTTCTTTAAAAAATTGTAATATTTTAATATTTAATTATTAATTAAATAAATTAAAATATTATTTGATTATTTCATGTACTGTCTTTTAAAATGTATAATTTTTCACCATATATGATATGATGACTTACGGTTGGGTTAATCAATTAAATTTAGTATTTTAGGAATTTTCCAAATATAAAAATTACTAACATTCTTTACAGTATTTGTGTGTGATTTTGTGTATATACACTCTTAAACAGACCTCACAATAGCCACAATTTAATATTTAATTATCAATTTATTTACTATTTTTATATCTAAAAAATTTCTTTATATCTTTTTTATTTTTTTGCTGAGAAAAAATGTTTAGACAAATTTTTATTATATCATTTTTTATATATTTTAAATCTAAAAAATTAGATTAATATTTGATTATTGCATGTACTGTCTTTTAAAATATATTTTTCACCATATATATGATATGATGACTTACAGTTAATCAATTAAATTAAGCATTTTAACATGAATTTTCCAAATATAAAAATTGCTTACATTTTTACAGTGTATTTGTGTATATACACTCTTAAACAGACCTCACAATAGCCACATTTTAAAATGTAATTATTTTTATATCTAAAACATTTTTTGACCAATATTATTATATATTTGATTATTACATGTATGTCAACGTATGCCGTGAATTCCAGCAACAGAAAGTGCAAAGCATCTTCGTATCACATCTCTGAATAAGTCTGGATCACCAAAACTGTCAACAGAGCACCACAGTCATATGTGTGTGTGTATTAAAAGAGCCTGCAGCAAAATTGATTCAACTGTCTGTGCCAGAGTGAAAACACTTACGCCCCCTCGTATCAAGAGTGAGAGAGTGAACAAGGTCCTGAGAGGAACACGGTTGGATTTGTAAAGGAAGCACGCGGAGGTTCAGCAATTACAGAGCTGAGACCTGCAGTCTATTATTGACTGTGGGAAGAGCTTTTCATTCATGAACACATACGCAAACAGCATTCTCCTGCTCCAGGTCTGCTCCAGAAATAACATGACAATCAAATGTCACACTCGATATTTGTGCATCAGGGAATCCATGCGGTTGCATGAGCACACATGAACAACTTTCTATTCATCAAAGAATCCTGAAAAAAGTATCAGTTTCCACAAAAATATGATGCAGCACAGCTGTTTTCAACATTGATAATAATAATAAATGTTTCTTGGGCAGCAAATCATCATATTAGAATGATTTCTGAAGGATCATGTGACACTGAAGACTGGAGTAATGATGCTGAAAATTCAGCTTTTATCACAGGAATAAATTACATTTTAAAACATATTCAAATAGAAAACAGTTATTTTAATTCATAATAATATTTCACAATAATACTGTTCTTAATGTAGTACTGATTAACTAAATGCAGCATTGGTGAGCATAAGAGACTTCTTTTAAAAACATTAAAAAATCTTAGAGACCCCAAACTTTCGAACGGTACTGTAGCTCAGAAAACAAAGCAGAACGATTGTGGATGTCTAGTTTATACGTGACTATTGCATGACTTCAAAAGAACGCAATCCATATCCGCGGTGCATGCATAAAATGTTTGTATCTCAGCAGACATCAAAAAACCCATGCACCCCGACTCCTGGAAGTTGCATGTATGCGGCTCACCAGTTCTATGAGTTCCTGGTAGCAGACGTGTCCATGTTCGTTGCTCTGTACCAGTGCCAGCAGCATCTCCAGTTTACTGGGGTCCAGCTGTAACTCATGGTGCTCAGCTAGACTGGTGAAATTTTCCACTGCTATGAAGCCAGTCTGCTCTGGGTCCAGCTGAACAACAACAGAAACAGAGAAGCAGCAAACGATCAGTTGATATGCATGCACATACAGTAAACATTCAGGACATGCATTTATTACACAAAACATACAAAATAAACATAAAATGCTCCATGTGTTTTGCATTTGCTTGTATATTTGTTCTACAAAAACCATGTGATCAAAATTTAACAGTGTGATTCAACATTATACACTAAAGAACAACTGGAATGACTCCCAGTGGGTGAGCAATGAAGTCTTTTTGCTGTACATGGGTGAATCTGTGATGGATAAACATTCAACAGAATAACAGCAAGATGTCTTTATAGTAAGGAAAAGAGAAAGTCCTGTTTTCCATGATATGACCTCTTTAACATGGATACACACGCGGTTAGTTCGAAGGTTGTGAGCACAGTCATTCTGCACAATTCATCTGTCAGCTACACACACACACACACACACACACAGCCAAAGATTCAGTAACTATTACCATGTGAGTTTGTGTGTAACTATCAGCCTGAAGCATTTTCCTAACAGATCCAAGCAGGAAAGACAACCCAGGAGAACATACACAGCTATTTTTGCTGTCTGTGTTTACTCTGAATTACTTCTGGATGCTATATTTAAATTTAGAGGGCAGATGGGTAAACGAGGAAAAGGAAGGAAAGGGAGAAAGGCAACAAGGTAGGAAGAGAAAGGAAGGAAGAAAGGGAGGAATAAAAGGAAGGAAATTAGGAAATTAAAGGAAAGGGATGGAAGAAAATGATGTGAGGAAGGAAGGAAGGAAGGAAGGAAGGACAAATGGATTGTAAAGAACGATGTAAGTAAAAAAAAGAAGGAAAAAAAGAAGGAAAATTACAAAAAATGAAGGAGCGATAAGGAAAAGGAAATAAGGAAAGAATTAAATGAGGGAAATGAGTAAATGAAAGGAAAGGGAAGGAAGAAAAGGGTGGAAGGACGGACTGATTGATGGAAAGAAGGAAAGAAAAGAAGATAAATTAGTGGAAATTAAAAGAAAGGGAAGAAAGTAAGGATGGAGGGAAATAACAAAAGAAAGGAATAAAGTAAGGAAAGAATGAAAGGTAATGAAAGAAGTAAGGAAGGAAAGAAGAGAATATAAAAGAAAAATAATGGAAATGAGGGGAAATTAAAGTAAAGGGAAGGAAGGAAGACATGAAAAAAGAAGGAAGGAATAAAGGAATAGAAAGATAGAATGGATGGAAAAAGGGAGGAAAGGAAATTATTTTAAAGAGAGGAAATAAAAGAAAGAAGGGAGAAAATTATGGAAAGAAGGAAAGGAAGAACAGACAGACTGAAGAAAGTAATGAATGAAAAGAAGATAAGAAGAAATAAGGAATAAAGGGATGGAAGGAAGGAAGGAAGGAAGAGAAAGGAAGAAAGAGAGGAATAAAAGGAAGGAAATTAGGAAATTAAAGGAAAGGGGTGGAAGAAAATTATGTGAGGAAGGAAGGACAAATGGATGTAAAGAATGATGGAATTAAAAAAAGAAGGAAAGAAAGTAAGTAAAATCAGAAAAAATAAAGGAGCAAAAAGGAAAAGGAAATAAGGAAAGAATGAAATGAGGGAAATTAGTAAATGAAAGAAAAGGGAAGGAAGAAACGGGTGGAAGGAGGGAAGGAAGGAAGGAAGGAAGGAGGGAAGGAAGGAAGGAAGGAAGGAAGGAAGGAAGGAAGGAAGGAAGGAAGGAAGGAAGGAAGGAAGGAAGACAAACTAATAAATGATCTGCTTGCCTGTAATGATGTATAAACAGACAGCAGAAAGAGGAAGAGGAAGGAGAGCGTGAGAATGTGAGGGGTCTGTGTAATGAGCGGAGGATGAAGGGATGAGAGCAGCAGACACATGTGGAGAGAGGGATGGAAGTAAAAGAATCATTTAGTGAGGCGATTCAGCACAGAGGAGAGCCGCTGCCGCGTCACCATGGTTACAAATTACCAATGTGTCACCCTGAGAAAGACTGACACTGTGTGTGTGTGTGTGTGTGTGGACACCGCCAGCGACTGATCCAGTTCTGTCACCTCACACCACATGATCATGTACACAAATCACCAACAAACAAGCGTCAAAACACACTGTGTTACAACCACAGATCTACCATGTAAATACCATGATATCTGAATACAGTAATCACTGACGTGTGACCAACATCTGTTTACTGTTACAGCTGTGCCAGAACATCAGGCTAGTAACTGGGGTCACGGCGCTGAGCTGGAGCTGTCCTGAATGCATCTGATGGCCTGTTCATTGATTACATGAGCGAGAACAAAGCCTGTCGTTTGGCTAAGTGTGCTAAAAAGAGCCTTTCTGTTGCCATGGTTTCCGAAAATACACACCATATGGCTGAGCGCAAAAACATCTGAGCAATGATATGGTGTTAGTAGTAAAATATGTCAGCTTTCTCATCACAAACGATCTTAGGTTTACACTGCAACCCTTAGAAAACAGCACTGGGGCGGTACCACAGTAAATTTAACAAGACTTTGATAAATACCATGGTTTGAATATTTGAAATAGAAATCTTTTAGCAACTTAGATTGTTTGATCTGGAAAAGATATATTGAGATCTCATTTTGAAACTCTACAGGACAAACATTACTGGGGTCTTTTTCCCAAGAGAATCATCTGAGAAACAGGAGGCCTATACAAGTCCTCAGGAGGCCTATACAAGTCCTCATGTTCCTCAGTTCTTTTCTTCACACTATTAATGCAGCGGGTCAGAGAGGAAGAGTCTTACAGGACGAACTGCTGCTGTTTAATGCAAAAATAATGCTAAATATGGTGCGGCAATCCAACTATCAACTGCCCTCTTTCTCTCTGAACAGCTGGTGCCAAAGCAAATACTGCTTACAAACACACACACACACACACTCACTCACTCACTCACACTCACTCACTCACACACACACCTACTCACTCACATACACACACACATACACTCACTCACTCACTCAAACACTCACACTCACACACTTACACACACACTCACTCACTCACTCACTCACTCACTCACACACTCACACACTCACACTCACACACTCACACACACTCACTCACTCACTCACACACTCACACACTCACACACACACTCACACACACACTCACTCACACACACACTCACACACTCACACACACACACACACACACTCACACACACACACACACACACACACTCACTCACTCAACACATTCACTCAACACACTCACTAAACACTTACTCACACACACACACTCACTCAACACACTCCCTCACTCACACACGCACTCACTCACACACACACACACCCACACACTAACTCACTCACACACACTCACTCACTTACACTCACACACACACTCACTCACATACTCAAACACTCACTCACTCACTCACCCACTCACTCACTCACTCACACACGCACTCACTCACTCACACACACACACTCACACACTAACTCACTCACACACACTCACTCACACACACTCACTCACACTCACACACACACACACTCACATACTCAAACACTCACACACTCACTCACACACTCACACACTCAATCACACACTCACACACTCACTCACTCACTCACCCACTCACTCACTCACTCACCCACTCACTCACTCACTCACACACTCACACACTCACTCACTCACTCACTCACTCACACACTCACTCACTCACTCACCCACCCACTCACTCACACTCACACACTCCATCACACACTCAATCACACACTCAATCACACACTCACACTCACTCACACACACACACTCACTCACATACTCAATCAAACACACTCACACACTCACTCACTCACACTCACACACACACTCAATCACACACTCACACTCACTCACACACTCACACACTAAAACACTCACTCACTCACTCACACACACTCACACACTCACTCACTCTCACTCACTCACACTCACACACACACTCAATCACACACTCACACTCACTTACTCACTCACACACTAAAACACTCACTCACTCACTCACTCACTCACACACTCACTCACACACTCAATCACACACACTCACACACTCACTCACTCACACACTCTCACTCACTCACACTCACACACACACTCAATCACACACTCACACTCACTCACTCACTCACACACTAAAACACTCACTCACTCACTCACTCACACACTTACTCACACACTCAATCACACACACTCACACACTCACTCACTCACACACTAAAACACTCACTCACTCACTCACTCACTCACACACTCACACACTCACTGACACACTCAATCACACACACTCACACACTCACACACTCACTCACACTCACACACACACTCAATCACACACTCACACTCACTCACTCACTCACACTCACACACTAAAACACTCACTCACTCACTCACTCAATCACACACACTCACACACTCACTCACTCACTCACTCACTCACTCACTCTCACACTCTCACACTCTCACTCACTCACACTCACACACACACTCAATCACACACTCACTCACTCACTCACTCACACACTCACTCACATTCACACTCACTCACTCACACACTCAATCACACACTCACACACACTCACTCACTCACACACTCTCTCACTCACACACACACACACACTCACACTCACACACTTACACACACACTCACACACATTAATCGAATGTATTGTTGAAGCCGTCAGCTTGCATCAGTTTTAAAATAACTGTGTTTAACAGTGGAATTTGTGTTGAAAAACTACATTACCCATGATGCTGTAAAGAAAATTCATCCCTAGTCTCTAGATAAGGTTCAAGTCCCTCTTTCAGTTCAAGTCTAAGGGATTTTCACAGTTTAATGCTTAAGGTTAGTGATTTAAACAAACCTTTAACACTAAGTATAAGCAATAGCAATGCTTTCCTTCATGAGCACCACTAACTAAACTCCAGTCGGTGAGAGAAGACACTGTCTAATTCAGTAATTTAGAGCTGTCTTCCATTAATTCAGTTTATCACACAGACCATTGAATGTGTGTGTGTGTTGTGCGTGTGCATTAGAGCCAGAAATAGTCTGAGCTCAGCACTGCTTCCTACAGCAGAAAATAAAAAAATCATAAACTGAAAGGTTAAGCATCTTGCCTTTACACAAACACACACACAGTAGCTGCAACACACGTAGCTACACCACATGTACACTAACACACACACCCACACGACACAACAAAACAGTCAGGCATCACATCCGTCTGAGAACACTTACTGTACACACAAAAGTAGAAGCACAGCACATGTAAAAATATATTAACACACCCACACGATACCACAATACCAACACAAACACACACACACACACACACACACACACACACTGAACTGATGACTGTGTGTCCCTCATCCCCTGAAGGCAAAGATCAATGCTGCCCCTCTGACTGAATGATTGCCTTTCCTATCCATCAAGCAACCTAATCTCTCAGCATCAGCTTAGATTAGACAACAAAATCAAACACATTCATACACACTGATATTGCCTAGTATAACTTCCAGCATCCGCAAATTATTGCTTTAAAAATACAGCGTGCATTTACAATTCACATACATGCTCTCCGAGGTTTTATCAGAAAACACATTTATTATATGACTGATTATTTAGAAAGCAGCGATGGATATATATATACACTCACCTAAAGGATTATTAGGAACACCATACTAATACTGTGTTTGACCCCCTTTCGCCTTCAGAACTGCCTTAATTCTACGTGGCATTGATTCAACAAGGTGCTGAAAGCATTCTTTAGAAATGTTGGCCCATATTGATAGGATAGCATCTTGCAGTTGATGGAGATTTGTGGGATGCACATTCAGGGCACGAAGCTCCCGTTCCACCACATCCCAAAGATGCTCTATTGGGTTGAGATCTGGTGACTATGGGGGCCATTTTAGTACAGTGAACTCATTGTCATGTTCAAGAAACCAATTTGAAATGATTCGAGCTTTGTGACATGATGCATTATCCTGCTGGAAGTAGCCATCAGAGGATGGGTACATGGTGGTCATAAAGGGATGGACATGGTCAGAAACAATGCTCAGGTAGGCCGTGGCATTTAAACGATGCCCAATTGGCACTAAGGGGCCTAAAGTGTGCCAAGAAAACATCCCCCACACCATTACACCACCACCACCAGCCTGCACAGTGGTAACAAGGCATGATGGATCCATGTTCTCATTCTGTTTACGCCAAATTCTGACTCTACCATCTGAATGTCTCAACAGAAATCGAGACTCATCAGACCAGGCAACATTTTTCCAGTATTCAACTGTCCAATTTTGGTGAGCTCGTGCAAATTGTAGCCTCTTTTTCCTATTTGTAGTGGAGATGAGTGGTACCCGGTGGGGTCTTCTGCTGTTGTAGCCCATCCGCCTCAAGGTTGTGCGTGTTGTGGCTTCACAAATGCTTTGCTGCATACCTCGGTTGTAACGAGTGGTTATTTCAGTCAAAGTTGCTCTTCTATCAGCTTGAATCAGTCGGCCCATTCTCCTCTGACCTCTAGCATCAACAAGGCATTTTCGCCCACAGGACTGCCGCATACTGGATGTTTTTCCCTTTTCACACCATTCTTTGTAAACTCTAGAAATGGTTGTGCGTGAAAATCCCAGTAACTGAGCAGATTGTGAAATACTCAGACCGGCCCGTCTGGCACCAACAACCATGCCACGCTCAAAATTGCTTAAATCACCTTTCTTTCCCATTCTGACATTCAGTTTGGAGTTCAGGAGATTGTCTTGACCAGGACCACACCCCTAAATGCATTGAAGCAACTGCCATGTGATTGGTTGATTAGATAATTGCATTAATGAGAAATTGAACAGGTGTTCCTAATAATCCTTTAGGTGAGTGTATATATATACTCTATTGCCAAAAGTATTGGGACACCCCTCAAAATCATTGAATCTGGTGTTCCAATCACTTCCATGGCCACAGGTGTATAAAATCAAGCACTAGGCATGCAGACGCTTCTACAAACATTTGTGAAAGAACGGGTCGCTCTCAGGAGCTCAATGAATTCAAGCGTGGTACGGTGATAGATTACCACCTGTGCAATAAGTCCATTCGTGAAATTTCCTCACTACTAAATATTCCACGGTCAACTGTTAGTGGTATTATAACAAAGTGGAAGCAATTGGGAACAACAGCGAGTGGTAGGAAGTGGTAGGCCACGTAAATAGCTACAGAGTCAATAGCTACAGACCTCCAAACTTTGTGTGGCCTTCAGATTATTTTAAGAACAGTGTGTAGAGAGCTTCATGGAATGGGTTTCCATGGCCGAGCAGCTGCATCCAAGCCTTACATCACCAAGTGCAATGCAAAGCATCGGATGCAGTGGTGTAAAGCACGCTGCCACTGGACTCTAGAGCAGTGGAGACGTGTTCTCTGGAGTGACCAATCACGCTTCTCTGTCTGGCAATCCGATGGACGAGTCTGGGTTTGGCGGTTGCCACGAGAACAGTACTTGCCTGACTGCATTGTGCCAAGTGTAAAGTTTGGTGGAGGGGGGATTATGGTGTGGGGTTGTTTTTCAGGGGTTGGGCTTGGCCCCTTAGTTCCAGTGAAAGGAACTCTTAATGCTTCAGCATACCAAGACATTTTGGACAATTTCATGCTCCCAACTTTGTGGAAACAGTTTGGGGATGGCCTCTTCCTGTTCCAACATGACTGCGCACCAGTGCACAAAGCAAGGTCCATAAAGACATGGATGAGCGAGTTTGGTGTGGAGGAACTTGACTGGCCTGCACAGAGTCCTGACCTCAACCCGATAAAACACCTTTGGGATGAATTAGAGCGGAGACTGCGAGTCAGGCCTTCTCGTCCAACATCAGTGCCTGACCTCACAAATGCGTTTCTAGAAGAATGGTCAAAAATTCCCATAAACACACTCCTAAACCTTGTGGAAAGCCTTCCCAGAAGAGTTGAAGCTGTTATAGCTGCAAAGGGTGGGCCAACTCCATATTAAACCCTACGGATTAAGAATGGGATGTCATTAAAGTTCATGTGCATGTAAAGGCAGGTGTCCCAAAACTTTTGGCAATATGGCGTATGTGTAATATATATATATATATATATCAGCATTTACATACATGTGTGAGTATATTATTTATTATTTTAGTTTGGGAAATAATCAGTTGAGAATACAGAACTAATACCACTGCAGATGAATTACCAATGCAAAGCAGTTCTAAACCAAGACCAGAAAGCGTGACCTTTATTCACGCACCTTAAAACCTTACATTTTTGTCTGAGGAGCTGCTTTTGCTCCAAAAACTAAACCAATTAGCATATACTCATGCATATGTATTTAAACAAGCTGTTGTTTGAATCCTGATGAATTTTGAGTGCACATGATGTGAGCTGCTAGGACTTGGAAAGAGCTTTCAGGTTTTAGTTTTGCCAAGAAAACTCAGTGAGAAGTAGTACTTGTCCAGGCCATCTCAATGTTAACACCTCCTTGTAATGTGCCTGTTCAAACAGCAAACCCTTGTTCATCAGAGCTCTTGCTGAAAAGTTCCCGCTGACCTCCTTGTATTTCTACTTCTGCATGCAGAGAGTAATGCATTCTGCAAGCTGGCAGGTCAGTCTGAGGGTATAAATAAGTCGTGTTTTTGCACACAAACTGGTTGTAAACTGGCAGGTGGTAAAAGAATAAAACTAAACAATGCGCAATAAACAAATCTTGTCATTTCATGACTAAACATATTTTCGTATTTCTTGGTGTCTGTTGCTTACACTAAATCTCTTGAAGTTCTCTGCTCTTTTCTGACGACATCATTCTGGGTCTCCTCTTTGAGTTTCCTTCCTTTCACTGAAGGAGTTTTTCCTGATCTTATCCAGTGGTTAGACTGGAGGTTTGTGAGCGCACGGCTATTCAGAGACAATCTATGTTATTAAAAGCACCAGTGAAATTGAACTGAAATATCAATATTAAAATGACCAATAGAGCGCAGTGCCCGCCCATTTTTTCAGTAGCGTTGGTTCTAGAAGTATTTTTCCCATTCATTTCTCCCATAGGGATTTCAAAAAAGTGTAATAAGCTATGAACCAAGACAATCAGCCACGAGGTGAATCATAACATTATAAACTTTGATTTAAAGCAAAAAAAGTATTTGAAAATCAAACAAAAACACATAGGTACAAGACTGTGTACTTAACGGCTTTAGTGAGGGAAAGAACTACAATCCCATGAAGCATTGCAAACAGCATAATCGAATTAAAAACGACGGAGAAATATAAAACTACTCATTTAAAAATGTTGATTATATATAAAAACGATCTATTTTAAGTTTATTTCAAAATATGCAAATAAATTAAAATATTTTAGTATTTTAAAAGCGTAGGGAGACCAAATTGATTGTGTCATTTGCAGTGATTCATGGGAGTGGGCGGAGCTAATGAGATTTTTTGGTGGATGCTGCTTGTTTCGACTCTCTAATTGGTGGAATTTTGCACAACATCCTGGGTAATGTAGTTTTCACCATGAATTCTGCTGTTAAGCACGATTGAGTTAAAATAATGCAGGCTAAAGGCTTCAGCAGAAGCAAATACCATCGATTAACAACCTCATAGCTCACAGTAGGTCTGTCTTTAAAGGTTTATAAGTTCTCATTCACCCTATGGAGAAACTAAGTTTTTAATTTGGGAACCCGACTGTTGCACTCTATGAAGCTGGATTGAACTGAACAGAACTGATTGAAATGGAACTGAGCTGAATTTAACTGAAATCAACTGAATTAAACAATCAATACTGTCAAAAGCAATAATGAAGTTTAATTGAACTGATCTAAATGGAATCGAGTTGAGCAATCTATACTGTTAAAAGTGCTAACGAGTCAAACTGACTTAACTGACTTCAAGTCACAAACACCCAAAAAGCTGCATTGCCACATCCTTGGATTTTATATATGCCAGTTGCTGCTTTAAATATGACATAGGAACATATATCATATTGATTTTTTTTTAAATTATTAATACTTTTATACAGCAAGGATGCATTAAATTGCTCAAAAGTGACAGTAATGACATGTATAATGTTCAGGATAATGTGAAACTGAAAATTGGAGTAATGATGCTGAAAATTCAGCTTTGATCACAGGAATAAATGACAGAAAATATTCATTTTAACAGTATTTCACAATATTACTGATTTTTGATCAAATAAATGCAGCCTTGGTGAGCTTAAGAGACTTCTTTCAAAAACATAAAATAGCATGCATGTGTAATTTCCATATATTAGCATACACAGAACCAAGCGTGTTGAGCATCTTCAGTGCCAGTTCTGATGTCTAGTGTACTACTACTAGAGTAACAGCCACTGACTGAACATAAGGACCTCTCACACACACACACTCCTGTACTCATTCATTCCAACTGTTCATCTCGCTCCACATCAGCCTAAAAACACATGCACACACATGCACATCGACGCACGGGAGGATGCAGTAACCATAGCAACCGGCTGCTGCTTACCTGCTCTTGTATGAGCTGAAACAGAGAGCTTCTATCCATATACTGGGCCCTGGTGCACACACAGCCACAAAAAGAAGGACATAGGGGGATTTCGCACACAGAGACACGTACACACACACGTTCGTCCGTCTGTGCGGCACGCCTCCCCAATGGGAGAGAGACCCCTCGCACGCGCTCTAAGAAGGGCCAGTGGTATATCTGCAGGATGCCCTCCAGTGAGGTTTGGTCCAGCTTTGGTTGTTAAAATCCAAAGTCCCAGTCACCATCCAGAACCCATAGATCTTTGTGGCACTTTTGCACCCGTTTCCATCCAGCTAAAAATCAGCTTGCAGTCAATGCACTTTCTGTCTCTTTTTCTCTCCACATTCCTTTCTCTACCCTTCCGTCCCTCTCCGCTCGCCCGTCTCGTTGTGCTCGTATCGCCTTTACCTATGTAAATCTCTCCCTCTTGCCCTCTCTCCCCTCTGTCCTCCACAAAGACTGTACTACCTGAATACCAATGAAGGAGGGGAAGGAGGCGGCGGTCTGCGGCCAATCAGAGGCGAGGGGGGCGTGTCCAAAGAGCTGCAGCTCTCCATCTACCCTGCAGGAGTCTTAAAGAGAGACTAAACACACAAACACACGTTCACTGCAGTGCACACACACACATACACACACACACAGCGCAAGCGCACTCAGGTTTCAGACATTAATCACACGCAGCAGATACTACAAACCCTAAAACACGCTGTTCAGTCACTGCTTGTGCTTGTAATATCCTGGTGATCACATATGCACTGAAACACACTAAGTCATTAGGCTTAGTCATTATCTCTGAGGAATGTTTAATTGTGGTAATAAATGTAATGATGAATCCAAAATGCCTCTGTGTTAATCATGATGGTATGAATAAATAAAAGTAATCTAGTAGACGTTAATGGCAGCAATATGCTCTGGAACCTTTAGAGGATTATTATCATCAGTGGTGCAAAAATGTGGGATTTTTAAAATATTTCGGATTGCATATGATCTGTATTTAGGACTGCATATGAGGATCTGGTCTGGTTAGCAGTGGTACTGACCCCTCATGTGAATATACTGCTCTTCTTAGATATCTGGGTCATATTTTAGCACAGTTCATTTCGGATTGACTCCACTCAGACTAGGAAGCAGCCAAACTGGTAATAAATAAATAATTCTTTGCATTAAGCCTATAAAAAATCTCAACAGATTTTCACCCGAGGCTAAACAGACTGTGCAGATTTTCTTAGATACAAGACTGTATGACAATACGCTCTAATTGTTGGTAATTTTAAAGCTCACGTTGATTTGATTTGAGATATCATTAATTTCCATGCAACAAAATTTTTTTATATTTTTAAATATATCAATATATACAATATGTATTCATTTTTAAAAATATATATTTTTAATATATTTATATACATTTATATTTGCTATTTTATATATATATATATATATATGGCAAATATAAATTTATATAAATATATATTTAAATTAAATACGTTTGTGTTTATATATATATATAGTTTTTTTATATTATATATTTTTAAATATATCAAAATATATCTAATATAGATTTTAAAATATATTTACATATAAATATATTTCTTTGATAATTACAAATATATTTATATATGTTTATAATTATATATGTTTACAAATATATTTTGGAAAATAAAAAAAAACAGAGAAAATATACTGTTAATATACTTAAAAAATAAGTGTTAAAAAATATTTCTGTTTCTGTAGCACAAACGATGTGGTACAGATTTGGCTACACACCAAAACTGATCACTCAGTGTTAGGGGTTTGTTCAGATCTCTAACCCTAATTATGAACAATGTAGTGATGCCAGCCTTAGCAACCACCACTAACAATCACGACAGCTTTTAACCTGGAGCTAAACTGATTGTGCAGATTTTCTTCTTATACAGAAGTGTTTATGAAAACACGCTCTAATTGTTGGCGATTTGACAGATCACATGGAAATAAAAACACTATCTTGTGGGTTCACCATTTCCTGGTCTCTCCTAGAATGAACATAAAGCAGAATTTTGATTATACGCAGACCATGATCATCTTTATGAATATGTCTGGTGTGATTGAGACTGCTGAGCTGCACGATGCAGTGATTTACAGTAACACCTGGCTGTTACATCTACAGCGTCTCATCAGGTGTCAGAGTGGATCAATGATGCTGACAGGCACTTCATCAACAACAGACATTTGTGCCTCATGATATTCATTCTTACTGATACTTGTGTGCTATCAATCCATTACTGGCCTCATGTTTATGAACTTCATGACCTTTCGACACTGGCAGCATAATATAAGACAGTGCTGACCTTGATCAGTGACCATAAAACCACATGAAATCTGTTTTTCCGAGGAAGCACCAATCAATATCATTTTTCTGTAATCACATTAGCCCCTTATGACTATGAGGTGAATCCAAAAAATAACAATTTGCCACATTTAGTTTATTTATATGCATATTTATTATTTTGTAAGTAAACTAATTAAATAAAAAATATTGTTTGCGCCAATTCGAGAGAGAATATTATTATTTTTAATATCCTATACAATGACTGATGCCTCATTTACACACATTAAAGGCTTCAGAACAGAGCAGTGCTTCCCTCTCCTGGTGAAACTTAAGCAAGTCATTCTCTATACACCACACAAAGACTTTTATTCCACACTTGCATGCACACATTACTCTTATTGGACATTTTAAAGACATACACGTGTGATGCTGATCAAATCAAAGTTTTTAACCTATAATTAGCCCATAACTGACTAAGTTAGCAGGTTCCAGTGCACTACAAAAATCTGTGAGTCTTTTATAATACTGCTTTATTTTCCAGTCTGTTCTTATATACACTATTGTTTACGTCATATGCCTATTCTGGAGGTCAATCTGTAATTTAATGCATTTTACCTGCTATTAATAACTAACTTTTAACTGACCCGAATTGATATGCTTTTGAGTTTATGTGCATAACATATAATGCACATATTTTTAATAGAAAACATTTAGTCATGTAGATATGCATAAGCCATACCGTATTTAACAGGTAACGGCTGTCTTACAGTCTGACGTCATGCATAGCTGTGATGTAAGTGCTCATACAGTGCCTAGATGGGGGAAAAAATAATAAATAGCAAAATACAATAATTCTGACCTTATGTTATATTCAATGTTCAGTACACTATGTTAGTGGCATTACATGAGTAATTAATAGGCCTACTAATGAAAAACGTGTGTATAAACGTGTGGAGCAGTTGAGTTTACATTGTTATTTCCAGTCCTACTGTTATTATATCAACATGCAATATGCGCAATATGGATGCTACTCACCGAGTCCAGTGTCCAGGTGTGTGGAAATCAATCTGCCATTTCGTTTTTCACATTTTATAACACCAGCAGTCTATAATGAGTAATATCAGTTATTTTCAGTTAAAAATGCCCAATTACAGAATCATAAATTGATTTATTTATTTCAGAACCCCATGATGCCTGAATCGAATTTCCTGAATATACTGCAGTTTAGCTCTTGTTGTGTCTGCTATTGCACTACAGTTTTTCTCATCTATCTATCTATCTTAAGATATATCTATGTAACTGACATGGGTTGAGTGTGCACAGACTGAGGGAAGGTGCTGTTTTCAGCACTAGACACCTGCAGACACATTATACTACGTCACAAAGATAAGCTGTACGTACTGACCTGTATCAAACACACACACACACACGGGAATGACAGTGACAGTCATCACAGGTGTGTGAGATGTGCACTGTGCTTAATACCTACTATATGATGCAATTCTGTTACAATCCAAAGTGTAACAAAAGACGCCATATCTTCAAGAGTCCACTAATAAAAGAAACGAATAATTAATGTTATTATAAAATAAAAAATGAAATAGTGTTCCATTTGAGTGTTATTCATGAGCGTGCAAGAGTTAAAGCGTCACGCGCTCAATCGCCAACTTGAGTAGCCTATAGAAAGTTCAAATAAACAGGTTATTAAACTGGTTTATCATCTTAAGTTTAATTACAAATATGTGGTAGGCTAACTAAAAGTTCTGTAAAGCTGGCTTACAGTAGATGTGAACAGAAAACCCTCAAGTGAAGAGATTCAAGATGGCGTTCTGACTGGAACACCATCCAGGCTGAAAATGTGAATAACAGAACAAGCCGGAGAGATAGAAATATAACTGTGCATCAGCCCGATAGCAGCCTGAACTAAATTGATGACTTGATAAGTGAACGGTGCAAAGATGAGGGGAAACAACCCGACGGGATACGCGCTTCCCTGCCAACGGAGAGATAACAAAAGAATGCGCGAGCGCTTAAAGCATCCAGCCCAGTTTGATCAGTCCCAATATGTCAATCGGATCCATAACGCACAAACCACCGGGAATGCATACACAGATCGATATGCTCAACCTGACCATGGTACCGGTGGGTTCTGGTCGGTAAAGCTGGTCTTTGGGTCGTTGGCAACTTTCCTAACAGCCGAGCTCTTCTCTCAGAACACTCAGCATAGGAGCTGCTCGTTTATATACTATAACGTTTTACTCGTTCAGATCTATAGCTCATACAGTACACCAACACCTCTTGAAATGTGTGAATATGATCCACAATATGAGAGACACTTTATTTCGCGCACATTTAATTTATAGAAGGTTTAACAATAAATAATCGGAGAAACGTCACGCGGACTGAGTGGCCGGACTGTGTTAGTTCGTCAACTACTTCAGCTTATTAAAAACGAAAACGACGTTTTACATAAATCAAACCCACCCTGTCCTCGAGTGTGTTGATGGGGCTTTCAGACACATTCGGTGTTTTCCGACTCGGGTTCGTTGTTTTGGGCTAATTTTACGCGAATTCTGCAAAATACATCACCGCGCTCGCCGGTTTGAGCTGATTTTCGGGGAAAAAAAGTTGATGGCTCAATGAATTCAGGCTAAAACGACACACGCACGTGAAGCCCAAAGCCTCCCCTCTCGGACCGTGGCGTTGGGAGGATCGGTACCGAACGAGTCTGCCTGAATTCGGCCTTAGTTCGAGGAGGAAGAAACACAAACCAGCCTGCGCAGATTTCATGGAAGCCCGCTTGATCAGCTGCTGGCAGTTGGTGTTCTCAATCACGTCCGCGTGGAGGCTTCATAGTACAGGCGCACTTCGGCGAATTATATACACACTTTCAGCGGCACTTCGTGCGAGTTATTTGAATAAATAATATTTTAATTCGAATCTAAACAAAGGCGGAGGTGTGACGCTGAGGTAATTTAATCATCTATCACTCATTTTTAGCCGCTCCTCAGGAATTTCCTCAAGAAACTTGCACTTTTTCGTAAAAGAGTTTTTGCACTTTTTCGTGAAAGAGTTTTTGACAGTTGGGTTCTGTTTTTGTTTGAAATCCTCCAGGACCGAACATGGCTGAGACGGCAGCTACTCCCTCATCCAAGCCCAAGAAGGCGAAAAACTCCAAGAAAGCGGCGTCGCATCCCAAATACTCCGAGATGATCAAAGCGGCCATCGCTGCCGACCGGAGCCGCAGCGGCGCGTCGCGTCAGTCCATCCAGAAGTACGTGAAAAACCACTACAAGGTGGGAGACAACGCCGACTCCCAGATCAAACTCGCCCTGAAGCGTCTGGTGGCCAGCGGGCTCCTTCGCCACACCAAGGGCATCGGGGCTTCGGGCTCATTCAAACTGGCCAAAGCTGAAGACGTCAAGAAGCCCGAGAAACCCAAACCAGCAGCCGTGAAAGTCAAGAAGCCAGCCAAAGCCGCTGCCAAGCCCAAGAAAGCCCCCAAGCCCAAGAAAGTGGCGAAATCCCCGGCGAAAACTAAGAAAGCCGCCGAGAAGAAAGTGAAGAAGGCGGTAGAGAAGAAGAAATCGCCTGTCAAAGCCAAGAAAGTTGTCAAGAAGGCGAAGGTGGCCAAACCTGCCAAGGCGAGCAAAGCCAAGAAGGCGAAAACGGCGAAACCCAAACCCAAAACAGCGACCAGGAAAACGGGGAAAAAGAAGTAAAGTGGACTCAAATCGACCGGACTGATTCATTCGAAACTCGGTGTAAATAAACTTTTTGAAGCAAATGTTTTTTGGTATATTGTTATTTTTGTAAGGTCTTCAACCCCACATTTTTACAACGCGTTTCTCCAGAAACTTTTTGTGATTCTATAAAGAAGATCCCGGCTAAACTGTTATTTATTTTTAAAAAATTCCTGGACATTTTTTTCTTTAAGTTGAACTGTGTTGCACACTATTATTATCATCCAGACATACTAATTAATTTTGCTAATTAGATATGTTGATATGAAGATATATTCTTATTGTAGGTCATTCTAGGACTGTGAAGAACAACAATAAAATGTCTTTGTATGAAGAACGGTGACCTATATGATGATGGCGATGTACAGAATCCACTTGTAACGTGGACTGTTGTAGTCTAGTGCCATTGCTGTCCATATGTCCATACTGTGCATCAATAAACTTCTCTCATTTCAAACGCAGTCGTTTGTCTGGTGTTTTTATGGAGAGCAGATTAAACGGGTGCTATGACACTGGTCCCGTCCCATGAGAGAAGGGGGTCTTTGGGGACCGCAATCTCCAGTTCATCGCAGAGCAAAAGGTGAAGCGCATCTTTGGTTTTGAGGGGCGTTTGACTCACTGCTGCCCCGCGTGTTTTATCTGAGAACTGCACCTGTCAGTGTCACGCTGAGGGTACATGCACATGCTTGGATGACGTGTAAGGCGTGTAATAAAAAAAAAAAAAAAAATTAAATGAAAACAACTTAAAAATTAAACAAAAAAACCTAAACTGAATAATAATGATCACATTAATATCAGTTTGATACACAGCATACAATAAAATTTGAAGTCTTTACATGCCTTAGTAAAACATGAACACACAAAATAGTGCTACATATTCTTCTCAGAGACATAATGTATTCGTTAAAACACTAAAACTAAAATAGATGTACCGAAACATTCGAAGGTAGGCCTATAAAACACTAAAAACCCAGAAAACTAAAGAGCAAACTGAAAATCAAACAGCCATAAAAACCCTGGTCACACTTTAGTGTCCAATTCTCACTTTCAACTAACTATTAACTACGACTTTTGCCCCAATAAACTCCTAATTACTGCTTATTAATAGTTGGTAAGGTAGTTGTTAAATTTAGGATTGTATGGTCATGCAGAATAAGGCATTAATATGTGCTTTATAAGTATGAATAAACAGCCAATATCATAGTCATATGCATGGTAATAAGCAGCTAGTTAATAGTGAGAATTGGACCCTAAAGTGTTATATCATGTTGAAATATTTCATATTTCTGTCTCTAATCAAAAGAACTGTAAACAACAGTGACTCTGTACAGATGGTCAGATTTTCCACTGAAGCTCAAGATGTTCTTTAGATCATAAATCACGCTGGAGAACATGATCATAAGGTTGTGTCATTAAAATTTTTACTCAAACCGTTATGCCGATACAATTTGTATTAAATGAAAAACGAAAATAAAACAGCCATAAAAACCCAAATAAATATAATTGTGCATGATATACTTAACGATTTCAGACTTTATAAAACATAAACATTCATTTGTAATACTGCAACATGACTTTTAAAGTAAACTCCAAAAAAAGGGATTAAAAAAAGAGAATGTAAAATAAATGTACACTCTCCCTTATACAAAACACCCTTAAAGTCTGAGACCTCAATCAAAACCTGACTTTTTTTTTCAAATATCTCTGGAAATATTAGATTTAACATTTTTAAAACAAATTAAAATTATGGTCACACTTTAGGGTCCAATCCTCACTATTAACTATGACATTTGGCTCAATAAACTCATAATTACTTCTTATTAATAGTTAGTGAGGTAGTTGTTTAGGTATTGGGTAGGATTAAGGGATGTAGAATATGGTCATGCAGAATAAGGCATTAATATGTGCTTTATAAGTACTAATAAACAGCCAATATCATAGTAATATGCATGCTAATAAGCAACTAGTTAATAGTGAGAATTGGACCCTAAAGTGTTACCAAAATTATATCACACTGAAATGTGACCCTGGACCACAAAACCAGTCATAAGGGTCAATTTTTTTAAATTGAGATTTATACATCATCTGAAAGCCGAATAAACAAGCTTTCTGTTGATGTATGGTTTGTTAGGATAGGACAATATTTGGCTGAGATACAACTATTGAAAATCTGGAATCTGAGGGTGCAAAAAAAATCTAAATATTGAGAAAATCTCCTTTAAAGTTGTCTAAACGAAATCCATAGCAATGCATATTGCTACTAATAATACATTTTTAATATATTTACGGTAGGAAATTTACAAAATATCTTCATGGAACATGATCTTTACTTAATATCCTAATGCTCTTTGAATAATTCGATAATTTTGACCCATACTATTGCTATTGCCACAAATATACCCGTACGACTTATGTCTGGTTTTGTGGTCCAGGGTCACATATTTCATATTTCTATGTCTGTAATCATTGTAAATAATGGAGTGACTCTGTACAGATGGTCAGATTTTCCACTGAAGCTCAAGATGTTCTTTAGATCATAAATCACGCTGGAGAACATGATCATAAGGTTGTGTCATTAAAATTTTTACTCAAACCATTATGCCGATACAATTTGTATTAAATGAAAAACGAAAATAAAACAGCCATAAAAACCCAAATAAATATAATTGTGCATGATATACTTAACCATTTCATAAACATAAACATTCATTTGTAATACTGCAACATGACTTTTAAAGTAAACTCCAAAAAAGGGATGTAAAATAAAAGTACTTTCCCTTACACAAAACACCCTTAAAGTCTGAGACCTCAATCAAATATCCCTGGAAATATTAGATATAACATTTTTAAAACAAATTAAAATTATGGTCACATTTTAGATTAGGGTCCAATTTTTACTATTAACTATGATATTTGCCTCAATAAACTCATAATTACTACTTATTAATAGTTAGTAAGGTAGTTAAGTTTAGGTGTTGGGTAAGATTAAAATGTCATGCAAAATAAGGCATTAATATGTGCTTTATAAGTACAATATCCTAATATGCATGCTAACAAGCAACTATAGTGTTACCAAAATGATATCATGTTGAAATATTTCATATTTCTATGTCTCTAATCAAAAGAACTGTAAACAACAGTGACTCTGTACAGATGGTCAGATTTTCCACTGAAGCTCAAGATGTTCTTTAGATCATAAATCACGCTGGAGAACATGATCATAAGGTTGTGTCATTAAACACATTACTCAAACCGTTATGCCGATAAGATAATTTGTATTAAATGAAAAATGAAAGCAAGACAGAAATGTTTTCACTAGACATTTATCTAGATGTTGAACACAACTCAATCCAAACTCACCTGAAGCATCTCTCGTATGCTCTATGTATTTTGCATAGTGCTCCTGAAACGTGATGCTGTCTCCAGTGTGAACGGAAATGAGATACGGGCTCACTGACACGAGAGGGCCGGCTGCAAACCTCCAGGACCTGCCTGACACATTCATGCATTAAACGCTGATTTCTGTATGAATATATGAAATGGCTAAATATATGAAGAGTCATGTGACACACCATTTTCAACATGCTGATGTCATAGAGCACAGTAAACAAAATCACCAGAAAAAAAAGCTAATTTATTACAAAATATTTCTATTAGAACATACTGGCTTCATTCCAAGCATCTCATTTGATACTGCAGCTGGAAGATCATGGCAGACGAGACACAAGCCTGGGGGATTTTAAAGTTGGGCTCAGCGTTTTTAATACTGGGCATTAATACTGAACAAAATATTGAAATTATGAAAATTAAAGCAATGAATCAGGACATCCACAGTCAGTTCTGTCTTTTTGAAGATGTATCTTCACATGCAAATTCTCTTGAATTAGCAAGACAGACCTTCAGCTCAAAAATTGGATTGCTTTTTAGGCTTTTTTTGGGAATGAAAGTTTTAGGTCAAATACACAGTAAGAGTTCTGAGATGAATCCAGTTCGCATAATGTTATAATTAAATACAGTCAGCCAAGTCATCCTCTACGGTCTATCCTGATCTATAGGACGGCTCTGAACTAGGCCAAAGCATCAGGGCATTTCATCTTCTTAAAATATCATTTAAAATACATTTATTAACACCATCCATCCCTACTGCAATTTTAAACGAAATCTGAGATCATTCACCCCTACAATCAATATAGGCAAACGGAGTAAGCAAGATTTTGGGCCCAGTTTAGCTATTTTCAAAATCATCAATGGGTTTTTGCCTCAGCATCTTAAAAAAAAAAAAAAAAAAAAAAACAAAAAAAAAAAAAAAAAAAAAAAAGAACGATAATTTGTCAGTCATGGTCCATGCATATAAACAGCCATCTGAGGAACATGAAATAGAAATTTATTCCGGTTTAAAATCAGCCAATTTAGAGGATGCACTTCGTTTAGTTGATTGTTTCCTTTAATGAGTCAAAACGGTTATTTTCTGTTGACATCTGTAGCATATCACTAGAGCTCAACTTCTATCTAACCCAGAACTTACGTTAGCTTCTCAAATACTCAGAGAGGGTGAATTATGAACTAAACTGAAGTGCATTTCCTGAACTGGCTGAGGTAAAACTGAATTGACCCCAACACTGAGATGTGTTTGAATAGACGTGAGTTTGAATACATTCACATGGAATATATCCTTGATCCATACTGATTTCCCAAGCTGTTAAATACATTACAAACTGTGCAATTCAAAACATAACCTGTTAAATCATTTCTTTATATTGTTCCTCTTGAAGCATGTCTCTTGGGGTCGACCGATGTAGGTCAAACAGTAAGGTCGGCAAGTTTTCGTAGTAAAAGCATGTGTGTGGTACTTTAGTCCAGCTGGAAAAAAAAAACTAAACAATCAACTGCTTAATTTGGTTGTTGTCACTGTAACTAGCAGGGCTTCCCACCCTTGTTAAGCCACAGTGACTCTGTAAGGCCAAGACAGAGCGCAGGAAATGAAGGAGTGTGTGTTTATCTGCAGGTATTGTGAGAGAAACGTGTGTGTGCATCATTTGTGTCGGCTGAAGGCTCTGTACAGAGCGAAGCCCAGCATGGCGGCTATTGTGGCGCCCAGAGTCACACGCAGCCAGAAAGACGTGCTGCTCATGTCTGATCCATTCAGGTGCCTGCAGACAGGAAGTGACAGAGATAGAGAGAGATTTAAATACACTCAGTATTTCTGGTGACCTTGATGACACACAAACAGTCAAGCAGGCTAATTTTAGTCTGGCATACGCAAATCTTTCATCTTGTTCAAGTCAACATGCAATGTTTGTAAGCCATTTTATTCAGCAGAAATATTTATGAGTGGCACGTGATATTCTATGAAAAATAAGAGGGCTTGTCAACATCAACTCAAAAACAAAAGCAGGTTCAAAGTCGGAGCAAGTCATTACTTTTTATTTTCATGAACGATTGCGTAATTTAGCAATTTAATTAAAAATTCATTAAACTCAAATGTATAAATGAAAATATATATGTATGTATATTTGATGTATATGTATTATATGTATTATATTTTAATGACCCTAAAAGTGAGGAAAATATATATATATTTTTTAATATTTTAAATATGAAGGGAAAACAACACACTAAACTTGGTTAAGGAATTTATCTGACAAAATTATTTGGCAAAAAAAGGCAAACTTACAGCTACAAAAAGCATACACTGACTACAACATAATCAGTTATTAATATTTCATTGGTTCTTTCTTGTATTTGCATGTTTTCATAACTTCTTTGTATGACAGCCTAGCCAAACATTATGTCGGCACAATTTGACGTTTCATTGCGTTATCCAGGGTTCGTACAGATACTGTAAAATGAAATTCCAGGACTTTCAAGGACTTTAAGCACAAGTTTTTTGGTTTTTAAGGACTACAATCAGAGATCTCACTTATCAAACAATATCCTTATTATCTTTCAAATTCTGAAAAAGATAAATAGATAAATAAAATAAACTAATAAAACAAAATGGCACAAATAAAGTGTGGCACATGCAATGACTGTGGTAGCTTTAACAATTGAAAGGATACTATAACAAAGATTCCTTATTCAAACTGATTTTTTCCTTCATAAATATATGATTGACCTGAAGAATGAAAGCTGTATCATATACTTTAATATTTATATGTGCAAAATCACGCTCATAGCCATGCAAAATGGCTTTATATCTATATCAGATGGGCTGCAGCGTTAATTTTGCATGAACTGATTGTTTTATCAATGAAATTAAACACTAATTTTACTTGTCTTTTAATAATTCAAGCACTTTTTAAATACCTATTCATAAATATGGCTGTTTTCAAGGGTTTTCCAGGACTTAAATTTCAAAAAGTCAAATTCAAGTACTTCTAGCACTTTAAGCACCTCGTACGAACCCTGGTTATCATAAATAAAACAATTGACTCCAAGCACAACTACGCAATATGCTTACAAAATCTTTAACACATTTTTAATAATGTTTCAATGAAAGAGTGAAGTTGTCAATTTTGGCTTTTTGTATACATTTAAAAATAAACGGTAAGATGCATGTGTACTTACGGGTACATGGCGGCCCAGGTGAGCTTGCTGTAAATGTGTGTGTGAGTGTGTGTGAGCAGCGCAGAGAAATGGAGGGGTGAAGGCAGCCGATGTTTGTAACAAAACTCAGACGGGCTCATCCCATGATGCTGTTTGACTTCTATCAGATCAGCTTTAGAGCCCACCACCACACACGGGATCCCGCTGTCCATATAGTGCTGCTACAGAGGAATAATAAACAAATACATTTCATGAGTCATTGTTTTGAATCGAGTCAGTTTGATTTTGTCAACTCTAATGGCACTTAAATCAGAAACACTATTAAACCATCTCTGGTTTATCACAATGACAATGAGCGATCACAGTCCTGGTTTAATCACATGGTCTTTAGGAAACTTAATGGTCAAACACAATACACACTGAAATGTGCCATTTAGTCATCAAAGGGTTAGTTCACCCAAAAATGAAAATTCTGTCATTAATTATTCACCCTCATGTCGTTCCAAACCCGTAAAACTTTCATTCATCTTCAGAACACAAATGAAGATGTTTTTAATGAAATCTGAGAGATTTCTGCCCCTCTTTTGACAGTTACTCAACCATTACTTTGACACTTCAAGCAATTCATAGAGATCGTAAAACTAATCCATATGAACTGAGTACTTTAGTCCAAATTTTCTGAAGAGACTCAATTCGCTTTATATAATGAACGGATTGAATTTAAGCTTTTACTCACATTTAAACATTCATCAACTCACATCAGATCTGGTAAACGGAAGCTCAAGCATGTTCGCTTCATGTGCGAAAACCAATGAGGTTCATTCTCGTGTTACGCAGCACGTTTGAGCTTCAGCAAGAACCAATGAGGTTCATTCGTGTTACGCAGCACGTTTGAGCTTCAGCAAGAACCAATGAGGTTCATTCGTGTTACGCAGCACGTTTGAGCTTCCGCAAGAACCAATGAGGTTACGCAGCACGTTTGAGCTTCAGCAAGAACCAATGAGGTTCATTCGTGTTACGCAGGACGTTTGAGCTTCAGAAGCTTTTAAGGTTTTACTCACATTTAAACATTCATCAACTCACACATCAGATCTGGTAAACGGAAACTCAAGCATGTTCGCTTCACGTGCGAAAACCAATGAGGTTCATTCTCGTGTTACGCAGCACGTTTGAGCTTCAGCAAGAACCAATGAGGTTCATTCTCGTGTTACGCAGCACGTTTGAGCTTCAGCAAAAACCAATGAGGTTCATTCTCGTGTTACGCAGCACGTTTGAGCTTCCGCAAGAACCAATGAGGTTCATTCTCGTGTTATGCAGCACGTTTGAGCTTCCGCAAGAACCAATGAGGTTACGCAGCACGTTTGAGCTTCAGCAAGAACCAATGAGGTTCATTTTCATGTTACGCAGCACGTTTGAGCTTCAGCAAGAACCAATGAGGTTACGCAGCACGTTTGAGCTTCAGCAAGAACCAATGAGGTTCATTTTCATGTTACGCAGCACGTTTGAGCTTCAGCAAGAACCAATGAGGTTACGCAGCACGTTTGAGCTTCAGCAAGAACCAATGAGGTTCATTCTCGTGTTACGCAGCACGTTTGAGCATCTATTTATGTTCGCTGAGCAATGTTTAAATGTGAATAAAAGCCAAAATTCAATCTGTTCATCATATAAATCGATCGAGTCTCTACAGAAAAGACGCTCTTTAGTCTACTGGACTAAAGCGCTCAATTTAATATGGATTAGTTTTACGATCTCTTAACTTTTTGAAGCGTCAAAGTGGTAGTTGTGTAGCTGTCAATGGAGGGACAGAAATCTCTCAGATTTCAATAAAAAGATCTTCATTTATGTTTCGAAGACGAACGAAGGTCTTATTGGACAAAATTCTGTGAAATACACAATTAAAGGCCCAAGAGATAATGTCAGCTTTCTATCAATGGAGGCCATCAAAATGATAAGTGTCCATGTACTTGCTGTAGTCCAGATCATTAGATGGGCCATAAATTGATTTCCTTGAGTTATATTAATATAATGAAACTAAAAGTGCATGTTAGCCAAACAGGCTTCAGGAGATATTAATAACTCGCATCATATATTATTTACTGACAGATATCAGGTTGAGCAAGGTCATTATGAGTTCATTCATTTGGATGATGTCATATTTATTGTGATTAATGAATATGAGTGATGCGTGTGTCAGAGTTTGTCGAGCATTACTCCAGAACTAAAGCATCTTGTTTATTACCTTATATATACTAGCACAGTAGTTGAACGAGTCCGGGTCGCTGACATCATACATGAGACACGCCACATCACACGCTGCATCTGCTGCTTTTAGAAACTCTGTTTCCACGTCCACCTCCTCCAGCTGCGAGGAATAACACGCACATCAGGTGGGAAACCAATAAAATCGGATATGTGTACAGCTTCAGACGGCACTTACGATGAGGTACTTGTCCTGATTGGCTACTGAGATGGTGTTGATGGCGTATATTGAGGGGGGACCGGGGTCACAATCATTTCTCTAAAAAAATAAACACATCATCAGCATTGTAAATATTTGGTAGATCTAAATGAGATTACTGGGAATCACAAGATGGATAAATATTTCCTAGACAGACTATAACTGTGGAAGAATACCAGAAGTAAAGCAAGAAAAACTCTTTCTAGAGTAAAACTATCTAAAGTAATATTCTCTAGGGCTGCCTCCTAATAGTCGACGGAAAGTGGCTTAGTCGACCAAATTTTAATTAGTTGGTAAATCGCAGAAAAAAAACTCCACAGGAAGTGCACGCAGTCTGTAAGGGACAGATCGTTAACACAACTGGTCCATGTAGTAATTATGTCGGGCAGGAAATCGAAACGTTCGCCTACCATTCATCGATCTCAAACATGGCTTGTCATTTGAAACTAACGTTAACTACTTTACATGGTCGCTTGCTCTAACGTTAACCTAAGCCTATTCGGACAGGACTAGTTTTCCAGGGGGACATTAGAGTAATTAATGTTTCAGAGATGTACTTACAAACAAAAGTTTTGCTTTCAAGCCACTCTCTCACCTCAGTGCTTCGCTGCAGAAAGGCTCGAAGAAAGTCTGTCTTTCCCGTTCCGCGTGGACCGATCACTTTGCAGAGGAACACAGTCCGCTGAGTCTGTCTCTTGTCCAGGTCTAATGCCTTTTCTCTTGTTACTAATATACACACACAGAAAAAAAACAGAAATATTCTTTAGTACCCGTTTGATCAAACATACGTGGAGTTTAAAGCAGGTCTGTGTGTGGATCACATTACCTGTGATGGCGGAGGTCTGGGACTCTCGCTCCATTAGAATCGGATACCCGAGGTATCCCAGATGCTCCAAACACCGGTGGACATCCAGATAAGCAGATAACCTGCAGTTTATCCAATAACAATTCACATTAAAGCCATAACTACTGAACAGGGAATGTGTAATAATAATAATACAGAAATGATTCATGTTCTGATTTAAGATGTAGTGTTGGATACAAATTTCGGATTAAACGCAACCTCTTTGTCAGTTTCCTGCACTATTTTTCTACGTCACTCCTGCTGAATATAGTCAAAAAAAGTCTTATTTTACCCAAGTTCGCAGTCCAAATTTAATGTGATGAGATAAAGCAAGAATACCAAAAAAGATGGCATGAACACAAATCTTTCTGTTGAGTTATAATAAAAAGTTTATAAAATATAGCAATTCACAAACATCTAGTTTTTAGTGGATCAAATACACACAGGGGAACTAGTCTGATTCCAGAGGTGGACAGTAGTGAAGTATTTTTACTCTGCTTAAGTGTAGTGCAGGAAAAAGTACGACATTATGCTTTGGAATGTAAAGAAGTAAAAGTTTTCCAAAGAAAAAGTACATATACTTGAAAAATTTACTGGAGTAAAGTAAAAAATGCTGTCCAACTCTGTCTGATCCACAAACAAATGACTCTTATGAACAAGTTTTTTTTTGTAGAAAATCATATATTGTACACACAGTGCAGCCAGTGTAGTGCTGATTCAAATGACTCTCAGTCACATGGACTCTTATTTTTATTTTTGTGAATCATAAAAACAGTGCAACGAGTGTAATCTAATTTACAAACTGGTTCTTTCTTGGAAATCATAAATGACTCATAAGAACAGGTTCTTTTTAGTGAATCATAATAAAGATCAAGTGTAGTCCATGTCACATACAAATTACTGTTATTAAAGGGATAGTTCACCCAAAAATGAAAATTAGCCCATGATTTACTCACCCTCAAGCCATCCTAGGTGTATATGACATTCTTCTTTCAGACGAATAAAATTGGAGTTATATTAAAAAAAAGTCCTGGCTAATCCAAGCTTTATAATGGCAGTGACTGTTGCTCTGTTTTTGAAGTCCATAAAAGTGCATCTGTCCGTGATATAACTGCTCCACACGGCTCCGGGGGCTAATAAAGGCCTTCTAAAGTGAATCGATGTGTTTGTGTAAGAAAAATATCCATATTTAAAACTTTATAAAGTAAATTATCTATAGTTCAAAATGCTTACGCTACGTCTGAAGACACTGCACACCAGTTACGCTCGTCAGACGTAGCGTAAGCATTTTGAACTTCGAGAGGCGCTACACTTTTTCCGTAAGATGAATACGGAAGGCAAATGGCCGGAAGCTAGATTAATTTACTTATAAAGTTTTAAATATGGATATTTTTCTTACACAAACACATCGATTCACTTTAGAAGGCCTTTATTAACCCCCGGAGCCGTGTGGAGCAGTTATATCACGGACAGATGCACTTTTATGGACTTCAAAAACAGAGCAACAGTCACTGCCATTATAAAGCTCGGAAGAGCCAGGACTTTTTTAATATAACTCTGATTGTATTCGTCTGAAAGAAGAATGTCATATACGCCCAGGATGACTTGAGGGTGAGTAAATCATGGGGTGATTTTCATTTTTGGGTGAACTATCCCTTTAACTGCTTTTTTTGTGAATTATAAACAATACAGCACAACCAGTGTAGTCTGAATCACAAACAAATGACTCCTTCGATCAGATTCTTTTAATGAATCCTTCTAAAATACAAAAACAAGAGTTACTCTGATTCAGTCTGGTGATTTACTGAATGATTTCGCCACAGTGGTGCTTCCAGTGATGGAGTATTTTAAAGTAAAAAAATCAGGATTGAATCGAACAGGTTCGATGTGTATCAATACCATCAGCTCTAGTGGGAGAGGGCACAAAGTAATCATACATTTAAAAAAACAAACAAAAAAAAAGCGACTCCCCGAAAGAAAAATTATCCATTTAAAAGTGTATTGTGCTGTTTGAACTTTCACTCACATCCACTGGCAGAAGTATCCGTGTTGGGAGATGTAGCTGTCATCCGTTAGGGGGACATTACTGTACACCGCAGGGCCCCAGGGCATGTAGGGTAAAACACTAAACAGATTCTTCAGCTCTGTGGGAGAGAGGGCTGAATCCTTATCCTGCAGGAGGAGAGATACAATCATCAGCCCAATGAAGCACGCAATGTTCATTAGAGGACCAGAGTCATCGGTGTCGCTCACCTCATCATACTTATCAAAGAGCTTCTGGAGGAACTGATGACCCAGATTATTCAACTCCGTCGTGCAGCCCACCGATACGCGCAATCTGTGAACACACACATAAAGGTCACTTAAATGATTAGTTCACTTCAGAATTAAAATTTACTGATAATTTACTCACCCCCACGCCGTCCAAGATGTTCATGTCTTTCTTCAGTCGAAAAGAAATTAAGGTTTTTGAGGAAAACATTCCAGGATTTTTCTCCATATAGTGGACTTCACCGGGATCCGACAGGTTGAAGGTCCAAATTGCAGTAGTTGCAAAGGGCTCGACACAATCCCAGCCGAGGAATAAAGGTCTTATCTAGCGAAACCATCAGCCATTTTCTAAAAGAAATAAGAATTTATATACTTTTTAACCACAAATGTTTGTCTTGCGCTGCTCTGGGATGTGCCACCTATTACGTGATCACGTTGGAAAGGTCACGCGTGACAAAGGCGGAAGTACTGCGGTAGGGCAAAAAACTCCATCTCATTTTCTCATCCAACTTCAAATCTTCCGACAGGGCGTTTGACTTAGTCTTTGCACGTTTGCTTTGTAAACACTTGATCGGTATTTTCGCCTACGTCACGCGTGACCTTTCCAATGTGATTACGTAATGCGTGGCGCAGTGCAAGACGAGCATTCGTGGTTAAAAAGTATATAAATTCTTGTTTCTTTTAGAAAATGGCCGATGGTTTCGCTAGATAAGACCTTTATTCCTCGGCTGGGATCGTGTCGAGCCCTTTGCAATTACTGCAATTTGGACCTTCATCCCATTGGACCCCGGTGAAAACCACTATATGGAGAAAAATCCTGGAATGTTTTCCTCAATTTTTTTTTTTTTTCGACTGAAGAAAGAAAGACATGAACATCTTGGATGAGATGGGGGTGAGTAAATTATCAGGAAATTTTAATTCTGAAGTGAACTACTCCTTTAAATACTGATTTCTGTTCGTGTAATCACATGCGTTTATATGCACAGACGTACGGTGGGTAGAGGTAGTCATCCATCAACTCCAGTGTGTCATCATAGCCGAATTTACGCAGGATGGTCCAGGTGGTCTCATGACGTCCCCTCTGGATAAAGAGAGTGTTCAAGAACAGGAAACCTACAGAAAACACACAAAAGCAAGAGTGTGTAAATTATAATTAAGATACACAAGAGTGTGCATAAGGAATATGAATAATGTGTTACCGTTGAGTGTGAGTCCGTTGTCCTGGACTCCATCACTGGTGTTCTTCCACACGACTGTTTTCACGTCCTCCAGAGCCTGAGGAGCCAGTGGATTCCCGAAACACAATTTCTACACACACACACACACATTGGGTTTCCATGTTTTATGGGGACTTTCCATAGACAATGATTTTTATACTGTACAACCTGTATATTCTATCCCCTAAACCTACCCATCACAGAAAACTTTCTGTATTTCTACATTTTTCACAGAAAACATTTTGAAAAAAACCCATCATTTTTTATGATTTATAAGCCGTTTTCCTCATGGGGACCAAAAAACGTCCCCACAATGTCAAAAATTACCGGTATTACTGAACTTGTGGGGACATTTGGTCCCCGTAACGTAGGGTTTACCAGGAACGAACACACACACACAAATTGCCATACAAATATATACAGTAAATCACTGTTGTTATTGTTAACTAAAACGATTAATTATTGTTTTCGTTAATTGAAATAAAGCTGAAATAAATAAAAGCTAAATATTAGTTGAAAAATAAAAAAAACATTGAAAACTTACACAAAAATGCTAATTGTTGCCTTAGCAATTAAATAAAATAATCTGAAGTACTACATTTACTAAAACTAAATCTGAAAATAATTTAAAGCTAAGTCGACATTTTTCATATTTCATGAGACTGTAATAACTTTGTGTACCTTTTAAACAACTTTTCTGCTGACTGATAGGCGAGGGAGAAAACATTTAGTAAACTTCACATGTTTGATTCAACCAAATCCTGCCTTACATTATTTTCTGCTGTATAATTTTTTAGTCCAAAACGGGCCACATTTGAGAAGTTAAGTGTGTTGTGAATGTCGTTTCATGTTTGCTAGCTCACCTGAAAGCAGTTGAGTTCAGTGTCGCTGAGTATGTGATCATTATCCTGATCAGAGATGCTGAAGATTCGACGCAGAGCTCGAACACACTGCGGCTTCAGCTACAAAAACACACACAAACATTCATAATGCCATATGTACTCACGAGGTGAAAGACGTGCAGAGATGTAGTAGTGTGTGTGTGTGTGTGTGTACCTGTTTATCTTCGGGGTCGTAGAGTGGAGCAGTCGGGTGTAGAACGGCCTTCTGGGCGTAATAGAAGAGCTCAGAAATATTCTTCAGATTCTTAGCTGAGCACTATGGACACAAATACATCATCATGTAATCATAACCATATACTTTACATATATTTTTGGCCACCCAGGCTAACTGGGACAGCTCACTAGGTTTTAGTCACAATGAAATCAAAATTGAGAAAAAATTTTTTTTTAAAGGAATATTGCAGTATTTATTATAAAATGATTTATCCGTGCACATCATTATTTTTTTTTAATTCATGTGCCCTCATAATCTTGAATCAAAATAACTTCCACTCCCTTTTGCAGTCTCATCTCTTCTCTGATGACGTGTTTACTGGCGTGAGGGCGGGGCAACCTGTCACTCACATGAGATCCACCAATAGCAAACCACAACCATTCAATCAATTCCCCAAGGACAAAATCAAACCCCGACCCACATTTGTTTTTGTTCCAGAAGCAGTTTCACTCGGATATACGGAAAAAAAAAAGACTATCGCAACTTCAGTTCCATGTCGACTTTAAGACAGAACCAATAGAGTATTTTCAAAACCTCATCGGGAAGCAATACACATTCAATTCTTAAGTCACACACAGCTGAACACAAATTACCATTAAAATCAATGGTATATTGATGTACATTATTTCAATAAATATGTTTAGACAATATTTACTAATTACAAATTTACACCATAAGAGCCTATATAGGACAAGCTTATATACATACATATATATATAAAATATCATTTTAGATGATATTTATATATTTTCATTAGTATATATATATACCAAAATAAATTACTCATAAAATAAGTTTGAATTATGATTTTTTTTTTAAATAATTGAATATATATATATATATATAAATAATTTTATATTACTTTTGTATTATTTATATCTATATATTTATTGCTTGCTACTAAATTTGTTAAAACTAAAATAAAAAAATTCAAGCTAAATAGAACTTTTCTGAAAAAAAAAGAAAAAGAAAAAAACCACACTAAATTTTAGAAAGACTAACAAGTCGCACACAGTTGAATGAATGATTGGGGTTGCATACGCTAATCTATACACTATGCTGCAGATTATATAGTTTAAGAGTGTTGGAATAGGATTTTGGTGCATTAGCTCAATGATAAAACCACAGCTACAGCAATCCAGCCGATGAACATTTCCAGGGGTCATTTCATGGAAAACAGGGGTTTCATTCTCTTTTGAAATACTAATTTAATGTAGACAAACCATAACATTCCCAAAGCAAAACGTCCTCCCCAGTCGCCCAGTAAACTCTACAAATGACTTCTTCAGAAATGTTTTGGTAAACAACATTATGAAGAACAAGCAGTACACAAGGTCAGCCAATCACAGCAGAGGTCATTCATACACTGAATTCTAGGTACAGCGGCAAAAACAGCTTTGTTTAATTCTTAGTGTCAGAGAGAGGTCATGGAAAACTTAATTATGACTTTTTTAATGTAGGAAACCTTGACTAATTTCTTAGGTTGACTTCAGAGGAAAACTAAACTAAGATAAGTGTGATGAACAACCCCTTTCACATTCATGTGTGTGTCTATAGGAGAAATGTGTGAGAGATGTCTTTGTGCTTGTGTTGAAGGTTCATTTGAGTTTGTGTGGTCAGTGGTTCAAACCTCTACACAGGTCTCGATCTCCGAAAACTGGTTCATGATTGGCAGGATGGTTTCCATGGAGCTGCCGGAGCGCAAGTCAGACTTGTTGCCCACGAGGATGATGGGAATCCTACAGCAACAAAAACAGACATTTTTAATGGAAGTCCAAAAAAACATAGGTGCATTTACATGGGCATCAGAGACATACTTGCTTCCTTTTTCAGCGCCTCCATTGACCAGCGGAATCCATTTAGTCCTGATCTGAGAGAAAAGACAAGGATGAAATCAGTTCAGAGGAAATAAAAGACAAAAATATAGCGATAATGTTAAAGGACACCCTGAGAAATACAATACCTTGTCAATGGTTTCCTCTTGTGTGACATCATAAACCACACACACAACATTGGCCTACAAATGAGAAAATAATCATCTTCATACAGTCAAAAATCAATTATACACACACACACTAAAGTCATAAGTTACTTTGGAATAAGTAATTTTTTTTAATGATTTTAAAATAAGTCTCTTCTGCTCACCAAGGCTGCATTTATTTGATCAAAAACACAGTAAAATAAGTAATATTGTGAAATATTATTACAATTTAAAATTATTGTTTTCTATTTGAATATATTGTAAAATGTAATTTATTCCTGTGATCAAAGCTGAATTTTCAGCATCATTACTCCAGTCTTCAGTGTCACATGATCCTCATTCTAATATGCTGATTTGCTGCTCAAGAAACATTTCTGATTATTATCATTGTTGAAAACAGTTGTGCTGCTGCATATTTTTTGTGGAAACCCTCATATACTTCCACTCAAAAGTTTGGAGTAAGAAAGAAATTAATACTTTTATTCAGCAAGAATGCATTCAATTGATCAGAAGTGACATTTATAATGTTACAAAAGATTTATATTTCAGATAAATGCTGTTTCTTTTGAACTTTCCATTCATCAAAGAATCCTAAAAAAGTGATAACAGTTTTCACAAGCACCAAAGACACTAATAAGAACTATTATTAATAATAATTGAGTACCAATAATAATCATCATATTAGAATGATTTCTGAAGGATCATGTGACACTGAAGACTGGAGTAATGATGCTGAAAATTCAGCTTTGATCACAGGAATAAAATAACACACATACATAATTAAGACACGTCTTACCTTTATGATTTCCTCCCTCAACACTTCATCAGACTGTTCAGTTTCTGTAGAGACACTGAGTGTTAGTAAAATGATACAGGGCAAATATTACATGTCATCTAATTCACACACACACACACACACACACCTGAATAGTCGACTATATGTGTGGGCACTTTCTCAGGCGTGACGTCGGCAGGTATGGTGATCTCCTCTGCCCGGAGAGGAACCTGTCAGTACAAACAAATGAGCTTCCTCTTACTGCACTGCACCAGTCAAACACACTAGCAGAGAGGCTCATGGGTAAACTCACCTGCTCAGGAAACTCCTCTCCGACCAGGGACATGATGAGAGAGGTCTTTCCCACTTTGGCTAGAGGAAAATAGGATGATAAGATAAATGCATTCCCACCGCCTCATTTAACTCTAGATTTGTGAAATGTCACATGATCAACGGCTGCACCACAATCGCAAACTCTTCTGCTGTGATTTCCTTTGCAAATCAGTGTGGCATTAGCCTGATTTCCATTGTTTTCTCCATTGTATTCTAATGTTTCCACTCCTTCAGTGCTGAATCTCAGTCAGGTTGCACATGTGACACGTGACATGCTTTGGGTTAAAATTGTAGCCACTATCAAACATGTTGCTCTTAACAAGCATGCTCCAAAATAACCGGTCACTCCTACAGGTGTTCAAACTGAGCTTATACGGTCAGATAAGAGATAATACTAATAAGGACACGACTTGAGCCCAGCAGGCATGGAATAAATATAACACTAATGCTCAAACAAAACGTGAGTGTGCTTCCAAAGTAATGACACTTATATATAAGCTATATAATTTATGGAAGCTTGTTTCTTACTAGAATATAATATATTATAGGGCTGTGCGATTAATCGTAACTGATTTTTACACTGCAATTTCCAACGATTTTGAAAACAAGATAATCGATGTAAAACGATTATTGTGCCGCATTCCATCCAGCGCATCATCATTTCCTTCACAGCGGTGTGCTTTCGTTCTTCCCTAAGCCAAACGTAAAGGGGTCCTATAATGCCCCTTTTTACAAGATGTAAAATAAGTCTCTGATGTCCCCAGAGTGTGTATGTGAAGTTTTAGCTCAAAATACCCCACAGTTAATTTTTCATAGCATGTTAAAATTGTCACTTTTTGAGGGTGAGCAAACGCGCCGTTTTTGTGTCTGTTTAAATGCAAATGAGCTGCTGCTCCCACCCCCTTTTCAAGAAGAGGGCGGAGCTTCAAGAGCTCGTGTTAGCAGCTCCAATTACCTCACGCAGACACGCACTGAAAAGGTCAGAAACTGTTCAGCCTTTTATGTTCAAACCAGAGTCGGACAATGATGGAGAGACTCAAGAAGAAGTGACAACATGTAGAATGAGACCGGATGTTTCTGAATGGTTAGTTGATGAATTTATGTAGCTGATGTGGCGTTCACTATCTTCAAGTCATTGATTAGCATATTCTGTCATGATAATCTATAAATCGCTCGTGTGGGAACTGTTGTAAGATCCTTCAGAGCCAGAGAATATCTGCTGCATGAAGAGAGAACAGGTATAGTTTAGTTTAATTACGATTATAACTTGTTTTTATGACATGCTATTGTATTTGTGTTACGTATTGTATTGCAGTAAATGTGAAAAGACGGATGGACAGCTTGAGCAGACTCCAAATGTGCTCGACTACAACAACTCTTCCTCTTCTCAACATGGCCTTTGTTGCGCGTTCCCGGGGGCGGGGTTTATGTAAATTTTAGGGTTAGTGATGTCACTAACCCATGAAGAAGCTTGTAGTAGTCCCTACCAGCCATTTGTTGTAGTCCTTAAAAAGCATTTTCTTTAAAAGAAAATATCTCCCTTTGCTCTGAACTTTGAGCGTCGTAACTTTGCATATGTTGTTTATGCTCAAACAGCAACATTACACACCAACTAAAGTTAAAAAAGTGAAATCATAATCAACCACCCCTTTAACATCCAAATCAGCCGAATAAGTGAGTGATGTAAAATGCAGTCTACAGTGGCTAAACTGCGTGACGTGCTTGATATTAAACAGTGTTATTAAAAGCACATTAAGCCGCAAAAGATATAAAGTTCCCTAGGCAGCTTTCTGTGTGCGCGTTTCAAGACAATTCTGAACGAGCATAAGCATTCAGTTGATCACAGGAATAAATTACATTTTAAAATATATTAAAACAGAAAATGGTTATTTTAAATTGTAATTTTTTTTTACTGTATTTCTGATCAAATAAATGTAGCAAACACCAGGTAGTGTTTTAAATGTGCATTATCGTCCAGGTTGAAGTGTCTCTAGGAATACGTGCATTCTGTCACAGGTGTGGAGGATCTGTTTACCTAGGCACAAACTCCACACCTTGACAGTTACCATGTCAACACCATTATCAATCACTCACCGAAGAATTAATGAGCAGATTTAGTCTTTCTAATTTTGAGAAATAAAATAAATGATGAAATAAATCATCAAGCAAACAAATCAGAGCAATCAAATACTTAGGTGTCAAGATATCAGAGTTTTTAAAATGCATATATATGAATATCTATCACATGAAAATATCTAATAAATAAAACACATATGCGGGTGTTTAATTAATCAATGTATAATGTTTAACTAAACTTCTAGAGATTGACTGAACTGTCATTAGCCTGTAATCTGTGTGAACAACTTGCTCACTTGTTAATAAAGTTAATTTTCGTGCGTTTTGATTTTGCATGATGGCAAATAACAAAAAATTGAAACACTAAATGAACTGATAATTGAAGTGTGCAGTGTGTTTACTTCCGATCATTCCTGCAGCAGCTCAAGGTTGAGGGTTAGCGCTCTCTAATCATGCTAACTTTCATTAAACTGTCACATTTAGTTCCCTTGATATTTAAAAAACAAAATAACATCTTACGTTCCCCCAACAGCAGTATCCGGACATCGCGTTTCATTTCACTCCACTCTCTATTGAACTCTGCGACAAGCTGCGTCTATCTTTTCCAAAAACTTCAAATTCAATTCAAAGCTCAGTGCTAGATTCTGACTAGCCCCATTCCAGCCAAAGAAACTGGCACCGCTACTAACTTCCGGTTGGAGCCCAAATGGAGCGCCCTCTACTGTGCATTTCCTTCGTTTTTTTAACGAAGATTTACTTCAACTTATTACTTCTTCAAATGATTTAAATATTACTTAATATCACTTCGATTTACTTCAACTTATTTAATATTTTAAAATTTATTTTCTATATTCTCTATTTCTGCATTCTAAGTACATTATACAGCGTCAATATTAAACAATTATTATGCCTTATATTATTTAATTATGTAATATTAATTGAGCTTTGCTGACTAATTCAATTAGATTAAATAATATAATTACCTTAGATATACTGGCCCATATTGGTAGTAATTTATGGAAAAATACTTTATAATTCTATTAAAAGCATTAAAACATGAATAATTCATATAATACTGCATTATACTAAAATATTAAAAACTAATCATTTATATAAAATTGATTTGAAAAAACATAATTTATATGAGCCAAAGATCTGTGAAGCAATATATGTTTGTTAAGGACATATTAATGAGAGTTATTTTATAAGTGTTAAAATCAGGTTCTGTTTTACGGTAACTGTGTCAATGGCTTTTAATGCAGACATGAGTACTTCAGATTTTTTATGAATTTTATTGATCAAAGTGCATGACAATTTTAAGGTATTTCTTACTAGCAAAATAATTTTAAACAGAGTAAAAAAATATTAGTAAAATACAAAGTATTAAAAATATTAAAAACAAATGAAAAGACTACAAAACCTGTCAATTAATAAAAGTTCAAGTCATGCTAACTGGATGCAGAACTGCTCTGCTCCATCGATGCAACATTTCTACTGAACGGAAACACAAAATCGGACATCGGAGTAACTACTGCATCCAAACTGAGAGGGATCAAACTATTAAACCCCAACATCCAACAGTAGCTTTAGTGTTCTCCTAACATTATAAGCCGTGTACAGACCACAGCAAGAGCTCATTATGAGCAGCAGTGAAGAGCTGAGATCCAGACCAGCTGAAGCTGCACACGTGAACCGAGTCACTGTGAGACGCGAAATCCTGAAAACGCCCGCTGGAGGAATGAACCAGCTTCAGGACGTGCTCTGAAACACAAGGCATCGCCGTTAGATGACTGCATAACTCTCAAACACTTTGCTTTTATGTTGTAAGTAAAACGGCACAGGCACACTAACGGTTTGATCCAACAGCAAGCAGCCTTCCTGTTGAACACAGACTGAGACACAGTGCCCAATCGGCCAGAGAGATCGTCCTCAAAACCTGTAAAACAAAACCAATGCATCATTATCTCACAATCTCTCAGGATGACTTCAATTGGCCAATGAGAGACAACTGAGGCATACAGTCACAGTTATAAAGGCAGAGAGTGAGTAAATGTGTTGCTTAACATCAGTCCATCAGTGTGTGAGTACCTGTTTTTTGTAAAGACAGTAAAAGATGATCTCTTTTTCCACAGCGTAGCCGGTGTAAACCACCACTCCTCTCTCACTGGGGCTGAATGCTGCCAGACTGGGTGGTAATGCAAGTACATCCTGATTAAAAAGACAAAATTGTCGCTTCTTAGGACTTTACAACTACAATAGTAACCTTCAGAGCAGCTCAATAAGACAAAGTGTAACTCTACATAATATATGAACAAGTTCAGGGCATATTTATTGGCTTAATACTCATGAATATTCAGTGTGTCAATCACCTCTGGTGGGCTGGGTGCTGGGAATGTCAGCCAATCAAGCAGCTCGCATTTATCCTTCGTCCAATCAGCAGCCCAGATGCTGACACGCCTGTCTGAGCTCACAGCCAACCAGAGCTCATTCCCCTCCAGACCAAACTCCTTATACTAGAAGACATTTATATCAGCACACACATTAAATCACTCAGCAGTAGAGCTGCACGATTTGGATAAAAACAATTTAATTGTGATTTTTCTGATAAAAACTGCGACTGCAATTTAAAATGTGATTTTAAAAAAAGCTACAAGTTTGTTGGGAGTGTTTGTAGGGCTGCACAATTTGTCCGATCATTTCGTGATTATATGTTATTATAACTACAATGATGATTATTATTATTATTAAAATAATAATAGTATCAATAATAATAATAATAATAATAATAATAATAATTATTATTATTATTATTATTATTATATTTATAATATAAAAAAATAGGGCTGTCAAACAATTAATCGTGATTAATCGCATTCCAAAATAAAAGCTTGTGTTTACATAATATATGTGTGTGTATACTGTGTATAATTATTATATATATTTTAATACACACATACATGTATATATTTAAGAAAAATTTGCATGTATATATTGTATATATATTTATATAATTTATATTCTATAAATATTTCATATATAAATATAACGCATTTTTCTTAAAAATATACATGCATGTGTGAATATTTATATATACATAATAATTATACACAGTACACACACACATTTATTATGTAAACAAACTTACATTTTTTTTAAACTTTAACTTTTATTCATAATAAATTCATAATTCATAATTATTTTTTTTCTTAAACACTCAATTTTATTTTATAGGGAAATATTTCAATAGTAAAATTTCTTGTTTAATATTTTATTTAGTAAAAATAATAATTATAAAAATAAGAAATGATTGTTATTGTTGTTATAATTATTATTATTACAATAACAATAATTTATTTTTATTAGAAAATAATAGAAAATATTAAACAAAACAAGAAATTTTACTATTGTAATATTTCACTCTAAAATAAAAAAAATCAAGTAATTAAAAAATATTATGATTATTATTATTATTATTTTATTTTTCAGTACAAGTGTATAATACTAATATATATGGCTGTCTTCATTTCTTCATTTTCAAACGTTATACCATTGTGAGCTGCTCACGTGTAAGAGAACACAGTACCGCACTTTACTCTGAAACATGCAGAGCATATATTTATTTGATGAAATCACAGCCTTTGCGATTTCATAATCGTGCTAAGCCACAATACGATTTCGGTTTAATTTTGATTGCAGCTCTACTCAGCAGTTCATTCAATGACCCTGTAAGTATCTGGACACTTAAATAACACTCAAATTGTAAATTATTGTTAAATATATGTATCTTTGCGTCTCAAATGCTGCAGGATCTTTTCTCTTTACTAATGTTCACTTTTCTTCTTTATGTTTGAGGTCTTAAATGTCTTTGAATAAAATTCATGCGTTTTTTTAAGTGTGACTTAACTGTCCAAATACTTTTTGGGTATGGCCCACAATTCCACATCATACACAATGATGAGTCATTTGCCTTACAAAACAGAAAAACAAGGACACGCACACATGACATGCACAAACCTGTTTGCTGGTGCACTGCACTGTAGTTATGGGCGCCCCCTTGTGGTCACTGATGGTGCGTACAGTGACTCCAGTGACGGGACTGCTGACAGTAATGAGACCATCACGACCACCAGACAACAGCACATGACCTACACACACATGCATATAGTGAACATAAACACACGAACGATCACAGGACACAGGTCTCACACACACTCTCTCTCACCGTAGTGCGAGTACTGTAACGCACACACAGACACAGGCTGAGGTTGTAGTTTCAGCTCCATTTCGGCCGACTCCAAACTGAAGATCCTCACAGTACCATCACTGTAACCGCCTGCAACACACGTGCGGCCGCTCGGCTCATACACCCCCCTTGGAGGAGTCCAACACACACACTCACAGCTCTGCAATACAGAGAAATCACCACATACACAATTAAACAATAACTGCAATGAAAATGTGCTGTGTTTCACTACCGTTTCGATTTTTTAATGTTTTTGAAAGAAGTCTCTGCTCACCAAGGCTGCATTTATTTGATCAAAAATACAGATTATTATTAATGTTAAAAACAGTTGCGCTGGTTAATATTGTTCTGGAAACCATGATACTTTTTTTTTTTTTTTTAGGATTCTTTGATGAATAGAAAGTTAAAAAAAACAGCATTTATTTGAAATAGAAATCTTTTGTAACATTATAAATGTCTTTACTGTCTCTTTAGATCAATTTAATGCATCCTTGCTGAATAAAAGTATTAATTTTTTGTACTGACCCCAAACTTTCGAACAGTGCTGTACATCGAAGTACAAGGTTATATGACTTATGCAAATTTTGGATTATTGCATTAAGAATGCTGGATGGAAACACCAAAATATGAATAAAATTTGCATTAAAAACTAGCTTGAAGTGGATACATTATTCAGTGCGAAGTCATGCACAGAAAGTAGGTTGGAAAGACTTTCAAATCTAGGCTGGCATTAAAAAAAGTCATGCGACAGAATAATGTGCTCAGATGATTGGCTACTATGAAGAACTGTTGTCATCCCAGACACAAAGCAATCTGACAGAGTGTTTTGTAAATGAATTTTAAACGGTGCCGTCCTGCCCACACATAGCATCAGTGTGTTTATTCTCACCTGGTTCAGCACCTGAAACTGCACCAGCAGCTCGTGGCTCTGCAGCGCCCAAACTCTCACACTGCCGTCCTGCCCACACGTGACGAAATGCTTCTCATCTGGACTACAGACCACACCGTTCACCTGGGGAAGTTTGGGTAGAAGTAGCTGCTTTTAGAATCGTTTCGGATTTTTAACTTTCTGTATCTGGAAGGTTTTGCTATGGATGAACTTCACAGCTTAAAAAAGGGTCTAATCAGAACGGCAGGGATAACATGTACCTTGCTCTTATGCCCGCTGATCAGACGTATACTGGTGCTGTCGGCCCAGTTGATATACCACAGGGTTCCCGCTGTCGTACCCACAATCCCCATGTCCATGGCATCATCAAACGCTGCACTGACCACTGTCCCATCCAACAGCAGTTCCTGTTCTAGCTGCACCTGAGCTCTTCCGGGTTCAAAACAAGTCAAGCTCTTTTTAATTGTTTTTACAAAATGAAAGTGACAAAAAAAAAGTATATGGTAATTAGGACTAAACATGTAACAAAATAAAACTTTGGACCTCTTAATTATGACTTTACCTTTCACAATTGTGACTTAAAGGGATAGTTCACCCAAAAATGAAAATGTGATGTTTATCTGCTTACCCCCAGGGCATCCAAGATGTAGGTGTCTTTGTTTCTTCAGTAGAACACAAATGAAGATTTTTAACTCCAACCGTTGCAGTTTGCCAGTCGTATAATGCATGTCAATGGTAACAGATGAGAGTATGAGAACTATTAGAGTAAAAAAAACATACACATACGAATCCATATTAAACCCTGCGGCTCGTGACGACACACTGATGTCTTAAGACGCAAAACGATCGATTTGTGCGAGAAACCGAACAGTATTTATATCATTTTTTTTAACCTCGAATGCGATCTATGTCCAACAGCCGTCAGCGCGCGATGACTTTCCCGGTGAGTGAGGTCAAATGTACACGATATGGCGTATCTCAATCATACCTCATACTCTCATCTGTTACCATTCACATGCATTATACAACTGACAGACTGCAACGGTTGGAGTTAAAAATCTTCATTTGTGTTCTACTGAAGAAACAAAGACACCTACATCTTGGATGCCCTGGGGGTAAGCAGATAAACATCAAATTTTCATTTTTGAGTGAACTATCCCTTTAAATTCTCATGACTGCAACTTATTTATCATAATCACAACTATATTTCACAATATTACACTTTTTAATTAGTTTTGCATATTTTTGCAGCTCTTTCTCATGATTGAGATATTAAATCTCACAGTTGTGACTTTATTTCACACACTGTGACTTTACATCTCAGTTTACACTTCACCTCACAATTACATTTTCATTTTTTACTACTGAGGTGGAAATGGGCTTCCATATGTAACATGTACAGTCAAACCAAAAATGATTCAGACACCAGATATAATTTTTACTAGTGGGTGCAGGACACTATAGTTCATTTATGTAAGTGAGAATAGCAAAATAAAGTAAATATTATACCCAAAAATTCTTCATACAGTGACTACCAGTAAAATTGATAAAAATTTGGCACCAAAATGATTCAGACACTTTGACCTGACCATGTTTTGCTTCAGTGTTTTTTCTTTAATTGCTAATGCTACCTTTTACACCACAGACTGAACAAAATGAAGCATTGCTTGGTCGTTGGTTGACCTAAATTGGTTTTTATCTAATTGTGTACTTAAATTTAACAGCTGACAGCTGATTGGTTGATTGTAATCCATTACACTTGACATTATCAAGATGAATTTGTTCTGACACAGTTTAACGCTGAGTTCTTGTCATATTTAATTACCATTTTCTAAACTATAGCGAATAAACTGTGATAATGTGAGAAAATGTTGAAGGTGTCTGAATACATTTTGGTTTGACTGTATATCCATATGTATATTACCATTTACTGATTTGGGGTCAGTAAGATTTATTTTAAAGAAATTAATAGTTTTATTCAGCAAATATGCACTAAATTCATCAAATGTGACAGTAAAGACATTTATAATGTTACACAAGATTTCTATTTCAAATAAATGCTGTTCTTTCTATTGATCAAAGAATCCTGAAAAAAAACATCAACATTTTCAACATTGATAATAATCAGAAATGTTTCTTGAGCAGCAAATCATCATATTAGAATGATTTCTGAAGGATCATGTGACACTGAAGACTGGAGTAATGATGCTGAAAATTCAGCTTTGATCACAGGAATAAATTACATTTTACAATATATTACAATAGTTATTTTAAATTGTAATAATGTGTCACAATATTGCTATTTTATACCAAATAAATAAAGCCTCGATGAATCATCTCTTAAAAACATTTGAAAAATCTCACCGACCCCAAACCAAACATAAGTGTGTATATATAGAGAGAACCTAAAGCATTGTTGAAGGAGATAGAGTGAGTGTTTGCATGTTTACCCATCATCCTGTCCTGCGCTGCTCTTGTTATTTGGGTTACTGAGATTCTGGACTGAAGCTACAGACCACAGTCTCAATTTTTTGGTGTTACTCCCTGTGACCAGCTTATTCCCACGGCAAACTACCACACCTACACAAACGCACACAAAAACACTTATTTATGATCACTTCCTGGTTATACTGTTTCCCAATGACCCACAATGATCACCAATGTCATCAACACATTTCTCACACACACACCTATCTCTCCTCCATCTGCTTCCCAGGTCACAAAGCAGCGCTGTGTGTTACAGTCCCACACACACACATGGCCGCTGTTTGTGCCCGTGTACAGGATACGGCGGGTGTTATAGCACAGTGATGTCACCTCTGCCTGCCCGACTGTATCCGGTAAGCCCACTTTCTGCGCCTGCAGGCGGAGGAAACCATATTTAAATCAACATTCTTCTTTGCAACAGTGTATGCATGTGTTGCAGAAAGATTCTTTTCATGCATACTGTGTCAGTACGTACCTGAAGTTCAGTGTTGTTATCGCGTGTTTGTATTTGAGTAAAAACAACAGCACCGCTGCCGACGAGAGTCAGCTCATTAGCAGTAAACGGGCAGAAAGAAGCATCATGCAGCGGGACGGATATCTGAACCGTACAGAGCAGCTCAAATGATCGAGTGCTCCACAGCGCCACCAATGGCTCAGAAAAATCACCTAAGAGCATATTATACAGCATCATTACAAATGATTCATTATAAAAACACAAGATTTATAATCATGTCTGTATCGGAGAAAGTCAATTGATTTGCAAGGAATAAAATATGGTTCTAGATTTCTTTGTTTTATTTAAAACATTTCTTTCTAAAAGAGCCTAATTAATTCACAATTTAACTTAATTTAATGTTATAAATGAATACCATAACTACAGTAACCAGGATTTGTTTTGTCGCAGTAAATAATATGCTGTCGACTGTTACTAAGTGCACCAAAATGGGTAAAATATTTGTTTGTTACAGTATAATATATTTAACTGGGCCCAACAGTGTGAGCACTTTACTTTTGAGAATAAAAATAGATGTGTGCAAACTGTAAAAAAATATTTAGGAGCATGTGTGCGAATCAGAAGATGCGAAAGATTGCAAAAGTAGGTCGCCAGGGTCCTTAGAAAGTCATCTGTTCAGTTTTTTTTTTTTTTTTCCCCAAAATGAAAAAGTCTTAAATATATTAAATGGCATAACAAAAGTCTTAATTATAATTTTAAGATGTCTTAAATTTGGGGTTAGAAAACAGGAGTTACAAAGCATCTTAAAAAAGCTTTAAAAAGCTATGATTTAATAAAAAAAAAGGCAAGCGCTTGCAGTTTCAGAGCATTTTGCAATCAATGAATAGCGCTTATTTATGCCAAACGATTGCTTGAGATTTCATGTTGATAATTTTTTACATTGTTTATTTTATGGTGTTTATATATTGTAATATGTTTTAGATGGTGCATATAAGAGTGCATATTTTATGCAATAACATTTTCTGGTTATTGTTGCTATTTCAGTTACACAAACTCTATCTGGGATTTAATTAAATATTTTAAACATACATAATTCCATAATTATTAAATAAATCGTTTGAAGCAACCAAGTATACTTTTTGTATTCAAATAAATTAAATAATTTTGCTTGTAAATGTCTCCTTGTATCCCTTTATTAAGGAAAAACTAATTATATGATACATTTTCACTGCATCCCTAAAGTTCTTTATGCACTTCTACATTTTTTAAATTAAGTGGGAAAAACATGACCCCATAATGCAAAATATTAAACACTGACCCACTGAGAGGAGGTACATGTCATCCCTGGAAAAAGTAAGGCTCTGCACCGCCCCCTTGTGATAGGAGAGGCGGTTTCTACAGGAACCATCTGAAACGTTCCATATGCAGATGAGGCTGCTGTGTGAAGCTCCGCCCCCTGATGCAGATGCAACCGTCTGCCGAGCAAATTAGACAGAGGTTTCATTCTGAGGCTCCTAACAATCATTAGTAAAGCATTACCAACTGGTGGAAACAGAGGAAGAGCGTGTGATTTATATATATTTGTAGAATATACTAACTCATGTGTGTGTGGTACCTGTGCATCATGGGTGACAGCAAGCGTTGAGATCTCCTCTGTGTGACCGAACCACTGTCTCTGTGAGCCTGTGTGAAGATCCTCAACGACGACAACACACCCACAGGAGTACACAAATAAACCTGCAAACACACACAAGATGTAGCTAAATAACAATTGCGTACATACACACTGAGAAAGGACAAACATAAGCACCACCACAAAACGTGCACATGCATTTTATGTGATGGACATCATAAAAGAGTTTATACTTGGATAGTATTCACCTGTGTCTGGATTCCAGGCCATATTATTACGGCCATTGCCATTATAGCCAATCACAGCCTTCAGACTCAGCCCCGCCTGTCCTGAGGGCGGGGCTACTACGGTCTAAAAAAAAAAAAAGATTGTTGTGGAGAAAAGAAAGTGGTAAAAAAAAAAAAAAAAAAAAGACTGCATTCTGGTTTAAATGTTAATAATTGACTTTTGAGATTAATACATGAATAATTGATGTACCTGATCTAGCACAGAAGTCTTAAAACGTGGAGTGAAGTGTTTATAACAGTCTGGACGGATTGCCGTGTGACCGTCTCGTATTTTCTCCGTCCTTGATTGATTGGCTGGGAGTGTGGGCGTGTCCTCATTCTTCACCCATTCGGTCACTTTCAGGAAGGAGGTGTGTTTAGGAGGAGGGGAGCGGGTGTGGCCTGCCATGGGACTGAGCTGCAGTTCAGCTGTAGAATCACACAGGAAACCTAAAGAAGAAAAGTGTCTGAGATGTAATACTGACACACGAATGAGAACTAATGCTCATGAACACATACCTTCACTGTCCTTCCTCTCACTGGAAAGAAAATTCATAACAGGCGGCGAAGAAGGCTGAAATAATGCCTCTCGAGGACTCTCGTTGGACAGCTCAGCTGCATTTAGCTCCACCCAACTGTGAGCTGAACAATAGGAGCTCATTAAGGATCATCATACACGGTGTATAAGAAACAACAATTTTTATGCTTATGATTATAATTATTCCTTTATGGTTGTTTCAGTTAATTCTTTCAAACATAAAGTCTATTTTATCTTTTAATATCATATACTCATATTCATATGTTCTATTCAGGCCAGACATTTAGTTCACATCTACTATGAAAATGTACATGTTTATATTTTGTGGCTACTTTTGTGGTATCTGTCTAATATTAAGTTTCGGATAAGTTGGATATCTTACTCAGAATTAAGTTACAGCTGTGTTTGCACATGGTTTTTGCAAGGTTTAGACATGCTGAAAAAACTTGTTTTTGGCTGTTTTTGCTGCTGAGGTGTAAAACCACAATGCTACATCTACATCTCATATATAACTCACTCTTGTTCTTGCATCTTGCTCATAGGGCCCTTCTTCTGGCAATATTATTTTACTCAGAGATATTTGGTTAAAGACTTGTTTATTGTTACTTTCTATTAAATGCTGATTATTACTTACAAATGTGTCTAATATATAGATTAAGACTTTATATATATGAAGACTTCAGATGCAAAAGTCCATCTGACATTTTTCTTTTAAATGAGCTTTTATATCAGGCTCCTATGTTTATTGTTTAGGTTCAGTAATTTCACTTTAATGGCAATGTAAAGGTTATTAATCAGTTATTAAGATGCCTTCTTTTAAAAAAAAGTCACTTTAGTCACTACATGGTGTTTAATAAATTTGAGTGTCTTTTGCTGCATGTCCATGTGCTTTTTTTGCAAAAACCTCTAAGGTTGTCGTGGGTGGAATAGATCTGTTCTTTAATGTAGGTTATGTCCGTTTCTGTCAGAGTTACAGCAGCACACGAAACACTGTTGTGTTTACATGCTACTCACAAAATCCTGCCATTGCCACTGTAACGATTTTCTTTAGCCTTAGAATGGGCAGAGACGACGTTTCCTTTTGTCAGTGACTGAAACTACCACAGGTTCATCCATTTCATCATACTCCTCCATCTTGTTTAGTTAAAAATCTCTTTAAACAGAATAAAAACTTGCAGCTCGACTATTGAAAGCCGGCTCATACGCACGTCATCATTCATCTTGAAATCATATGATTCAGTTCACATCTTCTGATTGGTTCTGTGAACTCAGAGGCTTTTGCTCATAAAGGGAAGTGACGTTTAGAGGTTTCAGCCAACTACCTGTTTTTTCTGAATGGGCTGAGGCTGGGATTTAGCAGGTTTGAAGCAAAAGTATTTGATGAACGTATAATATGTGCAGAGAGCATTCGCTCAATATCATTATCTCATTTTTGATGGAGGTGGCATTTAGAAGCTTTTGCATCTGAAGTCATATCTTAATCTGTCTAAATATATTGAAATTATATATTAAATATAATCCAACACAATATATCTTAACATTTTTTTGTAAAATTGCAAAGAACGGTACTAGAAGAATGTAAAATGCTTCAGAATCGATTACAGGATGAAATTAACAGGAAAAAAATTAAAAGTGCTTAATTGTTAAAATGCAAAATAATTTTTGAAGGTCGTATAAACAGGATATATTTTCTTTGTGCAAATTATCATATTTATTTTCTTTTAATTCGGGGGAATTTGATTTCGGGTGATTTGTAAGATTGACCTGAAAATTCATAATCTTCCAATAACAAGAGACAAAGTGATTATTTAGCTTATCGTACCTGATTTATGAGGGGAGACCTCTATAGCTAGAGACCTGGTAGGAAGAGAGAAAGATTTCAACAACTTCTAACAAATAGCTAAAGAGGAGATTAAAACAATGTACAGTATTATGGAAAACACAGGTCTAACCTGCAGTGTGAAATCTCTTGTGGGGGTGCCAGGAAGTTCCAGAAGAAGAGGGCGTCACCTACAGTGACCACGCCCATCTGATCAGGCGTGAACCTCACCTGTCTGATGGGCTCAGAGTGACCAATGAACACCTGAAGGAGAAACAAACACATTGATCTCATTCAAAGTCTGTACTCTTTGCATCATCAAATCCAGCGTTCAAACAAACATACCTGTGAATTGACATCCAGGTGCATGTCATAGTCCCACACCTTCAGAGAGTTCTGACCGGCCGTCAGCAAATAACGGCCATCTTCGCTGACAGCCAGAGACACACATGGATGCTTATGCACCTCAGACACCTGTAATTACATTAATAATGATTCTAATATGTGATACTTAATGTTCTCAGAAAGTATTCGCCCTTCAGTGTTTCACCTGTCTTAGCAGTTGTCCTGTGTGTGTGTCAATCCAGAGGATTTTATTGGCTGAGGTGGTGACGAGCAGGTGTGACAGAGACGTAGGGGAGAAACACACATTCAAGGCAGAGTCCAGCGTTGTGCTCTCAACATCCAAAATGCTAACATCAACCCGAAGTAACTGTGACACACAGAAACATATGCGATTTAATATGTACAGTTTGTCATGCTGTTGTAATTTTTAACTCAAATTCTCTTTAAAAATAGCTTTTGTTAACGGAAATTAAATAAAATTAATAAAATATAAATATTAGATGAAAAACAACTGAAAAATTGCAAATGGCAATGGCAACTAACTGAAATAAGTTTAATAAAATTACTAAAACTTAAAAATAAATAAATGACAAAAGCACATAAAAATTAAACCTTAAAACAAACTAAAATTAAAATGATGACTAAAAAGCTAATTCAAAATATTAATAAATTATATAATAGTATATAAATACTAAAATAAGCTCATAAATAATCTTTTGAAGCAATAAATTGAAGAAAAAAATTTTGATTACTTGATTATGTCCCAGATTCAACAGAGCCCAGCACAAAAATAATGATGGAAAAGTTTTTGAAACTTTATTCATTTATTGACTTATTTATATTTATTTTTCTCAGAAACAGTGAGAGAGGGAGAATGGGATCAGAAGTTGTGATCCAAATGCACTGCATCACAGCTCTGACAAACATTATGGTTTTGATGCACCTCATTAAGCGACTGTGCCTCCATAATTGTGACGATGTATTCGGTGGGTCCGACCAGCGCTAGACAGTGGCTGTCAGAGCTCACGGCCAAAGTATCCGGGCCACGATTCACACCCCTTGCAACCACATTACCTTAGAAAAAAATATTAATAATTCAGAATGCTGCTTCCACACAGTCCACAAATAAATACAGAAAGCTGAGGTCATCTGAATATGTTGTGATGGGGAACTGTCATCATACATGTGATATTGTGCTGAAAGAGCATTTACTCACCCAGAACACGGACCACATGATGGTCATTTTGAGAAGAGTTATAAAGTACCAAGTATCCAAGAGAGCCAGCACTAAACAGACATTGACCATCGGGAGAATATATCACACACTCAACTGATCCAATGTGCTGCCTGCAAACACACACACATTAAATCAATACACTTTTAAGAGGGATATGAATGACATGCATGTGCTTTATGTAGTTAAAATAATAATAATACTACAATATACACTACAGTTCAAAAGTCTGGGGTCGGTAAGATTTTTAAATGTTTCTGAAAGAAGTCTCTAATGCAAACCAAGGCTGAATTTATTTTATCAAAAATACAGTAAAAACAGTAATATTGTGAAATATTATTATAATTCAAAAGAACTGTTTCTATTTGAATCTATTTTACATGTAATTTATTCCTGTGATCAAAGCTGAATTTTCAGCATCATTACTCCAGTCTTCAGTGTCACATGATCCTTCAGAAATCATTCTAATATGATGATTTGCTGTTTAAGAAACATTTATGATTATTATCAATGTTAAAAACTGTTAATAGTTTTGTGGATTCAGGATTCGTTAGTGAATAGAAAGTGCAAAAGAACATCATTTATTTGAAATTATGTAACAAGTTTTGTAACATTATAAATGTCTTTATTGTCACTGTTGATCAATTTATTGTATCCTTGCTGAATAAAAGTTTTGCATCATCAGTAAAAATACAGACATTACACAGACTAGAGTTTTTGTAAGGACAAATGCAAGTTTGAGAGTGTGTATGTACCTGTGCTGGGCGATTAAGCGCGACGTTTGAATATCAAACACTCTGACGGTTCCAGAGCTTGATCCACAGGTAAAGAGAGGCATGCTGGGATGGAATGCAACTGAACAGGGACTTTCATTATCATCAGAGACAAAATCATAGAGCTGCAAGACAAATTAGAGGCCCAGTATATTAACTTCATGGTAATATCAGCGCATGTCTGGTGTCTATGCACGGCCAACAGTATGCAAAAGCATATATGCGTGCGTCTATGCTTTAAATGATAAACATTCCCATAAACGACCTGTTGCATGGTGTCCATGTCCCACACCCGTACGGTGCTGTCTCTGGACACGGTGGTAACACGCCGTCTAACTCCGTCCACACTGAAGCCCAAAACACTCCCTGTGTGTGACCTCATTAATGTACGATAACCACGGCTACCAACATCCAGGTACCCAAGATTCCCTGCAGTCGTGGCCGCTAGAACTCTCGAGCCGTCCGAGGACACACACACCAAACTGACGGGACCCTCGTGCTCTACAAACACACCAAAATCTTAGTAATTCATAGAGTTAGTTATAAGCAAGATAATTGGTTGTGAGTGTGATTGACAGGGGAGTACTGACCCGCCTCTAAAAAAACTGATGAGAAGTCAAGAGGCCACAGACGCATGAATCCATCCTCTGAACCGGTCACACAGAACTCAGCACACACACTGATGCTGTTCACCGCAATACCAGCACCTGAAAACATATTTATAATACAGTCAATATATTCAAACAAAAAATAAATAAATTAATTAAATAATACATAAAACATATTCAAATTATACATAAATAAATAAATGAAAACACATTTATAATACAGTCAATATATTTGAATAATAAAAAAATTATAAACAAATATATCCAAATAAATAAAATAAAAGTAGTTAGATTATTTTTTATTAAATTAATTGTTAATCAAATAATAATAATAATAAATAATAAATAAATTATTATTATTTTTTTCAATTTTAACAAACATTTAAAGAAATATAATCCACTGTAAATCATGCAGTAGTCCTCCAGTGGCCTTCTAACTGTGCGTTTAGTAGCTAATATTTTAATCAATAACAATTAACAATAATAATTAAATTCCACCATACACCAGACTGCAAATTACATACTTTAATTATTTAATTTAATTTAATTTTATCTGTTGAAGAACTGGGATGAATTAAGAATCGTTTTGAACTCTCTGAATCAAATTCGAAATCAAATCAAATTAAATCGTGAGGTGTCTAAAGAGACCCGTTTTTAAGGCCTTTTTTACACATACTGATGAGAACATTGAGGAGGCAAGAAACAAACAGGTAGAGATGTAATCAGAAATTATATGATCCATAATCAAAAAACACAAATTTTCACCTGTGCTAAAGGTCTGTTTTTCTCTTTGGTGGGTGTGGCTTTCCTGAGCTGGGAGGAGCCTCCTAATGTTTTTTATCGCCACGGCAACATAGTCGATCTCCAGGATGTGACCACTCCTACTGCTGACAAACCTGCTCCAATCAAAAAAACACTTCAGGATGAGATCAAGATCAAACGACATAATTAATGTCAGCTGGTCTGTATACTACAGTAATTACGCTTATTTAAATAGTTTGTTGATCATTTTTCTGTGCACTCACAGTGTGCGGTCATCCACTGGACGGTCCTGAGTGTGTCCCTGCTCAAAGCCAAGGTCAGTAAACTCCAGATTGTGATACTGTCCAAGATTCACAGGACAAGAACGTAGAGAACCACCACGCACACGCCATAGTCGCACGTTACCTAAACCACACGACACCATACTGCACAAACAAACACAATATATACACTTATAATCTGCCAATATGATTAAAAACTGAGGTGGAATTGAGGTTAATAACATTAGCTAGTAATGATATTGATCATATTGTACATGCATTTGCATCAAAACAAAATCCCACTACACACTAAACCTCAAACATGTTTAGACTGGCTGTAATTACAACACAAGTGTGTATGCGCATTGAACACCGTGTATCATCAAAGAACGCTATCTTCATCATCTGGATGTCCACGTCGGTGTGTGCTTTAGCTAAGACTGGAACCACACTTCCTTCTGCCGCACGCCGGGTGTTCCAAAGGATCACCGTCTAAACAAGCAAATCAAGTAATTAATACAAACATACACAATATACACTCACAAAAAAATTATAGTTCTTCACATGCAAAACACTCACAGTTTTGTTGTGACTGTCCTTCCCTACGCCACACAGCACTCCTCCACTCTGAGAGAAACTAAAACAACAACATCACCTGATGGACCTTGAGAAATCCAGCTGGCATTGTATTGTGTTGTATATGTGTGTTGGGTGTACCTAAGCAGATTCAGAGCATGTGTGTGTGTAGGAATAATGGTTTGGCACACTCCTCCGCTGTAGCTCCAGAGACGAATCAGACTGTTTGTGCCCGTCTGAGCTGATGCCAACACAGTAGAACTGGCATTTAACGCCAGAGCTGAGACCTGACAAACAACAGGCACACATCAACAGGAAAATCAAGGCCAGCTAACCTAACTGTAGCTTAAATGTATGATAAAATGATCACTGTTATCGTAAAACAAATTCTAAATACGGATTGCATGAACCATGTTATACAATAAACGACACACACAACAACTGTGACCATCAGTTAGACTCTATACTAATGTGACAAGTTTGAAAGGGGCGGATTCTGAAATCCACTGCTGCTTCAATATACCTATATATATATATATATATATATATACACACACACAGTGGGGAGAACAAGTATTTGATACACTGCCGATTTTGCAGGTTTTCCTACTTACAAAGCATGTAGAGGTCTGTAATTTTTATCATAGGTACACTTCAACTGTGAGAGACGGAATCTAAAAATTGTATGATTTTTAAATAATTAATTTGCATTTTATTGCATGACATAAGTATTTGATCACCTACCAACCAGCAAGAATTCCGGCTCTCACAGATCTGTTAGTTTTTATTTAAGAAGCCCTCCTGTTCTCCACTCATTACCTGTATTAACTGCACCTGTTTGAACTCGTTACCTGTATAAAAGACACCTGTCCACACACTCAATCAAACAGACTCCAACCTCTCCACAGTGGCCAAGACCAGAGAGCTGTGTAAGGACATCAGGGATAAAATTGTAGACCTGCACAAGGCTGGGATGGGCTACAGGACAATAGGCAAGCAGCTTGGTGAGAAGGCAACAACTGTTGACACAATTATTAGAAAATGGAAGAAGTTCAAGATGATGGTCAATCTCCCTCGGTCTTGGGCACCATGCAAGATCTCACCTTGTGAGGCATCAATGATCATGAGGAAGGTGAGGGATCAGCCCAGAACTACACGGCAGGACCTGGTCAATGACCTGAAGAGAGCTGGGACCACAGTCTCAAAGAAAACCATTAGTAACACACTACGCCGTCATGGACTAAAATCCTGCAGCGCACGCAAGGTCCCCCTGCTCAAGCCAGCGCATGTCCAGGCCCGTCTGAAGTTTGCCAATGACCATCTGGATGATCCAGAGGAGGAATGGGAGAAGGTCATGTGGTCTGATGAGACAAAAATAGAGCTTTTTGGTCTAAACTCCCCTCGCCGTGTTTGGAGGAAGAAGAAGGATGAGTACAACCCCAAGAACACCATCACAACCGTGAAGCATGGAGGTGGAAACATCATTCTTAGGGGATGCTTTTCTGCAAAGGGGACAGGACGACTGCACAGTATTGAGGGGAGGATGGATGGGGCCATGTATCGCGAGATCTTGGCCAACAACCTCCTTTCCTCAGTAAGAGCATTGACGATGGGTCGTGGCTGGGTCTTCCAGCATGACAACGACCCGAAACACACAGCCAGGGCAACTAAGGAGTGGCTCCGTAAGAAGCATCTCAAGGTCCTGGAGTGGCCTAGCCAGTCTCCAGAACTGAACCCAATAGAAAATCTTTGGAGGGAGCTGAAAGTCCGTATTGCCCAGCGACAGCCCGAAACCTGAAGGATCTGGAGAAGGTCTGTATGGAGGAGTGGGCCAAAATCCCTGCTGCAGTGTGTGCAAACCTGGTCAAGAACTACAGGAAACGTTTGATCTCTGTAATTGCAAACAAAGGTTTCTGTACCAAATATTAAGTTCTGCTTTTCTGATGTATCAAATACTTATGTAAATTAAATAATAATAAATAAATAAATAAATAAATAGTTAAACATAAAATGCAAATTAATTACTTTAAAAATCATACAATGTGATTTTCTGGATTTTTGTTTTAGATTCCGTCACTCACAGTTGAAGTGTACCTATGATAAAAATTACAGACTTCTACATGCTTTGTAAGTGGGCAAACCTGCAAAATCGGCAGTGTATCAAATACTTGTTCTCCCCACTGTGTATATATATATATATATATATATATATATATATATATATATATATATATATATATATATACACACTCACCTAAAGGATTATTAGGAACACCATACTAATACTGTGTTTGACCCCCTTTCGCCTTCAGAACTGCCTTAATTCTACATGGCATTGATTCAACAAGGTGCTGAAAGCATTCTTTAGAAATGTTGGCCCATATTGATAGGATAGCATCTTGCAGTTGATGGAGATTTGTGGGATGCACATCCAGGGCACGAAGCTCCCGTTCCACCACATCCCAAAGATGCTCTATTGGGTTGAGATCTGGTGACTGTGGGGGCCATTTTAGTACAGTGAACTCATTGTCATGTTCAAGAAACCAATTTGAAATGATTCGAGCTTTGTGACATGGTGCATTATCCTGCTGGAAGTAGCCATCAGAGGATGGGTACATGGTGGTCATAAAGGGATGGACATGGTCAGAAACAATGCTCAGGTAGGCCGTGGCATTTAAACGATGCCCAATTGGCACTAAGGGGCCTAAAGTGTGCCAAGAAAACATCCCCCACACCATTACACCACCACCACCAGCCTGCACAGTGGTAACAAGGCATGATGGATCCATGTTCTCATTCTGTTTACGCCAAATTCTGACTCTACCATCTGAATGTCTTACCAGAAATCGAGACTCATCAGACCAGGCAACATTTTTCCAGTCTTCAACTGTGCAATTTTGGTGAGCTCGTGCAAATTGTAGCCTCTTTTTCCTATTTGTAGTGGAGATGAGTGGTACCCGGTGGGGTCTTCTGCTGTTGTAGCCCATCCGCCTCAAGGTTGTGCATGTTGTGGCTTCACAAATGCTTTGCTGCATACCTCGGTTGTAACGAGTGGTTATTTCAGTCAAAGTTGCTCTTCTATCAGCTTGAATCAGTCGGCCCATTCTCCTCTGACCTCTAGCATCAACAAGGCATTTTCGCCCACAGGACTGCCGCATACTGGATGTTTTTCCCTTTTCACACCATTCTTTGTAAACTCTAGAAATGGTTGTGCGTGAAAATCCCAGTAACTGAGCAGATTGTGAAATACACGGACCGGCCCGTCTGGCACCAACAACCATGCCACGCTCAAAATTGCTTAAATCACCTTTCTTTCCCATTCTGACATTCAGTTTGGAGTTCAGGAGATTGTCTTGACCAGGACCACACCCCTAAATGCATTGAAGCAACTGCCATGTGATTGGTTGATTAGATAATTGCATTAATGAGAAATTGAACAGGTGTTCCTAATAATCCTTTAGGTGAGTGTATATATATATATATATATATATATATATATATATATATATATATTATATATATATATATATATATAGTAATTAAATTTTTAATCAAATCATTAATCAATATTTATCCTCCTATATTATTATAATGATTTTTAATGATTATTTCCAGTTATGATATTACTTAATCAATAGAACCACTGATTGTTTGTTTCTTCATATATGTTTTCTAAAGAGGGTCTGGCCTAGAGATGTATGATGTGTCGCTAAACGCTTGATAGCAGAACATGTTGTCGTGTGTTTGGATTTTGGAGGTATCACACACCCCTAACATGCCAGGAGTGCAGTAACAGTGCTTACTCACTTAGCCCGGCTTTCAAAGATGAAATATGGATTTGTCTTTCATTTTATATTATATTATATTTTATTCATTTTATATTTTCTTTTACTGAAACACTAAAGAATTATGGTGAATACTGTCTGTACCTTTCACTGAGAGAAAGCACGTTATCAGTATGTTTTGGGAAACTTTCTGGTCAGAACTGGAGCTCAACCAACTCCAACCTTGGAGAGACTGTGTATGTGCGCAGTATTCTGTGTTACAGATCAGTATTGAAGGTGTACAACGGGCATCCTAGGGAGAGTGGCAGGATATTGTTCTGGGCAAGTTGGCGCCTGCTCCAGCTCTGGAACATCACTATGTGCCTAATTCCGGGGTGAAACCGTCAACAAGTGATCTATGGACACGTGCATCTGATTAACTGACAATGTGTGGAAAATTGCTATGACTATCTATTTTCTCTTAGCCAATCAGAATCATTCAACTTGCAGTAATGACGTGGCTAGACCTTGAAAACAGTATAACTGTTGAGAAATTGTATGTACGAAAGCTGAGGTAGAGATGGAGCGCGGCCTACGAACTCCTTGTGAGACTGAAGCTGGCTTCTGCTGATGAAACTGCAAATTATTCTTCATTACATTTTCTTTACTTAATTGCACTCCTGACTCTTGGTCTTCATTCTTCACAACTGGTCTTGGGTCATAAACTGTTATCCCCTAACAAGTTGCTACATTGCTTAGCATAATATTTTTAAAAATAATATAAATTTTAAAAATAATATAAAATAATTATTAATATTACTATATAATATCATGTATAATCAAATCTAATATTATGTATTATTATTATTAATAATAATAATAATTTATACATATTTTAAAGAATTTTATTTATTTTTACATTTTTTATTTTATTTTATTTATTTTTATTAGGCAAGAAATTACTATTAAAACTATTAATCATGGGTGTCTTTTATCACATTGCTATTGTAATATGACTTTACTTCACATCATGCATAACACCACTAAGCCATGGTAAAATCACTCAAAAAATATTTCAGTGTGTGTGAGTGAGAAAGACCTTATCTGTGTGTCCGATGAAGAATCTCTGTTGTCCGGAGGAAACAGTCATACTGATGATTATGGCATGACAGGGATACACAACTTCCTCCCCATTGGAGCTCCATACAGCCTGAGAAAGGGACAATATGAAAGAAAGCACACTAAGTATACCATATGGTCTTCATGAGATTGAAGCAATGCATCATGAAATCAATTTAATAATTTTGGTACGACGACTCATAATTATTTTCAAAAATATGAAGAAGACACAAATGTAACACAATGGAAAATTTACCCTTGGTTTCCCTTGGTTTCACATTCACAGACTCAAGAACTGTATTTTGGATTTGTCTGTGAAGACTCTCAGTTATCTAGGTCGTTGCAGAATGTTCTAGTAGATTTATTCAGGTCAGATAGATGTTTTTTTAAACGTTTCTTCAGAGAAACACATTCAGTTAGCCAGAAAAAATCTACTAGAACACTGGGTTATTACTAAAGTAATTATAATCAATTATTAAATTCTGTAATTAATGCATTGAATTTTACTGCAAGATGATGCATTTTTACACCCCTAATGTTTTGTGAGTGTGTGTGTGTGTGTGTGTGCGTGTGTGTGTATCACTCACACATCTCATTGTAGCTCCTCCGAAGCCAATAATTCTGTTCAGCTTCAGAATGGGGTCAGGATACAACTTCTGAAATATATACAGAAACCCTTCAAATGACCATAGCACACAAAAACAGCTGTAGATATATGCACAGGCTTTATCATGTAAACCTTCTGTGTAAAGCCCTATTCGGATGAGATTCGTTTAACATGGAGAGGTGGGTTAAGCAGTTATTACCAGAGCTTCTCAGTGATTTTAGTCCCGTCCGAATGTGCCATCTCAGTAATCATCACGGACAATGTCAGTAAAGATTACGGCGACTTTCACCTTCTGTAAAAAGGTCTGGAAAAATTACCTCAGGTAATACTAATCCCGTGCGAATAGACCCGCTGTAAATATGTACATAAATATTTTGTCATTTCCTGTTTAAAAGTAGTTTTCCGTGGTTTTTCAAGTTTGGAGGCGCTTAAAAAAAGCATTCATAATTTCTTTAAGTAAGCCAAAGGCGTCCATTTAACAGAAAATGTGCATTCCCAAAGTAGTAGCACTCACCTAATGTAATCATATAAGTGGTGCCAGCTCTGGAAGCAACTTAATACGCACATCACGACAGGGAGGTGAATCAAGGTACCCCTCCCACTTTTATTAGTTTTACTGAGATTTCTTATCCTGTGCGAATTGGCCATTAATATTACAGACGTCCTGTGGTAAAATCACATTATTCCATCTACCCTTTTAAAACTAATCCCGTCTGAATAGGGCTTAAGTGTAAGTCTGTGTTGTCCAGGGGACAAATAAGTGTGTTTATGCATGGTTAACCTGTGGCTGCTTCACTGGTTGGTCAGAAGAGAGAGAGACAGGTCGAGGTGATGCTGCATTAATGACCTAAAAAGAAACGCTCAGACTGGTTCATTCACATAATTTATGCTTTTAAAAAGCAAACGTCACAATTAGTTTATTTGCAATAACATGCACTGAGGAAAGTGCACAGGGACATTATTTATGAATAATGTTTAATTTAATGTTGACTCAAAGTAAGACCCAGTTGTTTTCTTAGCTAGTCATTGCTTGATCTTCTTGGATCTACAGTACTTACTGTGATTTCCTCCTCACTGTCTGTCATGTGGATGTAGACGTCATCCTCGCAACGGGCATATACGTGTACTCCAGCATCATCAGAACACACTACTGTGACCTCTTCACCTGCCTGCGACCTTTGATCTGGTGACCCTGGGCTCTCTGAGCCTCCACAGGGTGCATAAATCAGCTCACGCAGATGCGTTTTCTGGACCATTAAACGCTGCTTAGTGCTCTACACAGAGAGGAAGAAGAGAAAGGGAGAAAGAAGCCATTAGGGCCTGTATATATCAACATTAGCTGCACTGGAATGAAGGTCAGCTTAAGGTTACACACAAACACTCCTGTAGATTTGGGGGTGGTGATCTGCTGGATGAGGGAGACTCGGTCTTGTACAGGTTTACTGAGGCTTACGATGCGACTCTCTTCTCTTTGAGGGCTCTTTTCAGTCGAGACTTCTGCAGAGTGCCAAAATGGTTTAATCAGATAAAACGTACAATGCGATTGTGTGTGTTTACATGCATAAGACTCACTTTTAGCTGCACTGTTGGATCCTTTCTGTATGGAATCAAATGGTAACTTTGTTCCATCTGAGGGAAATCTGTCAATCACACACAAGATGTACTATTTTTGCAATATACATTCTGAAAGAATGAAATAACATTAATGTGTAAATCACTGACTAATGTTTACATGCACATCAATACTCAGATATCAATCGGAATTTGGCAATATTTTGATCAGTGTTCTGATTGCCCAATTAATTTTTAAGACAATATCCTGATTCCACAAAATCCAATTCTCACCCATGGACCACATTTTAATCAGAAATGTGTTGCATGTAGACACCTTATTCTGAAAATACACTAAAAGGAGATATATGCACATGCTCAGCTGGCAAGGAACTTGGGCGGCGTTGTCGGGAAAATGTGTTTGAAAAATATGCTTATTAAATTGTGTAAAAGTAGTATATATTTCTCAGGAAACAAGAGTGGGAAAGGACACATGCATGGGTAGACCGGTAGACTTACATCAACCAGGTTCACATGACATGACGTGTTGTTATGGTTAACTAAAACTAAAAGTATTAAAAATTGTTTTCAGTAATTGAAATAATTATTAAAAAAATAAATAATTAAATGACTAAAACAAAAATGATTTAAGGCTATAAAAAAATATTAAAATTAAATAAATTAAATAATTTAAATGACAAACTAAAATAAAAATTATTCAAAGCTATATAGAAATATATATATATAAAAAAAAGCTAATTCAAAATATGAATAAATATTATAATAGTAATACAGGAATAATCAGATGCTTGTACGCATATAAACATTGTATTCAGAATAATGGCTGCAACCTGAATATACTCCTTAAACAGAATTTGATGTGCATGTAAACATAGTCATTGTTGATTACGAAAGTGAAACTGATGAGGTCAAGCAAATATGGACCACCTATTAACTCCAACATTGTTATTAAAGGGATAGTTCTCCCAAAAATGAACATTTGTGTGAACTATAATTTCTTTAAGTAAGCCGAAGGTGTCCATTTAACAGAAAATGTGCATTCCCAAAGTAGTAGCACTCACCTAATGTAATCATATAAGTGGTGCCAGCTCTGTCCTTTGGGTACAGGGAAACACATTTCTCTGGGCATCGGGGCAGTGCCATCTGGCAACATCACACCAGACTGCCTGAACTCAGAGAATGACAGACCTACAAAAAAAAAAAAAAGATAAAATTGTGTAATAATAATACATTTAATTTACACGTTCCAGAGCTCAAAGATGCTTCACAAAATTGACATTACATGTTATACAATTCACAATCTGCAACTGTAATAGTAACTAAGTCAAAATGTACCAGGGTCAAACAGCAGGTCACTGGTGACGATGTTTTTAACAGACATATTGGCGCCGAGCTTGACGCTCTTAAGGTGACTGTGTGTTCTGCTCAGATAAACCGAGAGCACGTAACGTAGGTCCATCGTCAAACACGTCCAACGTGTGCTCGCCGGCGCTGGGCCTACCAAACCTGAAATGCATAAGCTATCAATCAGTAATCACAAAAAACATGTAGAACATGTGAAAAACATCATAATAAAAACCGAGTGAGTGTGAGATGATAATAAAGCAATGAATGTCTACCTTGTTTAGCAGTACTGGCCGTATTCTCATACACTGAACCGTGTGCAGCTCCACACAGAAAAGGGAACTGCAGCCAGGTCGCCGTGGACTTGAACTCTTTGAACATGTTAGAGAACGACACACGGATCACCTGACCCTCCTGAATGATGAGCAAAGCAACAAAGAGTGATAAACAGGACAGTTTTGTTATTGTTAATAAAAACTAAAGCTGAAAACAGAGATGCACATGAAAGTCTGTATCATTAAAGGCACAATATGTAAGATTTTTGGACTAAAATATCCAAAAACCACTAGAACAATGTTATATATTCTGATGACTTGTGTACTAACATTATCCCAGATGCTTCCAAGAATGTTTAAATCCAGAGAAATAAGACTTTTTACCGTGTCCGTGCGTCGCCTATCAATGACATCATACCCGCGTTACCATCGATTTCCAGTTTTATTTTGTAGAAACCATGGAAACACCAAAGACGCTTTAATATATGATGTTTTATTAGACAAGGGAACAACTGTTTGGATACATTTATAGACAGAAAACTAATCATTGTTATATAGCTCAACACATTTAGTCTTATTGTTTAAATCTGGTTTTCTTGATTTACCGTGAGTACCATGTTTTACCATGCCTAATATCGATCTAGCTTACTGCAGTGTGAACAAGTGTCTCGTAGCCAGCGAGCGAATGCACAGAGTAACGTTAGTACATAATTTTCAACACGCTTAAATGTATCTAATATGATAAAACAGTGCTGCGTTACCCCACATACGCTTGACTGGAAGAAGCAGAAGCGCTCGTCTGTGGCATAATAAAAGCTCCACTGCTGTCGAGTCGTGTGTCGCGCTCGTCTCTCATTAGCAATCGCTCCAGCGGCCTCGTTCAGCTCCCACAACACTCGGTCCCACTCTGCTTCATACTACAGTAACGTTAATAATCTGATCCATGAACATGATTTCTGCCCGAGTCCCGTCCCGATTCTTTTCCACCGGCTGTGAGGTGAAGACGACATCTCCCATGAATCTCGCCGTCAACAAGCTACGCCTTTGTTTTCACTAGGCAACCTCTAGCGGCGAAAAACATCATATTGTGCCTTTAAATAGTTATGCATATAAAACTACACTTTTCACCTCAGCAGTGATGTCCAGGTGCACAATGAAGTGTTTGTTTGGGCTGGGTCTGAACAGCAGGTAGAGGAACCGGCCGGTGAGACCCAGAGACTGGCTGCTGGTTTTGGGAAGCAGGATATAGTTACTGGCCGGTACGGAGCCACGGATCCGGAACACAGAACATTTCAGCTTCTTATCCTATAAATACATACAAACAACATTTATTGAATGCTAATGAGAATCCTATGCAGCAGCAACATTATATTATAGTTCTAAGAGAAAGGAATAAACCTCCTACCATGTATGTGGTGACGTCACCCTCTTTGCTGACTTTCTTCCATTCTTCTATCTTCATGTGTTTGAAGATGTTTACGTACGGCTGCTGCCACAGAGCTGATGGAGAGACACACACACACAATCATCACTGCTGGATGTTTATTTAGCTACACTCCACCCTGCAAATGTGCTGTACATTGTTAAAAGCATTGTGAGCAGGAGTTCTCAAACTGGGGGCCGCAAGGGAGAGCTAGGGGTCCATTGAAAAATTTAAGAAACAGTGTAAAAAATAAATAATGAAAAAAAAATGGTTACAATTATGTACAATTGTAAAATAAATTTAATAAAATAAATGTAAATAAAATATTTAAATAAATAAATAATAAAAGTAACAATCCCTAACAGTACAGTAATGCAGTGAGTAGAACAAATATTTTCAACTAAATATGTTCCTAAAAATATTTTACACATTTACAATATAAACTGGATATTTACACACGAAAATAAAGCTGGCTTTTACATTTCAGGATGGGGGTGGTTATGGTATCTATAAGATTGAAACCCCCTGGTATATAATGCACATTTTATTGCACTGTATATTTCAAATTGTATTATATTCCATTTGACATGGTGCTCTGCTGTACAGTATATTGTGCTATACTGTATCTTTCGTCTTTTAAAGAAAAAAACTCAGTCCATTTCAGGAGCTTATTACTCAGTGAAGTGACTTAATAGGTAAATCTTACCTTTGGAAGACATTGTTTACTTCTCAGATCTGATTCACCGGTTGACAGCTAACGAACTGTAGCTCACAAACTACCAAATAAATCCATTCACTTCCGTTTCCTACATATCCAGAAAGCTTTTATCCATCCCAGCACCGTAGTTCATCTTCGTACAGATATTAATTTTTGATTTTGTACATGTTATGGGGGTTTTGCAGGTCTGCGAGTTTGTTTTGTTGTTGATGAACCGCTCTACTCGCGCTGCAGAGACCGCCACGATGCGTTCGAACGGCATGACGTAGGCACACGTCATCATGCCTAAAACTGTGAATCGCTGAGATAAATATATTTTTATTTTATTTATAAGCAATTTAATGTACATATGCGAAAATATAAATGCGATGTTTGTATATTTTTATATATTATATTATATTTTCTAAAAAATAAAAAAAGCCTTTAAAATTATTGACTATTGGACATTCCATTGAATAATTGTTGAGATTATTATTATGATATACCAGACGTAAATGGTTCTACTTTATTTCGCAAGAAAATAGTTTTCGGATGAACATCTTCAGAAAACGCGTTTCCCTTAAGTAATTTGACCTTTTTGGGCTCCCATAGGTCCGTTTGGCTTCTATAGTGACGAACACAGCAACAGACGCTTTATGCAAGGCATAAATTCCGCTTTTATGCTAATTATCACTCTTATTTGACATGAATTACGACAAAAAGTATAACAGTTTTGTTCTTATCCTCGATTGTCAGCATTTGGACATAAATTTGAGAGGGAAGGTAAAAGGCGACGATCTATCTATCTATCTATCTATCTGTCTATCTGTCTGTCTGTCTGTCTGTCTGTCTGTCTGTCTATAACTATGTGTACATTAACAATTAAAGTGTATTGCATTTAGTGGAATGTGTAATTCATTTTCTTCTTGTCTAATAGGTGACAGTCGTGTGTTCACTGTATTAAAAGACAGCAATCATGTCTTTTAGAGATCTGAGAAGTAAGTGAACCTAAATCTAAGGACTACTGTAATATCTGTAGTCTGTGGTGTGTATGAATATTTGTTAAAGACTTTGGATATGTAGATTTTACAGAGATGATGCGAGCGCTCGGATATCCTCGTCTCATCTCCATGGAAAACTTCAGATCTCCAAACTTTCCTTTAGTAGCTGAAATTCTCATCTGGCTCGTCAGGAGGTAATACATATTAACATGTGAGAGGCTGGCAGAGAGAGAAATATGCATGAATATAAAAAATATTATATTTTTATGTATCTTCCCCTAGATATGAACCTCTAATGGAAATTCCCAGTGATGTTGAGACAGAGTCAGACAGGGTGTTTTTCATCAAAGCGGTGGCCCAATTTATGGTAAACTATATTATTGTGTTAATAATCATCATATGTGTTCACTTAGACTGTTTTGTCTAGTGTGGGGAAAAATGTTTCACAGTATTTGTAGAATTATCTCCAATAAGCATATTTCTGATGAAGGCGTGAGCTATTAAAGTACATAATATGTTGAAGTCATTGCATGTTCTCTGTGTTTCTCTAGGCCACCAAGGCTCATGTGAAGTTGAATCTTAAGCGTCTATATCAGGCAGATGGTTACGCTGTCAAAGAGATGCTGAAAATCACCAGCATCCTCTATAATGCCATGAAAACCAAAGAGAACGCCAGTGGTGACCAGAACAATGACGAAAACAGCAAGTTCAAGTTTGATCTGGGGTCAAAGGTAAATTGAGTTAGATTTATATCATAAATTCTAACACAAGCAGTCTTCAAGAGGAGTTTTTGGATGCTTTGTTTATGCGTGTGTGCAGATAGCTGATTTAAAGGTGGCACGTCAGCTGGGATCTGAAATTACAGCAAAGGGAGCAGCTCTGTTTGACCTGCTGGGGCACGAAGAGGACCTGAGAGAGAGCAGGGCTGCTGCAATAGCCCGACCGCTGGAGGTCACTGAGACAGAGAGAGCCCTGAGAGCGGCTATCAAAGACGTTACGGTAAAACACAGATCCTGTTTTTCATGATATGATCGCTTTAGATCGCTTTTGAATATTGCAAAAACATATATAGTTTATTATGTAAACTAAGAGTAGTAATATATTAAAATAATTCAATAAAATAATTATAAATAATTAAATTCCATCGATAACTGGTTCTTTAATATTTAAACTTTGACACCAATTCGTTTATTTGATTTTTCCTTATCATTTGTAATGTTTTTTATTATAATTGTTTTAGTCACAAATCACAATTTCTACCCAATAAAATATCTTACAGCTTGACATAACTAGAAATATTTATATTCATTATAAAAATGCCCATAAAGTTGTATTCATTTCCATGGCAAAAATTCCATCATATATCGAGGTTTTCCAAGACCATGGGAATTCTGGTCCTTAAATATAAATGACAGTTGCTGAGGGAATTAATTTAATAAAAAATATAATGTAACTTTACATCTTGATTTTTATGTTTTAGCTTATTTTATAGTTTTTTTTTTATATAATCTCAAACTGCCTGTACTGAGAAATAACCTGAGGAAAATCATCCATAAATGTTCCATAAATGTTCTTTGAAGGTTTGTTATGTCTCTAGAGGGCTACAAGAACTCAAAATCTCTTTCTGTTTCAGGTCAGTTCTTGAAAAGCATGATTTTAGTGCATTCAGTGAGTAGCGTGCTTGAATTATTTACCAAGCAGAAGAACAGGAGGAACGTCTTTGGAGAATTGTGATGGTATTTTGTGTACTGAATGTTTGTTTGTCCTGTTCAGGAGAGCATCCAAATGACGAAGGATCTGCTCAATAACGTATCGTCAGATGAGGCCAGTCTGGAGGCCAAAATCGAGAAGAAGAAACAGGACCTGGAGAGAAACCAGAAGCGTTTACAAACTCTACAGAGCGTGCGGTGAGCTGCTACTGTGGCATTTCACTATCATTGATATACTATTATAATTTTTGTTAATATTTTGAATTACATTTATTTTAATATTTTCTGTTTATATTTATTTAAATTTTAACTTGAGTTAGTTTTAGAATTTTTTTTGTTTTTGTCATTTTTATTAGTTTAAAAAAAATATATGTTTATATGGTTAAATATATATTTATATGGTTTTAGTTAATAATCCTTGCTGCACAAAATATACTCAGACAAATGCACAAACTCTCTCTGTCACTGTGTTTCAATATGTAGTCCAGCGTTTATGGATGAATACGAGAAGATCGAGGAGGACTTGCAGAAACAGTACCAGACGTATGTGGAGAAATTCCGCAACCTCAGCTTCCTGGAGCAGCAGCTAGACGACTTTCACAGAGCTGAGCAGGAACGCTTCGAGGTACGATCAGTGGAAATTAGGGGTGTAACGGTACACAGAAGTCAGGGGTCGATATGTACCTCGGTTTTGGGGTCACGGTTCAATACGAGTTCGGTACAACAGGAAAAAGCAACAAATTCGCAATGCTAGGTTTCTTTTCATTTATTTCGAACAGGCAGTAGTGCAAATTACAGTTTGTTACACCTAGCGGCATTTAGTCACCTAGTTGGTACAGTACAGCCTCCTAACAGTACACAGAATGCATAGGTCGTATTTTTTTTGTAGGGCTGATGAAAAAAAGGTATTTGGTCACAATCAGCTACAAAACTGAAAAGCATGTCTTGTGTTATAAAAGCACAAAATAAATAGAATAATGAAAAATTAAACGAGAAATCACGGAAAGATGAGCGAGAAGGAGAAAAACCTTTCCACAAGGAGACAGCGAGTGAAGCGGCACCTGAGGCTTCCCATTTCCAGGACACGCATATTTCATCACTGGACTGTAGTAGTGAGACTTCCACGACACAAATCGGCACAATGCCGAATGATGATGTCTCATTATAACAGTGGAAACAACTTAAAATACCCCGTCATGGTCATACAGATAAGAGTAAGACATCATTTGAAAATGTGTACAACAAAAAAACAAAACGTGCTTTTGTAAAATAAAGAAAACAGACAGGATGCCACTTTCTGCCGTCCCGATTTCCTTTCCGTGAAGTTTGTGGAGCGCGTCACAAAAATGAATCGAAGCTCTGCGTATAGGCTACTAGCAAGCTTTTGCATGCCATCTGAACGCTAGTGATGGGTGATTTTGAAACGCTGCTTCATGAAGCTTCGAAACATTTACAGATCTTTTGTTTCGAATCAGTGGTTCGCAGCGTGAGCCATGTTTAGCTGAGCCATCCATAGAACAAAGAAAACAAGCCCTGAAAATTTATAAAAGAACACATATTATACAGACACCTAATATTTAATCTTATTAGATGATTAGTTAATTCCATTTGATAGATTATACTTTCAATAAAAGTGTTTGTAAAAGCTGTTTTTATGCATGTTTGGCCTGGGTTTTTGTTGCATTTCCACTGTTCTGACCAGCAGGGGTCACCAGTGTGTGGCGTTTCGAACACTTCGATACAGTGAATCATTTTGAAAAGCTTTTCTCCCATCACTGCTGAACTTTGTAGTGGGTTGTTTTGGGTTGGTGTGTAGATCGTCTCTTCTTCTTCTGCTCTTTTTCCCGTTGTGGCGGTTAGCAAACAGCATTGCATTCCCCTGCGTGCCCTTTCTGGATTAGAGTGTGGATCGCCTGTGACTGACTGTATTCGTCGTCTGACTGTATGCAGCGAACCATGACAGTTCGGGATGAAAATGTACCGTTACACCCCTAGTTGGTACTTTGGTACTCATATGATATGAGGCTTGTACCTAAACCTCATCATTTCATTTATCCAGCTAAATATACAAATAATAAAGGACAACAATGAGTGAAACTCATGAAACCTATCAAGAACATGTCATATTTCATCCAATTCACTTTAAAAAGTCAATGCTGATGTTTCCCTAATTAATCCTTTGGCCGTTTTCTTCCAGGAAGCAGAAATGACAATGAAAATGAGACAAAACAAATTAAAAGAAGAGGAGAAGAGACTCATGAGGAGTGGAGGTGGGTCACACACACATTTTAACTTGATGCAGAACCTGATTTCGTCAATTACAACATTCCATTCAACCAATCAGATTTGAGGGACAAGTTCAGGCTTACAACCAGGGTTAGGTGCTTCTACATCAGTGTTATTCACCATCATTTCCCTCTGATTTTAGGGATAAGTTATGGGAAGGGTTAGGTTTAGGGGTAGGGATATGGTTAAGACTAACTTTTCAGACAGGAATGTTGTTCCAGGATCAACAAAATGTTGCTATGTTGACCCAGGAATGTGTCTAACTCTGCAAAACCAGGACGTGTGTCAAAGATCTCACAGGTTCTCTTCCTCTGTAGCAAAAGATGACGACTCAGATGTGGACATACCAGAGGATGAAGGATCTGACAGCGACATAGATGACGGACAGCAGCCCAGACCACACCTCGCACGACACGCCCAGATATCAGGTGATGGAAGACGTTCAGCACATAATCTGCTGCCCCACTCACACATAAGGTATTTCTGATTGTACTTGATTTGTGTTTGTGTGTGTCTGATGTCTGCAGGTCGAGGTGGCGCTCGGTTTGTTGGCAGTATGAGGGGAGAAGACAGTGAAGAGGTGAGAACACACACATTCACATACACAATATATCATACCGACCAAAACAATGCTATTTTAGTATTATTTTTATACTTTTGGAACATTTATTAATATTTTAAATTAGCTTTAGTTTTAAAAATGTTATTTTATGTGCATTTGTCAGTTTTTTGGTAACACTTTACAATAATGTTCCATTTGTTAACATGGAACTAACAATGAAACTTAATTTCTTATTCTTAGTTAATCTTAAAGTCAGCATTTACTAATACATTATTAAAATCAAAAGTTGTATATGTTAATATTACTTAATGGACCTGAGCGAACATGAACAGAGATTAATAAAGATTAAAAGATTTAAAAACCTCAAATTATTTCAGTTAGTTGCCAAGGCAACATTTTTTAAGTTAAAGTTTTTAATTTCAGCTTAATTTTTTTTCCAGCTTTATTTGAATAAATAAATGCAATAGTTTTAGTTAACAATAGCAAAACTGAACCAACTTTTTCCTCATTTATTCTGTTATATTCTTCAGAGTTTTCAGATTATTTAGCCAATCATGGTTTCCAAGCTCTCTGGCTTTCTTTTTTTTTTCTTCACATTTCCCTGTTTTTCCTCCATGATCTTACACAACTTCTCTTCACCGTATATGCCACCAGCTCTCATTTCATTCACTCCGTTTTCACTCCATCTCTCTTTCTCTTCCTCTGCACTCGTTCTTCAAGCCCAGAGTAAAGGAACGAGCTCGTCTATCCGGCAGCGGCCGGAAGCAAAAGAGAAAGGTGGTGTGTGTGTGTTTGAGTGCGTGTATGCGCCAGTGTTATTTATATACTATTAAAGGGATAGTTCACCCAAAAGTGAAAATTCTGTCATTAATTACTCACCCTCATGTCATTCCAAACCCTTAAGACTTTCGTTCATCTTCAGAACACAAATAAAGATCTTTTTGATGAAATCTGAGAGATTTCTGTCCATCCATTGACAGCTACGCAACTACCACAAAAAACATAATTTACCACTTAATTTACAAAATATTAATGTCCAGCGCACTTCATTTGTGATCTTCATTTGTGTTCTGAAGATGAACGAAAGTCTGACATGTTTGGAACGACATGAGGGTGAGTAATTAATGACAGAACTAAAATTTTTGTGTAAACTATCCCTTTAAGGCCCGTTCACACCAAGGACAATAACTATAACAATAGACCAATTATCAGCCTACGTCACACTGACGTCACGCAGGTTCGACTGCGCATGTCGGTTGCAAAATACGATAGGGAAAGTGCCATGTTGTGCAGTGGGATGCCAGAATCGTAAATCTGTAAACAGTGGTCTTAAGTTTTACCGAATACCATCAACTCACAGTACTTTTAATGCCAACCGCAGACGTCTTTGGTTACAAGCCCTCAGAAGAGCCGATTGGAAAGAGGACCAAATTAAAAATGCCCGAATCTGCAGTTCACTCCCGCATATTTCGCGCTCACATCTGAAGCGCACACACATACAGTAATAAAGCCGCCTCTGACATACAAGTGCAAAAATGAGCTCCTTTCCCCAGCTTATCAATGGTCAAATACACTCAAAAATAATGCCACAATGCCCATCTTGGTGAGTATTAACGTAAACACAGTCTTAAACAGTTCAGGAAGAATGTTGTGTAACAGCAACAGTATTTTGGATCCATGCGTGCGTCAGGTCTTAAAGGGACAGCAGCCGAATATTGTTAATGTTATTCAAACTACAAAAAGACAAACGATCACTTACTGCTCTTGACTCATTAACTTGTGTAACTTTAATGGATTAATCTGTATTTAATTTTTTACAATGAAGATTATCCAATGTTATTTTAAATTTGTTGAATACTTACCTGAATACTGTTAGACCTACCTGGAAAATAAAGCAGTCTATTTCATTTGTATCTTTATTCTGTTGTATTTATTTGTGCTATTGTTAGTAATTTGTTTATTTGTTCTTATTTTATTACTGTTTACTTGTCTTTTTTAATTTAATTTACCATTTGAAATCAAGCTTCCTTGTGCTGTGTGTAAGCTATTGCAACAAAATTACCCCATTGTAAAAAATACATTAAGTTATCAAATATTTGTGAGATAATTGTAATGGTAATTGATCATTTAGCCTATATATGAAAAAAAAAAGAAGCTTAAAAGCTTTATCAAATAAAGTTATCTTTTCAGAAGAAATTTTTGATTGCCTAGACTTTCAATAGATGGACAAAAAAAGAAATATTAAAAATATCTATTTGACAGTATATGCAGCGTTTTTCCCCCGTGGTATGAACGTTTTCCACTGGATGCTTGGCCATTTCGTTTCATCGTTTACCCATTGACAAGATGGTATGGCAAACGGATCTGTAAGATTCCACTCACTAACGTTAATTTCGTTGAATAGCCTTATCGCTGGGTGACAAACTATTGTAATATGCGGACAACATTTTGAAAATAACATCTAATTATCTATAATTAGTCATCTATAAATATATATCTATAAATAATCTATAATCTTTTTAAATCTAACGATTTTGTACCGTATCCATGTAATTTTCTCTACGTAAACGCTATCTCCTGGATTTTCTGCAACCTAGCTGCGCGCGCATCCTGTATGTTTACAAACAGAAAATTGGTCTATAACGATGAAGATAAAAAAAAAGTTAAAAATCTAAACAATCTAAAACTCTTTCTAAATATAGCACACACTATAACGATAATGACAACAATATCATAGGAATCACTTTCACAACGATTTTTTCCTGCTGATGAACTATAAAAACATTGACAGCCAATCAGAATCTACCAACTTTATAGAGCTCGAGCATTTAAAGCGGCAGACGACAAAACTGCAGATGTTGTGCATTGGTGTGGACGCTAATATATCATTTTTTGTGTTGTGTACTGGCCTTTATAGTATTTATTAATATTTTGAATTGGCTTTTATTTTTATAATTTCATTTTAAGTTTTTATGTGATTTTGTCATTTTAATTTTATTTCAGTTTTAGTAATTTTAGTACGCAAACATATTTTATTTCAGTTAGTATGTCAGTTTTATTTCAGTTTATTTAATATTTATATTTTATAAAATAGCTTTATTTCAAAATAGTTTTTTTGTTTTATCTATCAACAACAACACTGGCGTGTTTGTGTATGAGTGTGAACTCCTGGACGTTCTTATAATTACTAATTATAATAATTCTGAATTAGGGATATTGATTGAGCCTCGTTCCAATTACCATCCACTGACCGCTGTGTGTGTCTTCTGTTATATAATTCACAATGTGCTTTGGTTTGCAGTCAGAGGACAGTGAGATTGACGTAGATGATGATGATGAAGATGGTGAGGAAGACGAAGATGAGGAGGAGGAGGAAAACGAGGATCTGGATGAAGATAATGACAGTCTAGAGGGCTCCTCTGCCAAACCCGGACGGTCAAAGCGATCACTGCACCCACAAATCCTTGAGGAGAGCGACAATGATTTTTAACATATATATATATATATATATACGTAAAAACATTAATACACTAACATGGAAAAATACGCTCAGTGGGCCGCCTTGACTTTTCATGAATCAATTTCTATGTAAGCTGCTGCATCAAACTGAATGTGACAGTTTACAGTAAATGTTTTTTCATGACATGGAGAAAAGTATACCAAAATGTAATTTCCAATATATGAATATATCTTATTATTTGTATTCAAGTGTAGCTGCCTGTTCAAATCCCTTTACAATTCTCAGTTATTTGGATTCATTTGAGTGAAAGTTCAACAAAATTGTTGTATTGTGTGTTTTATTAAAGCAACATCTTTGTAAGTGCTGTTTTATAAAATAAACATTTATTATTACACAACTTTAATACATAAACTTATTAATACAACACAAATATTTACATGAATAAGACTTTAAATAAACATGTTTTTGAACATGTGCTTTTGTACGTGTGCTAGATATCCACCACACAATCTGGTGCACCAGCTTTGATGGCGTCTGAGACGACCTTTGCCCCCGACTCCCCGATGCCGTTACCCTGGAGACTGAAGCAGAAAAACATGACACACATCAAAGCCAAATCTCACTCAAGAACAACACCTGAAATGTGCCATTCACTGCCAAATATAAATAATCACGCTTCAGAATCGCAGCTTCACCCACTGCAAAATATTCACCACGTGCCATGCAATCGTAAAACTCTGTGGTTGAACCTCTCACACGCAGACGGCGGTTCACACATACACACATACACACACACACACACACACACACACACACACACACACACACACACACACACACAGACTGACTTGATGTAGGTGAGCTGATGGTTTCCTCTCAGCGCAGTCGCGATGAAGATCGCTCCGTCCATCCCCAGAGAATTCTCCTGTAGACTACAGACACGTGCAAATACGCCATTTTAACATTCATGTTCTGTTCGGGATTAGAAATACAAGCAACTCTATTTTTTTCAAGTGTTAATTTACTTCACATGCCAACATTTATTTGCATCTGTATTAATGTTTAAGAAAAGAATACTTTTATTCAGCAAGGATGCACTAAATGTAATTGTTCAAAAGTGTCAGTAAAAACACTTATAATGTTAGAAAAGATTTCCATCTATGTGTAATGTATAATAAATTATATTTTAACATATATTCAAATAGAAAACAGATATTTGAAATTGTAATAATATTTCACAATATTACTGTGTTTTTGATCAAGCAAATGCAGCCTTGATGAGCAGAAGAGACTTCTTTTAAAAACATTTTAAAATCTGAATTACTACAAACTTTTGACCAGTAGTGTATATGTTTTGCAAATGTTAAAAGTTAACCCCAAACAAAAGCATGGTTACTATACTGGATACCAGCCACAGTTCTGCAAAGCGCATGCCCACCTTGTGATACGCAAAGTTTCAATAACATCTGTCAGATATGTTTAGATTAGGATGTAGGCACATATAGGGAAAATTTGTGGTGTTTGTAGACATACTTCAGACTTCTCAAACCCCTGTTGTTCTTCAGAGCGCTGGAAAACGCCTTCGCTCCTTCCATCCCAATGGAGTTGCCACGCAGACTAAAACAACAACAAAAATATTGGATGAATGGATGGATGGCTGGATTAACAGAACAATGGATGGATGGATGAACAGAACAATGGATGGATGGATGGATGGATGAACAGAACAATGGATGGATGGATAAACAGTACAATGGATGGATGGATGGATGAACAGAACAATGGATGGATGGATGGATGAACAGAACAATGGATGGATGGATAAACAGAACAATGGATGGATGGATGGATGGATGGATGGATGGATGAACAGAACAATGGATGGATGGATTAACAGAACAATGGATGGATGGATGGATGGATGGATGCACAGAACAATGGATGGATGGATGGATGGATGGATGGATTAACAAAACAATGGATGGATGGATGGATGGATGGATGGATGGATGGATGAACAGATGGATGGATGGATAAACAGAACAATGGATGGATGGATGGATGGATAGATTAACAGAACAATGGATGGATTAACAGAATAATGGATAGATAGATAGATAGATAGATAGATAGATAGATAGATAGATAGATAGATAGATAGATAGATAGATAGATAGATAGATAGATGGATGAAGACTCACTCTAGTGTATGAAGGGTTTCATTGACCACCAGAGCGTTGGCTAGTGCAACAGCCCCTGATTTTCCTGCTGATACACCCTGAAGACTATAAAACACACACACACACACACACACAAGGTCAGACACAACCAGCTTCAGCAAAGAGCCATGAAATATGAAGAAAGCTGTAGTGAGACTCACTAGAGCACAGTGAGAGAAGAGTTTGACCCCAGAGCACAGGCCAGAGCAATGACACCATTATCACCAAGAGCGTTCTCCTGCAGACTGAGAGGAAAAACACATCATACACATCACTATACAATGAAGTTGAGACATGCACTTTTTAAAAATAAAGGTTCATTCCAACAAGAACCAAAAGAAGTTATTTTTGGAGTTCTTTAATAAATGCAGTAGTGCTTTAAAGGACCTAAAAACCAAAACACACATCTGAAGAACCTCTACACTTATAAAAATAAAGGTTGCAAAGGAGAGTTTTCGGAGCGAATACCATAGAAGAACCATTTTTAGTTCTACAAAGAACCTTTCAGTGATCAGTTCTTAAAAGAACCAGTTTTTCTTAGAGTGAAGAACATTTAAAAAAAATCTAAAGAACCTTTTGTGCAATGGAAAGGTTCCATGGATGTTAAAGGTTCTTTGTCGAACCAAAGATGCCATTAAAGAACCTTTATTTTTAAGAATGAATGAAAGGTGCTTCAAAGCACCATTGAAGAACCTTTTGTTTTTAAAAATGTGGTGTAAATGAGAAAATAAAAGAGATTGTTTGCACAGGATCAGACTGATAGAGGCTCATGCATGAGGATGTAAAATAGATCTTACTCCAGCAGCTGAATGCAGGTGTTGCTCATGAGAGACTGAGCTAAAGCTTTAGCTGCTCCAGCCTTCATGAAGTTCCACTGGAGACTGAAACACACACACACAAACAAATACAGCATGACCTCACATCCTAACACAGATGATATCACATCCTGACCTAGATGATATCATTCCCTGACTGCCAGTCACAAAGTTGATCTTTAAGATCCTCATTAGTTTGTCGCTATTGTCTTGAGTTCAGTTTATTTAACTCACTGTAAGGAGGTGATCGCTCTGTTGACCCTCATGGCTTCAGCAATGGCGGTCACCCCCTCATCATGGAGAAGATTAGCAGTCAGACTTTAACACAAACAGATAAATGATTTGTAATATGTTCAGGTCAATGAAAAGTGTTGCATTATGAAGAAGTGAGTTGTGAGGATAAGCTCAATAGATGGTGACACACCGAATAATGCATTTAATTTTAAAGGACTTTGTAAAACTGGTGCTTTAGTTTTGTGCCAAGAAACGATGTAATCATTTGATAAATGGTCAGCACACATATTTATTTTTTACTAAACTCTAATTTGGGGGGAAAACTCTCTCAAGTTAGATAATCAGACAAAATCTCTTCAAAATTCTCACAAAATATTGTTTACAAAAATGATAATATAAAAATATAAACTATAAATATTTATAAAGCTAATTATTATTACTACAGACTATAAAAAATATATATATAATATTTATTTATTAAATAAAATGTTTTATTAAATAATATATTTTATTTATTTTTTTACTTACATGAAATATTTTTATTGAAAATTCAATATTTTTATTATAAATAAATGTGTTAAGGGTTTTTTTTATATATTAAATATATATTTATAAAATTAATATATTTATATTTATAAGGTATTTTATTTTACTTAGTAAATATTTATAATAATTTATAATATTTATAATAATATAATACTAAAATATCTATAATTTATTAAACAAATATATTTATAATATAATACATGTGTAAATATTCTATATATACTGTATATATATATATATAGTCATTATTAATTAGCTTTATATAAAAACAGTAAAATCTATTGTATGTCCTCATTTAGACTAATTAAACGTATCTGTGTGTACTTACTCGAGTTCTCTAAGACAAGTGTTGACTTTTAAGGCTTTGGCGATGTCTTTGGCACCAGAAACTCCTATTGAATTCTCCCTTAGACTGCCAGCAAATATATACACAAAAACAGCATTATTTCTTAGCCAGAACATACATGTTTTCAAGAGTTTATTACTGTGGTATTTGAAATCGGCATGTATTGATATACTTCAGACAGCTGAGTCCTTGGTTCGACTGAAGAGCGTGTGAGAGCGCTTTAATGCCTCTGTCACTCACAGAGTTACTCTGAAGACTAAACCAGACAGAGAGACATTCATTTAGCGAGGTGCGTCTGTAGTGGATAGCTTGAAATGAACTTGCGAATTGATTGTGTTTTACCTGAGCGTGTGGAGAACATGGTTGACCATAAGCGCTTGAGACAGAGCCACTGTTCCCAAATCACCCAGATGATTGCTGGACACACTGTAGAAACATTCACACACACACACACAGAATTATTCTCAACAGAGAGTTTCATCTGTCCGTTAATCACTCAATCAGTTGAGGATCTTACTTGAGATCCTGTAGAGTTTGATTCTTTGTGAGTGCGTCTGCGATTTTTTTCACTCCTTCTGGTCCGATGCCATTCTTCTGAAGACTGCAATGCATGAAGATTTGTGTTTATGATGCTCTGTTAAAGCACACACACACACACACACACACACACACACACACACACACACACACACACACACACACTCACTGAAACACAGACTTACTTCAGTGTGGTGAGCTTTCGGTTTGATTGAAGAACCTCTGCCAGCGCACGAGCACCTTCATCCTCTATGTGGTTACTCTGCAAACTACATTAATCAACACACACACATCCAGTCACACACAAATGCTCATATATGTGCACAAACACGTACAAATTAAATACTTTAGGACTTAAATTTACAGATTGAAGTTGTTTTATTACTTTAATTTATTACATTAAAAATATATATTTTTAAATAAACATTTTCTTTTATAAATATATAATATTAATAAATTAATTTTATTTATTATAAATATTATAATATAAAAATACAGCTGTAACAACTGGTTTATCAGAATTCACTTCACTGACACAAGGACCTCATTAGTTTTTTTATTTCATTTATTAAATTATAAATGTAACATCTTTTTTAAATTATAAATATTATATTATATTATATTTAGTGCTGCCAAATCGATTAATCGCATCTAACAGAAAAGTTTGTAAATATATAATATATGTGTGTATACACACACACACACACACACACACACACACATATATATATATATACAAACTTATATGTGAGATACGATTAATCGCGATTAATCCATTTGACATCACTGATTATATTATTGAAAGATTATGTGTATTTTCAGTCATCTTTAGTCAGATGCATTTACATTGTGAGTGTGCCTTAGAATGCTACAGTCTCCATGAGGTGTTATTGTATGTTTATGGCAGGAGGTCCTATCAGGTCATCATCAGGTTACAATACCATTGGCTCTCCATGGGGTGTCACTGTATTGTTTGTGGCACATTTGTTACAAGGTATAAAGCTCTGTCACACAGACAGAACTTTGGGTTAAGATTGTTGAAGTCTGACATGATAACATTGCTGCTGAAGAACTGCTACACTACACGTTCAATAAATTCTTCTCCCCACAAGAACTCTGGTCAAGCTTACTTATTTTGTGTATTTGAGAAATCTAATACATTGGCGAGCCCCCAAACAAGCGTTCGGCCAAATACAGCAAAATCTAACAATATTATTATATTATATTATTATTACAGCTGTCACAATTCTATAATGTTTTATTAGTACTCACTTGACTGACACAAGGACCTGATTCATTTTTAGTGCCTCGCTCAACGTCTTTGCTCCCTTGGCGCCGATGTTGTTGCCACGGAGGCTAAGAGAAAAAAAGATCTATTTTATTTAACATCCTTAATTTCCCTCGTTGATTCAGCTTATAAGGATCAAGGGCACAGGAAAGAACATATCACATTAGTTTGCATTATATTATTCACTGACCATGTCAAAATACAATATTGAAAATACAATGTACAAAAATACAATATACAAATACAAAAAAGGTCACTGACTCCAGGGCCGTGAGGGTTCGGTTGACGAGTAGAGCTCGACTGAGTGGTTTAATTCCTTTACTGCTGATTAAGTTGTCAGCCAGACTAGAAAAGAGAGAGGAAGAGAGTTAAACAAGTTAATAAGATTTATGTGTAAATGTGAGTGTACCTCACAGGGTTATTATCAGTAAATAAAACACCTTTTTGTTACTTTAAATAAAATATAAAAATGTATCATTTTCATTTAGTTTAACTTGAAGTAGTAAATCTAAGTAAAAAACTGAAATAAAAATGAAATAACAAATATTTACCCTAGTGAAAAATAATTATACCAAAATGTATTTGTAATACATTTATTTTATGCTAAATATACTACAAATACCTTTATATATTTATATACTTAAAATTGTACTTGTACAAAAAACTAATAAAAAAAATCAATTCAAAGTATTAATAGTACATAAATGATGCTAAAATAACACTGGTACCTGAGTGTCTGAATATGGCACTCTTTGGCACTCAACAGACTTCCCAACAGCTCCATGGCGCCTTCCTTAAATTCATTGTTTTCCATTCTGCAATACAAAGGATACACAATAGATTTTCAGTGAAAAATGTTTTGTTTATTCTTCACACAAATCTAAAGTACAGTTGAAATATATCACTCAAATTGTACAGACTACTTTGTCTTTTATTTAATTATTTCCCCGCCATTGACGGAAATGTCCTGCTTTTTGTGTTTTCACTGTTATAGGGTAGGGGGGCGCTGTGACATCTTCTGAATCTCCAGATCAAAACACATGCGAAGAAGAAGCAGAAACAGTCCTGGGTGTTTCTCAAACGGAAGGCTGCATACCTTCGTTTTAAGGTAAAAATAACCCACAATCCTTTGCACACATTTAAATTCACAAAAATAAACTGATGTTAAACGAGTCGGTACTGAGCTTGTCTGAGTTTATTATGAAATGTAAGACAAAAATAATGTTTTCGGACATGAAAGCATAGATGTTATGTTTTGTTTTGCTGTAAATTAATCACTTAACACTAAACTGCCAATAATGTACACTGTATTGCGTTAATAGAAAGCCAATTAATATAAATATTTGTAATACAAAGTATTTTTCCAAAATTAAGTTTTAATAGTATTTTCGTGACGTGACAGCGGGGGCGGGAACATGTGTGACCGTCTCATTCTAGTGTTTAATTGCTGAGGAGGAGTCTAGCCTACAAGCCTCAGAAGGACTGGACTAGGAAGGACACAGCCTCAGTAGGATGCAGTCTTCCGTTTGAGAAGCACCCGATATCATATGTAAGCAGATGCATATGTAAAATAACGCGATCATTAACATTAAACAGCATATAAATAAAAACTGCCTATTGTTACCGAATGAAATGTCGACCCATGACGAGCTATAGGACTGTGAAGCTTTGGGTGTGTTGATGGACTTAATGTACTCCATCTGTGTTTTGATCATCGTTCTGAATCCGGTCCAGACATAGTCTTTGACGAAAACTTGATTTTCTCAGCTTTTTGCTCAAAATGATGCTTTGATATATTGCATATTCAGATATTCATACAACAAAACGCTGGCGGGGAAAGAGTTAATAATTGCCAGTGTAAATTGTAGTATGTGTATGTGTTTTTTTTTGACAAACATCTAAGAATATGTGTATAAACATGCATGTTTCACCTCAGATTACTGCAGTACAGCAGCTGTGGGAGGAGCCTCTTCAGGGAGGAGGAGTCTAGGCAATTAGACAGTTGCGTTTCTTCTGTACATGCGTCTGATACTTGCAACAAGTAAGCTAGCACAGAACAAACTCCGCCCTTCAGCTTCCCCCGCAGGCCACAGTTCATGAGATCCTCCTCTACTGACCGTAGCCACTCCCCATGTTGCAGCTCCGCCAGACACGTTACCATTGTGATGCTGCGCATACTTACGGCGTCGCCTCCTGTCCCAGCCACTGCATTCTGAAGCAAGGTTGTCGCTGTGGTGCGCTGGGTCACCTGCTCCTCGCGGGAAACGCCCAGAGGACCACTTAGCAAAGCGGTGACCGCCGGAGACAGCAGCCCTGACAGGAAGCGCATGAAGAGGTCGAGGTTGCCTTGCGCTGCGGCGTCCGATTGGTTGGTTTTCTGCAGCGCAGCGCGGTAGTGGCTGTGGAAGCCGATGCGAGGCCAGCAAACACTACTTTCGGAGAACAGATCAAACATCCCACGCCTTGACGAAACGTAGTAGAAAAGAGCTCCCAGGAATTCCTGCACAGACGTGTGCGTGAACTGCCACACCACGTTATCATATGACCAGCTTTGCTTGCGCTGGAGGATGCGGTGGCCGAGAGTCCCGACCTGAGGTGGTACGTCGACACCGTAAGTTCGCAATTCGTTCTCGCTGAATGTATGCCGTCGCCGTAAGAGGCTGTAAAACGCAAGACGACCCAGAGTGCTCAGAGGCTTCCTGATGCCGCCACTGGCCGGGTCTGATCCAGAGAGGTGTGGCCAACAGTAGTGGGCGTATACTTCTGTTAGAGTCCGGGGAAGGGGCGTGGAATCTGACTCCAACTTTATAAGGCGCGATATCGTAGTCACGATAATGTGGCAGACCGCGGGGACGGAAGACAAAATGAGCAATGGTTTCTGAGAATTCAGGTAAGTCCACACATGGGAGGAGACATCCTCAGGTGTGTATGATTGAGACGATGAGCTCTCTTGTGATAAAGAGTACACATCTAACGTGTTCGTAATACAGTGATTAATATAATCCTTTATTTGCGTTCGGGAAAGAGGCGGGGCTTCGGTCACACGATCAACCAATCCCGCCGGAACTTTCGCCCCAACGCCAGGCCTTGACAAAAGCCAGAGTGTTGCCCATGGCAAAAGGTTCCCTCGTACGATATTCGCAATGAGGTCCGACACGGGAATTTCGCGACGAAGGTCGCTAGTGGGCGGGGCATCTGCGAAATCCAGCGATTGGCGAAATTCTTCCAATCCATCCAAAATGAGCAATATTTTGCAGGACTCATTAAAAATGATTACATCCACGTTATCATACGGAACGAACATCCGCAGCAAGCGCTCAACCGATAGCCGATCGAAACCGCTCAATTCCCAGCATGCAATGGGGATGGCAAGACTCAGCTCTGGATAGATCTGACCGCTGCTCCAAAGTTGGACGAAACGGTGGACCATTCGGCTCTTCCCGCTGCCAGCCACGCCCACGGTCAGCGTCACACGTGGGGCGGTGCTAACCCTCGTCAAAGGCGCGATCAACTTGTCTAATCCCAGGGCTCGACCGTGAAGAGGCCCCGCCCCTCTGTTGACTGACACCTGTACGAGGTCATGTTCTCGCTGCTGTAGATCAGATACACACTCTATAAGGAGGAAAGTGGAACCGTGTGAGCTACCACCGGCTTGCGCAAATGAATTTTCATCTTCTTTGAGTCGCTGAAGGAGAGCGTCTTTATGTGGTTGAACCACAGATTCTGCGGAGAGAAAGAGGGAGAAGTGAGGAACTCAGGGATAACGGGTTTTTTTTTTGGAAAACTACAAATAAAATCATGCATACCATGTATAGTTATCAGGTTGTACTCAGTCAGGTGTGAACTTTGAAGATAAGTTTGAAGGGCGGCGCCCCGTGGATCAGTGACAGACAGGAACTCAACCAATAAATGCACTTTATCCTTCAAAGACCCCATTTCCTGGATAAGCCCCACCTCCTGTGTATTGAGCAGGTCTGCTTTTCTCATGTGATGGACCACATTTACCAAGATGGAGGTGGATAAGAACCTTTGCAACAACGCCTGGTGTCTGCGTAACCACCCGGGATCTGAGGAACAAACATGCACAAAGAACATGTAGCATAACCTTTTAGAAATAAGGATGCACAGATACTGAATGTCTGTTCAGTACTGATAATTAATTAACACTACAATAAGGCCTCATTAGTTAATGCATAAGAGCAATACATTACAGTAATTAGTAATCTTAACATTAGTTAATAAAACTACAACTGTTCGTTGTAACCTCAGGTCAGTTAAATAATATTAATAGATACAACTTTTGATTTTAATAGTGTATTAGTAATGCTGAAATTTGACATTAACTAAGATTAATAAATGTTTTAAAAGTATTTTTCAGTGTTAGTTTATGCTAAGTAATGTTAACAAATGGAACATCATTGTAAGTTATTTATCATAATTATTTAAAATATTTTTTAAATGTATACATTTTAATATTTAATATTAATAGCTGATATGATTATAACCAAATCGTCAGTATTAACTACTTTTTTTTATTAAAAGTATGAAATACAAATATATTTATAAATATATAAAAATATTACAACATTAAAAACTACATTAAAATAATTGTTTTCTGCACAGGCACGCATGGATCTGCTAAGGTTGCATGTTATTTTAATATTTAATATTAATGGTTGAGGATGATGACTGAGAAATTGTCAGTATTATATATTTATACCACTTCATTATATATAAAAAATATTCAATACAAATATTAAATACCAATATATTTATATATACAAATATACAATAAATAAAATAAAATAGTAAATGTATTTTATTTTTAATGTAATATTTCTATGTCATTTTTATGCATAGACACTCTAGATAATGCAACTAATTAACTCTTAAAAGGATCCTTGCCATAATTTATTCCTTTTAAGTTAGTGCTAAATGATGGGAAAATTTATCTAAATGGTAAAATAGACAGTATTTGGTGATAAATATCCAATATTGACTGTAAAAATGTAAAATATATATATATATTATGAATTTATGCTATAGTTGTTGTGGTGCCAATAATACCAATTTAATGTGAAATGTAGAATATAAATGAAATGTGATGTGTTTGTGGGCTCTCTTATCTTTACCTTCCATCCTTTTGCTAGTCTCTTGTTTTTGAGCACTGGACTTCAGATCCAGGTAACAATATTCCTGCCATGGGATATGGTCATGTCTAGCCATCCCAGCAGAGCGCTGAAAGGAAAGCGTGTTTGGGTGTGTGTGTGCTGGGTATCAGACCCTCAGTGTGATTCAGTAGGATCCATTCCCCTGTAACACAGACAGACAACGCAAAAATCATCAACACACAAACACAACGATCAATCGGATACGGTCAGCAGTGTAGCATTATGTATGCGAGATCTGCACAGACAAGCAATGCTCACATTTTGCATGGATATGCATGGTTTCTAGTGATGTTACTAGTAAACTAACAGGGGGTATTCCAGCACATATCAGTTCAGTGGAAACCAAGACTTGACCTCATTACCCACATGCATCAACAAACACTGTGTTACTATGGTTACAGTACGACAGCTGTCCGAAACAGATGTGAGGCGCAGGTTAGAAGCCTGTAGCATTAAGAAAACTATGAAAATTGTATGCCACAATAAGATATTTCAATTAACAAAACAATCTGCATAGCATGTGGACTCAAAATGAGAAAAAAATATCAACCACAGGAGTTCAGGTGAGGTAGAAACTGCAACCTTGACCTTCTCCTCAAACATATGAGTCCCATATGACAGACACACAACAGCAGAAAGAAACGGTGAAGTCACAGCAGAACGTTCTCAAGCGTTTGCTTCTGCAGACGCTGTGCAGCAGCTGCTGAGGTTCATGCAGAAACCCCTGAAGGACAAACTGAAAACCTCACGGATGAGCCAAAGTAGCCTATCCTCCTGGGTGCCACTGTCCTCGTATGAGGACATTATATTTTAGTGAATTTCTCTGACACCATACATGTCACAGTTTTAAGTCTGGATGTCCTGTAAAGAGCAAAGAGACACCATTTGTTTTGAGGTTTCACCAGAACAACAACTTCTCCTTGGTCTTTAAAAATGACTGAATGATCTCTTATGGAAATATTATTTTGCAATATTTTGTAATTATCATTTAAATCTGACAAATTTTCTATTTTCAAATTTTCTTTATTATAAATCAACATCTCAGGAAAATGTTATGGGGTTTCCAATCAAAATATGACTTTCTGTTACAAAACAGGGCATTGATTTCATACATGTTCTCAATAGAGGACACCGGGACTTAAATCATGTTTATCAGGCATTCTGGGAGACACAACAAGGAAAAGAAATTGCATATCAATATTCCTATAAAATATTAGATATTATGAAAATGTTGCCAACTATTACTCCCATTATTACAAACCCGATTCCAAAAAAGTTGGGACACTGTACAAATTGTGAATAAAAACAGAATGCAATGATGTGGAAGTTTCAAATTTCAATATTTTATTCAGAATACAACATAGATGACATATCAAATGTTTAAACTGAGAAAATGTATCATTTTAAGGGAAAAATAAGTTGATTTTAAATTTCATGGCATCAACACATCTCAAAAAAGTTGGGACAAGGCCATGTTTACCACTGTGTGGCATCCCCTCTTCTTTTTATAACAGTCTGCAAACGTCTGGGGACTGAGGAGACAAGTTGCTCAAGTTTAGGAATAGGAATGTTGTCCCATTCTTGTCTAATACAGGCTTCTAGTTGCTCAACTGTCTTAGGTCTTCTTTGTCGCATCTTCCTCTTTATGATGCGCCAAATGTTTTCTATGGGTGAAAGATCTGGACTGCAGGCTGGCCATTTCAGTACCCGGATCCTTCTACGCAGCCATGATGTTGTAATTGATGCAGTATGTGGTCTGGCATTGTCATGTTGGAAAATGCAAGGTCTTCCCTGAAAGAGACGACGTCTGGATGGGAGCATATGTTGTTCTAGAACTTGGATATACCTTTCAGCATTGATGGTGCCTTTCCAGATGTGTAAGCTGCCCATGCCACACGCACTCATGCAACCCCATACCATCAGAGATGCAGGCTTCTGAACTGAGCGCTGATAACAACTTGGGTTGTCCTTGTCCTCTTTAGTCCGGATGACATGGCGTCCCAGTTTTCCAAAAAGAACTTCAAATTTTGATTCGTCTGACCACAGAACAGTTTTCCACTTTGCCACAGTCCATTTTAAATGAGCCTTGGCCCAGAGAAAACGCCTGCGCTTCTGGATCATGTTTAGATACGGCTTCTTTTTTGACCTTTTTTGATGATAACTTCAAACTCTTTGCAATTTTTCTCTGAGAAACTCCTTTCTGATATTGCTCCACTATTTTTCGCCGCAGCATTGGGGGAATTGGTGATCCTCTGCCCATCTTGACTTCTGAGAGACACTGCCACTCTGAGAGGCTCTTTTTATACCCAATCATGTTGCCAATTGACCTAATAAGTTGCAAACTGGTCCTCCAGCTGTTCCTTATATGTACATTTAACTTTTCCGGCCTCTTATTGCTACCTGTCCCAACTTTTTTGGAATGTGCAGCTCTCATGAAATCCAAAATGAGCCAATATTTGGCATGACATTTCAAAATGTCTCACTTTCAACATTTGATATGTTATCTATATTCTATTGTGAATAAAATATAAGTTTATGAGATTTGTAAATTATTGCATTCCTTTTTTATTCACAATTTGTACAGTGTCCCAACTTTTTTGGAATCGGGTTTGTAGACTTCTTTTTTCATTACATGTTGCTCCAAGAACACATTAATATGCAAATTAGATCCAGTGTATAGATACATTGCACTGAATGGGAAAACCCATGTATGGCCATTTTAACCACATATTGCATAAAGTAAAATGGTATATCAATTAATTCCGTCATATCTTTCATAACATAGTTGAGAATCATCTTTAAACAAAGTTTGGTTAAAAAAAATCCTGAAACCTGAAAATTGATTGGTGAATGAAAAAAAAACCCCATTGTTTTTGCCTATTATTTATTTATTTTTTAAACAACTGAGTCCCGGTGTCCACTTACGAGGACATAGCATAACATATGAATAAAATATAAAAAAAAAAAAAAAATCCATTTGTTTCTTATGCTCTAAACAATGTAATGACATGAAAAAATATTAAATTCAAAAGACTTTGTTTTCCTGGGTCTTAGGAGGCTATTGATTTAGAAGAGTTGCAGCAAATTTGTAGAAGCAAGTGATGCTCAAGTACATCAGTCATAGCTATTGATAATGTGGCTTCGCATTAAAGTTAAACAGACCTTGAAATTAAAGGTAGTGTAGGCAATTTGTTTTATAAACACTTTTTGTAATAGAGCCTACTGTTTGAAACTTTCTTCCCATCCTGATAGCGATCAATAATAGAAGTGGTCTAAATATTAAAACGTGTACATATATCTTCTGTGGAATGCTCAGGACCAAAAAAATGTCCAATCATTGCATTCGGTCCGATGTCCTACCTGCCTGTCAACATGTATTTCCATACCTCCACCTCCACCTCCACCTCCACGCACCTGCTCGCGCAGACATCACACGTCATCAGCTATAGACAGTCACCGAGAGCCGCAAACAAACAACAGCTGCCTTTTACAGTTCCTCCTGAACCAAAACAACGAGCTTATGCTGCGTTTGTAACCGTAGATGGAGATGGAAACCCGTGACGTTCTACCCGGAGCTGTTTACCTCCTCAGACTCGGATTTATGCGTTTCTATGGCAGCACTATCAACCCCGAAATAAATTCACAGCAGTCAGGTGGTACAAATAAGAGCTCTGTAAGTTGTTTAAGCTAATTTTTTATTGTAATGTTATGTGATTTGAGACATGAGATAATTTAACGGTGTCTCTCCTGAGTCTATGCAGACGCTGCTGTGCGCGTTCATGTGTTTGGCGTGGCTTTGGAGACGCTCTGAAGGAAGGGTGGGATATTTTTATTTTTAAAGCTAACTTGTAGTCGCTTATGCTCAAGACTGCATTTATTTGATCAAACATACAGTAAAAACTGTAATGTGGAATATTATTTAAATTTATAATAAATTATAATTTCAATGTTTCCTGTGTGAATATATTGTAAACTGTCATTCCTGTGATCAAAGCTGAATTTTCAGCATCATTACTCCAGTCTTCAGTGTCACATGATCCTTCAGAAATCATTCTAATATGATGATTTGATACTCAAGAAACATTTCTGATTATTATTATCAATGTTGAAAACAGTTGTGCTGCTTCATATTTTTGTGGGAACTGTGATACATTGTTGGTTTCAGGATACATTTATGGATAGAAAGTTCAAAAGAACAGATTTGAAATCAAAATCGTTTGTAACTTTATAAATGTTTTAACGCTCATAATTAATTCATTAAGATGTGTGAAATGTGCATATGAGTTCAGTTAGTAGTAGAACAGTAGTGTTTGAGTTAATACTGCGTAAACTGGCCTAAACTTCCTCTCACATTAGTAGTATGTAACTTCCTTTGTTACATTTTAATAAAACATATATAGCACAAACTATTTTTTCCCACGGTTGGGTTTTAGTAGTTGTTGAACCCACACAAATTCAACAAGGTGTGTGGAAGGATGAAGCAACAGTATTTTTGAACAATTCCAGCAACACTTGTGAAGTGGAGAAGTCAAAATTATCCAATGGGTTTCGGCACAGACGCCTTCATCAGGG